>CM032456.1:137359773-137426530 GCA_019049505.1 Pachyrhynchus sulphureomaculatus
GAAATTGTTAGCCTGGGCGTCGTTAATATCCACAACTTATATATTCAAATACGACTGACAAACAAGGCTATTAACGCTGCTGTGGCCCAAGACTCCATACTGTCTCCTACTCACTTTCTTTTTTTCGATTAATAATCGGTTGGAGAGGATTGGAAATTTCAATATACGCTCATACATCGGCTACCCATGCCATTAGCCGCAAATAGCAGGTTCAACTTAACAAAACCTTAAAGAAATTCTACCTCGGGATGTCAGTTACTAAGCAGAATTTGACGATACAAAACTCCAGACGGCACCAATGTAAATTGTATTTGTGAGAAATAAAGTACTGGGCGAATCATTCAAAAACGATGTGGTTTTCCATCTAAAAGGCTGCTTGAAAAGGGTTGAACGAGCAGTAATAAACTGAACCTCATACGGATATCATGTATTAGGGGGTCGTTTATTCCTAGCATGAATCGCCCTAAGCGGAATTAAGCATGAAAGCAGTTGTAAAAAGGATTTAAGTCGCCAACGGTCCTTCGATGCACCATGAAGGTAAGGTTATAGGTAAATTCTATGTTTCTAGTCAGGGAAACTGAATAGAATACAACAAATACAGTGTACGTTTGGGAACAGAGCCCCAAACATTGGAGCAGTATTCTGTCATTGATTGAGTTTAAACCTTTATACAGAATTAAAAGTTGTTGTGAAGTGTAAAGCTTCTAGTTCGAAATAGTCTTCCCAGCTTTTGAGAAGCTTTCTTTGCTAGGCATGCAATATGGTCATGCCAAGAAAGACTTGCTCCTGAGTTAACGCCCAGCAAATTAACTGACGATACTAGAGAAACGGGATGTCCCGATATAACTACGTCGGGTTCCATAACGTTAAGTTTTTTTTCAAAAAGCTGCCGCCTAGGTTTTGGTAGCGTTAAATTCTACTTGGCTACTGTCACTTCAAAATAGAATTTCTTCCAGATCTTTATTAAGTTGAATGACTACCTGCTGTCTGCGAATAGGAGCATACAGAAATAAGCTCACTGTTATCTGTAAAGCCGTAGACTGGTGTCCTAGCCCTCTCCAGCAGATCATTAATATAAAGGAGAAAGAGAGTAGGGCATCGGATGGAATATACGAGCATTGCGAGTGAAGGTATTAGACAGGAACCCATACAAGGTCATTTGTAAAGAATAGTCTCAGAGGAAACACGAGAGCTATACACAAAACCGTTCAGACATACCGTAAGAGAGTAGCTTGGCCATTAATTCGTTATGCCAAACATGATCGAATGCCTTGGATATATTAAGAGCAAACCGCTCGAGATTCTCCAAAATGTTTAATTGCGTTGTTTAAAATATGTATGACAGTTAGAAGATTTCCTTGAGACCTTTGCTTACGAAAGTCACATTCATGGTCACTAATAATACTGCATTCTTCCATATATATTAGAAGAAGCATTTTCCATAACTTTCGATAGTTATGGAAGCAGTACGATTTGTCGGTAGTTATTTGGCAAGATCTTCTTGCATTTTTTGGGTAGCGGCTGAAGTGTAATGCATTTCCAGCAAAAAGGAAATATTTCCTTTCTGTTAGATAGGTTGAAAAGTCTAAAGAAAACTGACTTTCGGTCGCGCATTTTTAGAGTACTCCGGCAGGTATTCCATCCAAATTAGAAGCTTTTTTGGTATGCAGCTTTATTAAAATGCATTTAGTGACAAACTGTCTGAAAACAATATCGATCATCCTTGACCACACACTGGCAATAGTGGTTGATGTTTCTCCTTGAAATCGACAGTAGAATGTGAAGCAGAGGGTTTAGCTAACAAGTTGGTGTTCTCATCAGGTCTTGTTACAACGGGCTATGTAAGTGGTCATCCACCGACTTAAGGAACCGGGACAGTGAAGAAGTTTGTTGTTAATTCTTTGATTTTGGGCTCCCTTGGTTGGAGTTTAGACGTTAGGGTTTTCAGGCCCTTGTCTATGGGCAAGAAATTTAGAAACAACAGCATCTTTGCATTTTTAATCGAACCATGGCTTATCGGCGGAACGGCATTTCTTCGAAAAGGGATGTAAGCTTTGATGCCAGTCAAAATAATATCAGAAACCTTAGCCCAGTTAGACGGATTGCCAGATCTAAAACAGACGTTTTACCAACGAAAACTTCGAACATATCTCAAAGGTCCTTCTCATTTAGCAGATTTATAGTGATAAGTTTTGCTTGGTTTCAGGCGCTTCTCTGCCTCGGATCGGCAGAATATTCGATATCGAAAACTGTTTATGATAGGAAAGACCTAAGGGCTATTTTATGGGGCCGGTGTCAATCTGTGGACTAGTGGTTTAAAACAGGTCGAGAAGATTTTATAGGAATTAAGGATTGGTTTCTAACATATGTCCACCTTTTAATATTAAACAGTATTTTAGACCAAAGTTCAAAATGCAAATATTTTAGATGTTTTCACCATTCAAACTTTTGTCTTATACAATTTTGGATTTTCGTTTTTTTACCGAATTATTTTCTGTCCTCACTAGAAGAGAGCTTGATTACTTTTTTTTAATGACTAGTTTCTAGAGTTTAAGTCTGATGATTGTGATTACTTTCATGTTATCACATACAAAACTAAATATTTTCACCGGTTTTAAAACTTTTACCATCATTAGAAGCAAATCAAAAGTTATGACAATCGTGTGTAGAATAATAATTATTTTTCTGTGAGACAGTCTAATTTTTTTCAAATCGGTTCTTTCCACGTTCAAAATTATATTCAAGTTTAAAAGTAAATATTTTAAGGAAACTTTACTCGGTACCAAAATTCTGGTGCAAGCATAAACATAAGAAACTAATTCCCAACATAGGAAGGTACACAGATACCATAAGAAATTCACCATCATAATTGTTACTAGTAAATTTCAACAGTTAACTTACAGGCCAATCCGGTTATATTTTTCTTTGCACAAGGTATACTAGTTTTTTTTTACAATTTACACAAAATGTTTTCTTCTTTTATTCAAATATAAAAAGCTAAGATAGAAATATGTCAGCTATTACAAAATAGCCGGCCAAGTGCAAATCGGACTTGCGCAATTAGTGTTCCGTACGTTGATTTTTTTTAAAATAAACCTTGAAATTTTTGTTTTTTTCTTTTATATACCAGATAAATTATTAAAGGTAATGCACTCGTGATAATTTTCGTTCAATCTACACCCTGTGGCGAATATTCCAGAATTTTTTCAAAATTTTGTGATCAGTACTTTTCGAGGTAAGGAGAGAGACAGCGATTTTTGATAATTTTTTTAAAATAATACAAAGAAAAATGTGCCCCAGTATTATATCATATTATTTTTGAACTTGTGTTTTCACAGGCTTTCATTTTATATCCCACTCGATAACCTGATACAAAAAATTTCACCCCCCAAACTAATCCTTTAAGTCAAAATTTAACTTTCAAAACTATACGACTCTGATGGAGCCGTCAATTCCTATATTAGTGTCAAATTTCAACTTTTCTGTCAAATAGTTTCGAAGAATAATGTGTGTGGCAGACGGATAGACAGACGGACAGACAGGCGGGCACATAGGCGAACCTACAGACGGAGATAGACATCAAAATGATATTATAAATGTTTCGTACGAAACACTAAAAAAAAACAAAGATTTTGCACGAATAACTGAAGCTGCCGATTTATGTCTAACTGAAACCACAATTACTGAAATTGCCTGAAAAGAACATTTCATGTTTGAATAACATTATCACATCTTCAATGAAAATGTTTACTTAAAAGGTCTAATATAATTTCTGTAACGCAAAGACAACAATAACCATTCCCATACATTAAATAGATACTAATAAATATTCAACCAGAGGCAATATCTAGCACATAATATCCAATTACACGGAAATATAGTAACTAACTACCGTCAGTTAAAGTTTCCGATAACATAGGAAATAACCACAATGTACTCATGCAATATGTCATATTTCGGATAGAACTTTCCAACAAACGCTACACTCGCGTTGGCTCGGAAAATTTATTGATAAAATACGTGGCCGGTAAAGTTAATACTCCACAATAACTGTAATTCAGATACATTTCTTATCCAAACTGGCTTTTAAAATAAAATATTTTTATCTGAAGAACTTTTTTTTGATAAAACTGAAATAATAGATTCATTTTTTTATACACAGAGAAGAAGAAATAAAACCTGTAGTCAAATTACTATATTAATTGTGAGGCGACATAATAAATAAATCTTTAGTAAAAACAGACCGGTAGTAATTTGAGCTTTATTACAGTTGTATAAAAAAATGGTGAAGTGATATATATATATATATATATATATATATATATATATATATATATATATATATATATATATATATATAGGTAATAACATGGGGGGTATACTAGTGAGTAGGGTAAAAAATCGGGTAGCCTTAGTGTGACAGAAGAGTGAGCAATAAAAGGTCTTGGATACTCAATCTGAATTGCTATATACTCTTAAGTCGAGCTTTTCACCCATGTATATGGGCTTCATCAGGAGTTCTACATAAGTTACATAGGATCTATTAGTTATTGTTCCTAATACTAAACTTGTAATTGTACTTACAGAACTTTATCTTTTCCAAAAGAATGAAGAATTACATTTAATGTTCCACATTGGAAATTTCCACGAAGTGTTAACAGACATGTGAATAGAATAGATTTTCTTACCCAACAGGTAAGAACTAAGATTCATAAGATTAGTATTTCAGATACCAATCGTTAATTTCTGAATTGAATGAGAGACACAATGACCTTTTGCATAGTCTAAGAAATAACGTCCCATTCCAGATTTTTCAAGACTTTATTTTTAGACAAGACAACAAATATAAGTCAATATTCAATAAAATAAAAAGAAACAATATTAAAAAAATTCAAGATCTAAAAAGAAATTAAATAATTTTTGTTCTGAAAATAAAAATTGGTTAAAAAAAACATTTCTGGAGTGACCTAAACACATTAAAGGCTTCTTAGCTCTGGGTCCGAAGTTCAGTCTACTAATGTCCACCAAAGATATCAATATCACTTACTTTCTGAAGTCGAACAACTGATTCACTATACACCTATTGACAAACAACACTATATCAGAGCCAGAGCTACGAACCTTATTACGAATTATATACACGCAACAACGTACGTTCGCCAAGTTATCAATTGGAAAAATACACTAAAATGTTTTTAAAGAACAACCCAGAACTGTTAATAACCAGATCAGATAAACGAAATGTAACAATGGTGATGACTAGATCTTTTTACTTCGAAAAGTCATTTTTACTTCTTAACGATGTAACATATCTACATATGAAGTTGTTAACTCTGATCCAACTACCAAAGTGGAAAGTAGTTGCAGCAAACTAATAAGCTACTTAAAGGATAGGAACTACCTGGACATCACTGTTGTCAAGAGTCTTACTACCTATAATGGGATATGCCCAAAATATTATGGGCTTTCTAAGATTCACAAGGTGGATATTCCTTTACGCCCTACAATGTCTAGTAGAGGAGCATCCACACAGCCTCTAACTCAATATGTAGGCGACATCTTAGAAAAATCTTTTATAACCTTTAATAAATTTAGAATAGAACAGTTTTGAATTTGCGGAATATCCCCTCTCTCTTATCATTTCAGTCTTATCATTTCAATTCTGGACGAACACTTCGAGTTAATTGAGACAAATTCGATTATCCCTAAGAAGCAATTTATGGAAATTATAAAATACTTGTATAATACATATTTCTCATTTAACAATAAATTTTATAAACAAAAAATGGGTATACCAATGGGTGGATCAGCTTCCCCAATCCTAGCTGAAACCTAAACCAATTATTATACTATATCACTAAAAAAGTTAATTTTACTTTTCAATTCTCTTTCAATACGTGGATGATTTATTGGTCTCTTTGCCTCAGAATGAGGTACAGAATACACTCCATATATTTAATTCCTATAATAAAATGCTGCAGTTCATAGTAGAAAAAGAAACAAATAGAGCAGTCCTTTTCTTGACACTTTGGTGACGAGATCTAATGAGAACATAGTGAAACTTGGTTGGTAAAGAAAAAAGTCTTCCTCGGGTAGGTATATACCGTACCAATCATACCATCCTGTCAAGCAAAAGCTTAACACGATATTGGCTCTAAAAAATAGAATTGAAAAAATCTCCCACCCCACGCTGAAAGAGAAAATTTTGAAACAGTTAGAAAATATTCTAATTGACAATAACTACCCAAATCTTGTTTCTTAACACTAATACACAACAATGGTTCTGTCCTGGTATAGATCCTAACGTAAAGGCGGAGTTTGGGAAATTGCAATATATAGACGAACTCTCTCAGGCCATTTCCTCCTTGTTTAAGGGTATGAATATTAGAATATCCAATTATAATGTAAAAAAACTCGATAAATTCTACTCAAACATAAAAAATAAAACTGCTAATCTTCTATGGCATAAAATGTGAGTGTGACTTGACATACATAGGTCAATCATCACAAAAATTATCCAACAGACTTGCCCTCCACAAAAGTGATTGTAGGCTTAAGCCTAACGCAACCAGTCTCAGTGTCCACGTTAATAATAAAGACCACAAAGTGATTTACAATGACACTTTTATTATAGACACTGAAAATAAATGAAATGTGCTACATAAAGAACTGCACAAAGAGTCTAAATCACAAAAAAAGATGTTCAACAACTAAGTTCCATTTATACTTATTTGTTGACTCAAACTCATATTAAAGATATAAGGGTCAACGAAGCCTGTAGAAAAGTCTCAGTTGATTTTCCATCCTTAATTTTTTGTAGTAACTAACCTTAATTAGATCTGCGCGATGGGTAATTCTGAAATAACTACTGATACTAATGGGTCGAAGAAAAATTGGCGCAAAGTTCCAAAAAATAACCACAATTGTTATGTGTATATTTTTGTTTTTTGAATTTAAAAAATTTAATGAATTGTAACCCTTTTATCTGTATAATAGTGTTTCCTATTTTAAATATGTGTTGTAAGTTTCATTTTTCTTCCTAAATGTCTAAAATGTGGAACATTCGGTGTAACACTTCATTCTTTTGGAAGAGATAATGGTAAGTTCTGTAAGTACAATTACATGTTTAGTCTTAAGAACAATAACTAATAGATCCTATGTAACTTTTGTAGAACTCCTAATGGAGCCCATATACATGGGTGAAAGCTCGACTTAAGAATATATAGCAATTCACATTGAGTATCCATGACCTTTTATTGCTCACTCTTCTGTCACACTAAGACTACCCTATTTTAACCCTACCCACTATATATATATATATATATATATATATATATATATATATATATATATATATATATATATATATATGTATATATATATATATATATATATATATATATATATATATATATATATATATATATATATATATATGGGTTATTCCATGCCAAATCGACCACTTTTGACCCCGACCCCTTTCGATTTGGGTGAAAATTTTTTATCTTTTTCTATATAATATAAATTGGATTATAGATAAATTGTTCTTTTTCAACAAACGTGATAACAAAATACTTTCAATAAACACTGAAACACATGACAGATACATAGGTTATGTTTTGGATCTCAATATAAAGTGGTGGTAGGCTTATGAAATAGAATAGATTCGCGTGGATCTAGTGCGTAGGTAAGTCTGTGATTGTCATGCCCTAGCTTATCGATCTAATTAATGTGCTGAATTTGAATACTATTTATGTCAGATTAAAATTTATTATAATATGCTTAGGAAATTATTTTATAATGTGAAACACAATTATAGTGAAGAAAATTATTCAAACGCCAAAGAAAAATTAAATAATTATTTGTTGAATTAGTATTAAAAACAGTGAATGTTAATCGTATCAAACGTAGAATCCTAGTCATTAGTTGTAAGATTAGACTATAAATTAAGTATAATATACCGTGAAATCATTTACTTGCATTTATTTTATTATTAACAATTATTATAAACAATGTTTCTAAAAAAAAAAAATTAAAAAATTGTGAAAAACTGAAAAAAAAAAATTTTCCAATTTTAAAAAAAATAGAAAAAAAATTCGGCCCACTCTGGAATTGGCGGGGATAACTGCAGAATTGACTGAAGTTTTTTTAAGAAAAAATAAATAAAAAATAAAAAATGGCGAACTTCAAAAAATTGGCGGTTTTTCTCAAAAAAGGCAAAAATTTCATAGATTTTATTATCTAAAAATTTTTTTGTATTTTTTCTAAAAGGTACATTTAATTACGAAAATTTTGAAAAAAAAAGTCTGGATCGGCTAATTTTTGACAAAGTTATGGCAATTTGAAAAAAAAAAGAGCCATTTTTTTGAAAAATTCATAACTTTTTTTGAGGTGGGTACAAAAATTTGAATAAATTCTGAGAAACCGTTTTTTATAGGGTAGAAAAAGATAAAAAAAACTTTCAGCCAAATCGAAAGGGGTCGGGGTCAAAAGTGGTCGATTTGGCATGGAATGACCCATATATATATATATATATATATATATATATATATATATATATATATATATATATATATATATATATATATATATATATATATATATATATATATATATATATATATATATATATATATATATATATATATATATATATATATATATGTATATATATATATATATATATATATATATATATATATATATATATATATATATATATATATAAATAAATACTAACGCATAAATAGGAATGAAATTCAAGCATTGCAACTCGATATTTTATTATGAAGTATTATTTAAAAAAGTTAAATAGAGAAGACAGGTGCGTTGAGATTTGAAATACTAAAAAAGTAAAACAATTATCAGATTGTTGACACCACGAACGATGAAAAGGGTGCTTAATACGGTATATTAGAAACCACTCCCCTAGCCCATTCCCCGCTACCCGTTTAGCAACTTTTATGCTTGAGTATAAATATTTATGGTTGAAATTTTTTCAATAATTCCAAGAATAATGGTTATAATATTATTTAAACTATAAAATATTTACTATCTCCCCATTTCCTTCATCCCCTTCTTCATAAGCTATGCCGCTCAGAACTATGGGTTCCTTTCCTACTTCAAATATTACATGTGTACCAAATTCAAAATTGATATCCCATTTCGTTTGAGAGTTCTCGCATTGAAAATTAGACAGAATTACCATCGGAGATAGGAAAATATGATTGTCATATTCTAAAGTGAAAAAATGCCAAAATTTCAGAGAAAGATTGTTTTCATAACTATGACACTTTCTTTTAGCAAGGGAAATAATTATAGGTCCGCTATCGCAACAACTTCTTTATTACTACTGCACGAAAAAATCCGTTAAGTGATTCACCCAGGGTACGTATGTATATCCTTTAAAGAAAGAGACAAGTAAATATGTTATAAAATTAATTTGTTTTTTAAACTCAGACCTAAATATACCACCACAATAAGCGTCTCTAGTAGATAATATTGAAGAAAAACTTGATAGAACCTCTCCCTTTAGCACTGTTTAGAGGAAAGGGTTTTCTTACAAAACATTGCCAAAAAGTAAGATTAAGTTCGGCAACTTTTACGTAAAAAACTATAGGAATCAACCTCCTTGATATCGTTTTAAATTTTAATATTTTACGCGAGTCTCATTAGGCACATAAAATAATAATTTTATGTATACTCGTATCATACTAATAGGGAAATCATTCTCCGTGCGATCTTGATAAACAAATAATGATTTATTTAAAATTTATTATATTAGAATAATTTTGTACGTCTCATATGAAACCGTCAAAAAAAATTGTTAAGTGCTTAAACCAGTACTCTCCTTACACAAACACGGAACTAAAATAAAAAAGGAATTTACGTTTCTCACAGTAAGCGATACCTTAATACAATTATAGAGAAGAGTAAATGGCCAGCGCGACGAGCGGTACTGTGCAGCAAACGTTGTCTTAATTATCGAATTTTTGAGGGATAAACTTCACAACAAATTCTGAGGTTTCGCGAAGTGATAGGTATAGTTTTCGTACACATGATCAGTGAATAATATAAGTTGTAAATTAGTAGTGTGAACGGAAAACGCGAAACGTGTATGATGCATACAGTGGGATTATAAACAAATACTTTTAAGTTTTATTTATTGTGCTGCCTACAACGAGGAAATAAAAAAAAAATAAAGGAATTGTATAGTGCGTTCTACCTGTTGAGATCAGTATGACTGGCAAACGTACGGTTCGTTTCACTTGGTAACGTCATTGCAGTTGAGAAGTGCTTGGCATGTTCGGGATTTGAGCGTAAAGACTATATGGCGGCCACAGGTAGCGTTTGTTTATTTTGTGAACGGGACATAAAGGCCAAACAAAGCTCCATCGAATGCTCTACGTGTGGTGCCTGGGTGCATAAATCGTGTTCGGGTCTTGGAAAGTCTGAATACGATAGAGTGGTAGCAGAATTTCGGAAAAAGAAATCCCATAAATGGGAGTGTAAAACTTGCCAAAGAAGTGAAGTTAGGAGATTATCGGCCGTGTTCGGGCATGCTTCGGTAACCGATGGATTTGGTGATATCGCAGGGGCCACTGATGAGGATTCTGCCGAGGGATGTGAGGCTGACATTGTGGGTCGTGTCAACAACTTGCTCAAGAAGCCTGATATCAGTAATAAGGATATTCTTTCTGTAGTCTCCTATATAGTGAACTTGTTGGTGGAGCAGAAAAGTAGCCTTCAGGGTGCACTTGCTGACCTGAAGGAAAGGTAGAAGATTAGGGACCAGAAGATTGGCCTGCTGGAAGGGGAGTTAGCTCAATTGAGAGCCGATTTTGTGCAGCTGAAGGATTCGAGTCCATCAGTCTCAGGCACAGCTCCCCAACTGGTCATTGATGAAATGGAAGAGCGAAAGAGAAGGGCAATTAATGTAATGATCTACAATGTTCCGGAATCTGTGTCTGATGATCCCAAATCCCGTATAGAACATGACACTAGCTTGGTTGATGCAGCTTTTGAAAATGTTGTTGAGGGAATTAAATTCACTAAAGTGTTGAGGGTTGGGAAGCGTTCTGGAAAGGTGAGACCAATAAAGGTGATAATGCATGATGAGCGATCAGCGCAGACCATCCTAAGTAATAAGTCAAGGTTTAGAGAACAGGGAACGACCATTGGTCCTGATCAAACTTTATGGCAAAGGCATCAGTTCAAGGAGTTGAGGTCTCAGTTACAGCAACGCATTCATAATGGTGAAACTAAACTGGGCATAAAATATTTAGGAGATGTGCCTAAGATTGTGCATGTGGATGAACCGCGACAAGACTCTATACGGCAGAGAAAAAACTTAATAGGGGCAGGCCGAACTTAACACTTTATTACCAAAACATCAGAGGTATTAAAACCAAAATGAAAGACTTAACACTCAGTATATCAGATTGTGATTTTGATGTGGTGGTATTCTCAGAGACTTGGCTTAGTGATGATATCTGTGATGCTGAGATTGGTATGTCTGATTATGTATTGTATCGAAAAGATCGGTCAAACCTTACTAGTGACAAAAAAAGTGGAGGTGGGGTGCTTATTGCAGTACGAAACTGTTATCAGTCTTGTATAGTGCCAAACAACTACCATAGTGTGGAACACTTGTTTGTGTTAATTCGATGTGGTACGGAGAAACTTGTGGTGGGTGCTGTGTACTTGCCGCCACCCATTAAAGTGGATGCTGTTCAGGCTCACTGCTGTGCGATAGAGGAGATCATTCAAGAGTATACCAGCGATAATGTATGTGTCCTAGGTGACTATAACTTGTCTCATGTAGAATGGACTAGTGACAGTTTTGGAAGCTCAGCCATTGGCCATGGTGGGGACGTTGTGAGGCTACTTAGTGACTGTTTCTCTTATAATCAGTTATTCCAAGTGAACGAAATTAGTAATGCGAATGGTGTGAAATTAGATCTAGTGGTAACACGAGACAGTAGAACATCTGTTCGGGTGGCACTGGAGAGTCTGCTGCCCTGCGACCGGCACCATCCTTCCCTAGTGGTTGATGTGCTGCTTAATGACTATCCTGAGCGTTTGCACTATGATTTCAGTTTCTATGACTTTAAGCGTGCGGACTATAATATGTTAAATATTTATTATCACTCAGTGGACTGGGAATATGTCTTGGGTGGTATTGCGGATGTAAATACTGCAAAGTCTGCCTTCGATGAAGTTTTGTATGCTGGTATTGGTCTGTATGTCCCTGTGGTTCGTTCCAAAAATCCGAAGTTCCCGAAGTGGTTTTCTGATGAACTTAAAGATCTTATCTTAAAAAAGAAGTTGTGTCATAAAGAATACAAAAAAAAAAACCCGTCGGTGGGAAACTTATCAGAAGTTTTCGGAGTTAAGAACCCAATCCAATATCTTAAAGAGCAACTGCTACTTGCAGTATGTTAAAAATATTGAGACAAATTTAAAGCATAACACCAAACAATTTTGGAATTTCATTAACAGTAAAAAAGGGGGCAAGTCCACCCCAACCTTAATAAATCTAGACGAGCTAACAGGGACGGATGGACAGACTATTGTGGAAATTTTTAAGTCTCATTTTCAAGGTGTTTATAGGTCGGATACTGACGGTGGTGAGCCTGGGCTTGAGGATGTTGGTGATAGTGGTGGATCATTCTCCTCTGTTGAGATCTCCCTGGGGGAGGTGTTTGACTATGTGTCTAAACTTGACATAAATAAGGGACCGGGTCCTGATGGTATATCTCCCAGATTTTTAGTTGACTGTGTCTATGCTTTGGCCAAACCGCTCCATATGCTTTTTAAAATGTCCCTAGAGAGCGGTGTTTTTCCTGACCAATGGAAATATAGCTTCATTACTCCAGTATTTAAGTCCGGCGACAAATCAGACGCTAAAAATTATCGACCTATTTCCATTCTAAGTTCTATTCCAAAAGTATTCGAAAAAATTGTTTGCGACAAATTAAAACCATTCATAAAACCTTTTTTGGTTCCGGAACAGCACGGTTTCGTTGGTGGCAGATCGACGGCTACAAACCTAATCTTGTTGGTTCAAAGTACTATTGATGTGATGGAGGCGGGTGGTCAGGTTGACGTGGTTTATACGGATTTCAGCAAGGCCTTCGACACAGTCAACCACGATATCCTGATAGGGAAGTTAAGAGGTTATGGGTTTTGTGGAGCACTACTGAATTGGTTGACCTGCTACCTTACATATAGAAAACAGTTTGTTAAAGTAAAGGGCTTTGTGTCGAGTGAGGTGTCTGTTGCATCGGGTGTGCCGCAGGGTAGCCACCTGGGCCCGTTGCTGTTTAATATATTTATTAACGACCTACGAAAGGTGATTCTATTTTCAAGGCCTTTGTTTTTTGCAGATGACTTGAAATTGTCTACGGCAATTCATTCTGTTGACGATGCTATGAGACTGCAGGGAGACTTGGATAAGGTGAGTGAGTGGTGCAGGAGAAACAAAATGAAACTAAATATTCAAAAATGTAAGATTATGTCGTTCTTTCGAGTGAAAGTTCCGCTTTTGTATGACTACAGTATTAATAATTGTCTTCTCGAAAGAGTCTCCTCATTGTGTGACTTGGGTATTTATTTGGACACTAAGCTTGATTTTCATATTCATTATGACTTTATTACTAACAAATGTATTAAACTCCTTGGCTTCGTCTGTAGGAATACTAGGGATTTCCGGACCGTAGATAGCGTGAATATTTTGTACAAGGCCTTGGTGAGATCTTCTTTGGAGTATCTGTCATGTGTGTGGTCGCCATCGTATGCTGTGCATATTGAGGGTGTTGAAAGGGTACAGAGGAAGTATGCTAGATATGTCTGTTGCAAATTTAAGTGGAACATCACTGCCTATGGGACCAGCTACGAAGACTTCAGCTGCAATCACTTTCAAGACGAAGGAAAGTTGCTGATATATGTTTCTTATTTCGACTTGTAAATGGTCATATAGACTGCTCTGATCTCTTGAGTCTGATAAATTTTCATGTTCCACCAAGATCAACAAGGGACCACGTACTCTTTGCCCCGAGGTACCACAGATGTAACTATGGCCTGTTCTCGCCGATCACTAGAATCACTAATGGTGCCAGTGAAGCGAATCTTGATTTTTTTAATCTCTCTTTAAAACGTTTAAAAGAAAAACTGTTGACAGTCCACTGAGTTTTTGAAATGATAATTACTGGTGTTGTTATTGTATTGTATTGTTATAAGTTTACTATATTATTGAAATTTTTCTGTAAATACTATGTATAAAATGGGTCTGCCCGTAGATAAATAAATAAATAAAGAGCGATTTTAAATTATATTTACTTTATGGTGAGATAATAATGCAAAAAATAAGCAAAATAACATAATTTTTAAATTTTTCAGTTCTAAGAGCCCTGAATAGACGTATAACATGATACAAGAATATACGAAACCAGCCCTTTAATCACCTCTCTAACTCCTTATATCAAAAATTTGGCCACTGCCATAAAAAAAACAACAAGGTAAATGTTGATAATACTATTGAAATAATATAATAATTAAAATCCTCTTTCCCTATCTTGTTTCAACTATTCTGTATATAACAAATCAGTATCACAGTTTGTTGCAGTACGTGCTAACAATTTACATCACTGACACTCAGATAGAAAGAAAGAAAGGTAGACCCACCGGAATATAACCTGAACTAACTAAGGACTTGTTTGAACTTAGATATGCAACGTTATTCTGATTAAGGCAATGTATTGCCGAAATAGAGAAACTATGTCCACATCATTGTATTTTTTTACCTATCTACCGTAAACCCAAAATACATCACCAAAAAATATAGAACTATGAAAATCCAATATATACTATATATATATATATATATATATATATATATATATATATATATATATATATATATATATATATATATATATATATATATATATATATATATGTATATATATATATATATATATATATATATATATATATATATATATATATATATATATATATATATACCATATATATACACATGTTTCACTTGCTCTGATAATTCTAGAGGAACAAGAACTTTTGTTTAATAATAAATTCAGTTAGCAGATTAAATATTAATTTAGTATCAGCAGAGGGCAGAAAATTCCCGTTAACGTCACTTCATAAAATATATCTGCTGTTAGGGTTATATTTTTTTCCTAAAATATTTATCCAGAAAAATTCAAAAATTCAATTTAATTGACCTGTATATTGAGAAAATATAAGAATTAGCAAAATTAAATTAGGTGCAACACATTTCCAATAATTTTTCTTCTCGAAATTTACTAACATATAATAAAACAGTGGTTTAGTTCGTTAATGAAATTCTTTGAAAAATCAGAGTAAACGAACGATATTGGCAGGGGTAAATAAAACTTTATAATAAACAAATATTACAAATTATATAGTCATTACAAGATAATATTACATAAGCTTTCACGGTTCATTTGAAAATAAATAATAAAAGTAAAAATCAACAAATCCTGCATTCATTACTTAAAGTTTTGGTTAGGAAATACTCTTTAATTAAGGAACTCTTTAAGAGTGTAGTAACATTAATGTATAAAAAATGATTTTAATTTCCTTTATTTGGCATTTTTTAAATAAAATAGAGAGTAATTCTATTTAATTTATTTGAACATTTAGGTACCATATATTTAAAATTTTTCTGATCCACCGAAACTATATACTAAAAATTATTCCTACACCTAGTGCTGTGTTCATAAATTTTCCATCTTAGAAAGGGGTCTTGTTATTTATAGTAAGTATAATCAGAGAATAAATATATAGCGAAAACTACTGTCATTATCTTATAGGATTTAAAGTACCTCCGACACGATGTCTTTGAGGATACCTTCATAGTTACTAGAAGAATCTTTTTTTGAGCAACAGGAACTATTGCACTTTAGTAGTTTAACTCCCATATACTATACCATACGAGATAATGGATTGAACCAGAATAAAAATAAACGAGTCTGATTGCATTCGAGGATACTGTATAAAAAAATGTATATAATAGACAGTAGAAACTAAGCTTAGAAATCAAGCTCTCGCATTGCACTTCATGCAGGTTTCTGGTATAAGTGAATCTTCCAAAATTTAGTTCTTAAAACACCTTCTATAGATTTTTAGTCAGTTCTAATCAACAGACTGTCATCAATCTGCTGCCGTATTACCCTTAGCGGCTAGATCCCGTGGACTATATCCCTATATAAGAATTTTGGCCTAAAAAGCTGGATGGCCGTGTTCTGCAATTAACTCTGGTAGACCGTTTATATAAATGTTGAACACTTACACATACCTACACACACGCACACCTATACCGGGTGACACAGCCAACATGTAACACCATGTAATTTTTTTATTTTGAAAGTTACATATTTGGATTTTTACATACCAGAATAGGACATTATTAGGCTTGTTTATCACTTAGGAAATATTTTTAACTACTTCCGGTTTGACCGGAAGTGACTACAAATTTCTTATTTTTAATGGAACCCTGTATATTTTTTTATCAATTTCAATTCGCTCTGAATTTTTTTTTCTAATGATGTATTACAAATTGACATTTGTTTGATAGGTGACCGGCAAAAACTAATTTAAACTTTTAGACGTAGGTAGCCATGGCGGATATACTAGCAATTGTTTTTGTTCGTTTTATCTCACTTTGGAAAAAAATTAAGACTATCCACTTATCGTGCCATTTTCGCGAGTCTAAGTGGTTCCTACAAATTATTATATATATATATATATATATATATATATATATATATATATATATATATATATATATATATATATATATATACATATATATATATATATATATATATATATATATATATATATATATATATATATATATATATATATATGTATATATCGGGTGACACAGCCAATATGTAACACCCTGTATTTTTTTTTTTATCTTGAAAGTTACTTATTTGGATTTTTGGATACCAGAATGGGACATTATTAGGCTTTTTTATCGCTAAAGAAATATTTTTAACTACTTCCGGTTTGACCGGAAGTGACTGCAAGTTTCTTATTTTTAATGGAACCCTATATATTTTTTTATCAATTTCAATTCGCTTTGAAATTTTTTTTCCAATGATGTATCACAAATTGACATTTGTTTGATAGGTGACCGGCAAAAACTGATTTAAACTCTGAGACGTAGGCGGCCATGGCGGATATACTAGCAATTGTTTTTGTTCGTTTTATCTCACTTTGGAAAGAATTTAAGTCTATCTATCGTGCCATTTTCGCGAGTCTAAGTGGCTCCTACAAAATTTTATGCTTTACATTCAGTTACACAAGTTTCTCTTTAAATAATGATCAATATCACCGAAATTAATATTTTTTATTTAACCTAGTTCCACATTATACGTTTTTTGCCAACATACATCTAACAGAACCGTATAAAGCCAATTGGATTTATTATTATTTTCAGAAAATAAGAAACCTATTTATTAAATAAATATTTAAATGCAAATAATAAAACCAAAACATTAAATAATAAGAATAACCCAACAAAGCCGATAATTGTAATTAATTAATGTTAGAAAAAAGTAATATTTTAACTAAGTAACACAATAAAAACAAATAGGTAAAACTATTTATACTAGATATAAATTTGCTAGATATTTATTCCAAATGTTCAAAATGCTGTCCGTTGTTAATCCTACACAATCTTGTTTTTCTCGCCGTGGCTCTTCAACTGAATTTCAGTAATTCCCTATATAATCGACGTAGTTGGCCAATAGTACACGTGTTCAGATCTGGATTTATGGTATTGTATATATTTACTGCACTCTATGTAAAACTGCGCTGAAACAAGGCAGTGCAATGCTGAGGCATAGTCAAACGATTAGGCCGTCTAATATACCTATCACGCACTTAAATAAATCGAAGTTCCTAAAAGAGTCATTAAAAATTTAACCATTTTAACTCATTTATTTTTAAAGATACATGATCCTATCCAAGCAAGGATAGTACATAATACTACAATAATGAAATGAAGACAAGACCAAAGACTCACGCAGTTTTTTTTTCTCATCTTAAAATTAAGGATAAATTGCATATAAAACCTTCATTTTTGCATAACTGAACACTAACATGTTCCCTGAATCCCAGATGTGTATCTATGCAGAGACCCCAATTCTTAGCACAGTCAGAAAAAAAAACAAATTCTGATTAGTGAGCCTCAGTTTCAAAGCCATGCTCAAAGTTAGTCGCCGATTTTCCTTGCCAAACAACAAAACTTGCGTCTTGTCTGGATTTAAAATCAAAATATGTTCATCCGAGTAAGCTGAGTAGTTGAGATCCAGATTTAAATTTTCAGCTGCTGTGTGTCATCAGCATACTACTGAACCGATGAATATGTAGCAGTTTGGAATATATCATAAGTGTATATGAGAAACAGAAGAGGCCCCAGTATTGAACCCTGGGGCACTCCCAAGATAATTTTACTAGCAGTTGGACAAACATCATTCATTTGCACCCTCTGGCGTCTACCAGATAAATAGCTATAGAAAAATTGTACGGTGTGATCAGCGAAGCCCAGATAGTGTAATTTAGCACAAAGTAGGTTATGATCCAGCACATCAAAGGCTTCCCAATAATCTAGCGAGACTGATATAACAGCCATATTTTTTCAATAGCTTTCATTATGTTGTCAGTTAAATTCAATATAGCCGTTGATTTGCTATGACCTCTCCGAAAGCCAGCTTGATGCAAGGGGAGAAACTCATTAGTCAAGAGATATTCTGAAACCTGTGTATGTACCGCCCTTTCCAAGACTTTTGACATAACTGGTAATAAGCTAATAGGACGCAAATCTCTGGTGGTAAAAGGTTTTTTAACTTTAGCAACAGGGAACACAATAGACTCTTTCCAGCTCTCAGGAAAATACCCACTTTCCGGGCAACAATTAATTATATGGAGTAGATGATATAAGATAATAGTTAACTAAGTTTAAACATAAAAAGCGTCAAACCATTTCCAGCAGCACTAGACTTTATACTATTAGCACACCTGCCAATTGATTCAGGGGTTTCCATTATGAAATTAAAGTTCAGATTTTAATTTCTCTTAATGTTACTGTAATAATGTATTTTACCAGTACAGTTGTCGGACTTTCGGAAAACGCTCAAAAAGTATTCATTTATATCATTCACATTAGCCAAAGTACAGGCAGACGAGGGGTATCTTTTGAACTCGTGTCCACATTGCATTGCAGAAGTTTCCATAATGATTTTGCATTGTTTTGTCTCTGTAAATATGCAAGATATCCAAATTTTTCGCGACGCACACAGTAAAGTGTGAGGTTTCTCATTTCTTTATAATACTGATGATTTTCCTCAGTTTTGTTTCTCTTAAACTGAGCTAATACTCCGTCTCTTTCTATCATTAGCGCTTTCACGGCAGGTGTTAGCCAGGGAGCTGGAGGCTGGTTTACTCTTACAGTTCTAAGAGGACAATGGTCCCTAAATGCTCCTGATAAATGAAAATTAAGAAATCTGACCTTGTCCTCAATATCCTCAATATAATAAATGTCATCCCACGATATGCGCTGTAGGTCTTTATAAAAATTATCCTCATTAACGTGCTTAAAACTATTCCACGTTGTTCTTACGGAACTACTATTTCCAAAAAAATATATATTTCGGGAGAAATTACAGGTTTCCTAGCATAAAATTGGCCATTTTTAAACTAATTTTGGATTTCACGCCAAAATGCTCGCAGGTGTCATGGCGTCTGCTCGTGATGTCACTCCTTTGTAAACCCCATGTCAACAACAGTGAAGTATACAGTGTCTATACAATCATTTTGTTACTTTGTGTGTTTAAAATAAATTCCAACTTATTTGTTTACTTTTTAAACAAGAAAACAATAAAAAATAAGTGGCTAACTCTTGCACGGCAAGACCCAGCAGTTATTTCTCCAAATTTTTCAATTTATTTCTGTGAAAACCATTTTGATGTAAGTTTTAACTTAATATTTTATTATTACAAATGCGGTGTGTCGTAATAATCATGTTTGAAAAATTGTTAATTATATAAATAATACCTTTAGGTAGTCACATCCCTATTGAGTTTAGGTTTTATTTCTTTAATGTTATCATCTACTACTGTTTATTTAATGGATCTTTATTCTTGTTTCAATTGCCAAATGATATGGAGAATTACAATCAGTATCATGTGATGGGTTCAGTGTCACAAGTGTGCATAAAACCAGATCATAAGATTTGAATGCCAATCTGATTGAAGAAAACGAACATCTAACACTATAGAACGACCATATATTCTCAAGATAAAAAGAAGGATGGTAGCTGAAGAAAGTGAAAAAGGTTTAGAAGAAAGCAGTACAGTTACAAAATAGTCAGAACCTGGAGAGATTGGAAGTTCAGGTACTTATTTCTTTTTTCAAACAAAACTAAAGTGAATATTTTTATGTTTATTTTGTTACTTTACATATACACTAAACTACTTACATGTTTATTTACTTAGTTATGATTGAAAACAAGGTAGCTGCCTGTTATCAAAACACCGCCTACTATTTCCACAGTGCAACCAAGGATGCCCGATATTCTCTTCAGACAGCGTATCATTAAACGTATTTTAATGAAGCTAGGCACCAAAAAAGCTTCTGGCGCTGACGGAATACCTGCCATAGTTCTCAAAAACTGTGCGAGGAAACTAACACCATATTTCTGTAGACTTTTCAACCTATCCTATAGAAAGGGAATATTTCTTTCCTGCTGGAAATGTGCCACAGTTCAGCCGAAACCTAAAAAAGGCAAGAAGACCTTGCCAAATAACTACCGACCAGTCGCACTACTTTCAATAATATCGAAAGTCAAGGTGTACAGTGAAACACTAGCTTTAATCAACAAAAAGAAAATTTATTAATGATTTAAAATAAAAGTTCTAACCCTTGCAGTTTTAAGAATTACAAAAATTCTAGCCTAAAAAGTAGTTATTAAAAGTAGAGTTCCTAAATCAGACATTTTACTTCTAAAACTTTACTACACCCGAAATCGAAGAGTCGTGATATTCACTTCACAATTTATCAGTTCAAATTGATGTTAAAACACTTATTTGCGGGAAATAGATCTACTGATGTATCTTCTGGTGACTTACGGTTTTTCCTACGGGCTTCTAGGCCTTAAATTGAACACAAAACCGCTTTCACACATTCCATCACTTATGAGAAGAGCCTACTGTGGCTACTCCATGTAGAAAACACACAAAGCCCACTACGGCTTTACGTTAAAAAACTCGTGCTTAACTTGGCTCTCGTAAATATTGCCAGAAGCCTCTACTGCGGCTTGATGAGAATCAGCCTTCTCGGCGGCTCGATGGAAAAAGCCACTCGGCGGCTAGGTGGAAAAAAGCCTTCTCGGCGGCTCGATGGAAAAAAGCCATGATCTGCTTTCTGCAGACCCTTAAATAAGCCGTGAGAACTCTCTCTCTAAAAATCCGGCTTCCGGGAAACACACATTTGACCAATCGCGACGTACCACGAATTTTAGGTCGGAAACCCGCACTGCACACTGTACTACGAGCGGCTAGAAATTTCTGCGAAATACACTGCTCGATACAAAAATGAAAAGAAGTACATTGTAAAGCCAAAAATCAGTAACATTTCATACTCTTAAAATCTAGGAAAAAATGAATGTTACAAAGGGAATTTCCAAATCTAATATTTTATTGAGAGTCAGACCTTGGATGTTAAAGTCAGTCTTTTAGGGCGCCGTCTTATCCAAAAAATTTGGGCTATTGGGGAATGCTAAATCTCTAGTATCCTGGTTGGGGTTCACCAAATTTGATTGTTTAATGGAGAGAAAAAGTGCCGTTAGGCTATATTTTTTCATCCAGTATTACTTGTTTCTTGTTAAAAGATGCACATACTTCACATGACCCAACCCTGTTGCGCTTCCTTAGAGTAAGTTTCTTGCACGTTTACTAACAGATTCTTGAGAGATGCGCCTTAACCTGTTGTGCTGTGGGATCCGTATCCAAATGGGTCACGAAAATCCAGACCTTTCGTTCAACGGATTTTAAAGTAATAGCCATACTCTCCCTAATGTCTCTACTATCTTCAATATACTGGAGTTATTATTTCCATTTGTTACCGAATTTTACTCGTGTAAATGACTCTTCATGTTTATTATCAAGTTTTCTAGCGTATTAGTGGAATTTTGGTATTGACCGACGATAGATAACTTTGTAGGATTTACGTTAGATTTTCCAGATGGAGCTACTCTGATCTTCTTTGCATTAGATGATTTTCCTATTTTGTCGCATGACTTTCTCAAATCTTCTTCTAGAGTAGACATTTCAGGATCACGTTATGGATCAGCCAAAATTACATTTATAATGTCTTGTTATTGACTTATTGCTTTTAGTAAAGTATTAAATGATGTTTATTTAAGATAATCAACGGGAGGGGTGAACAAGGAAAAACTGCCTCGAACCGACGCACAAGAAAGTGCTTCAGGTAAAATAATATGTGATTTGGATGACAGTTCGGAATCGACTGATACTTTTAATAAAACGTGTAGTAAACGAAGGTTCTCTCTACCGATTTTTTGTTAAATCGCTTCTTCTCTCCTTTCCTATCCGTTCCGGATATTGTCAACCATATTAAGTATCATCACCTTGTTCATTGCGGCTCTAAGCAGCTGGTGGTGGTCACTAAAAACAAAATGCGAAGATTTTTGGGCCACGAAATTCTTCTTATCCCCACACTTCTCTTTCTACACACTTTACACAGCAGTATATTCTGTCGTTCCTCATAATGTGGCCGAGGTATTGGAATTTATGATGATTGATGGTAACTAAAACCTCTTTTTCTTTATTCATTCTTTAAAGAATTCTTTCATTCCTGACTCTGTCAGCATCCTATGATATAACCACATATTAAAGTATTCCAATCTTTTACTTGTTGCCTCTCTCAGGGTCCATGTCTCCACTTCATAAAACAAAATGTAGAATACGTAGTAACGTAGAGACCTCACCTTCGTGTTTAGTGTCAAGTTATGTTTTCTAAAAATAGAGCTCATTTCGGTGAATACTGCTTTAGTCTTTTCAATATGGCTCTTTATTCCTTGCGAGTAATCCCATTGGTCATTGACATTAGTGCTCAAGTATTATTTACTCGTTCAATATTTTTTTTGGGGATTTCTAAATGGAAGTTAGGCAACTTGTTCTTACTAATAACCATAAATTTTGTTCTATTTATGTTAATATCAAAACCATATCTCTGGCTGCAGTTCGTTACTCTATCTATCAGTAATTGTAGCTCCTGCAGACTGTCAGCGAATATTACCGTGTCATCAGCATATCAAATATTATTCTTTCCCTCTCCATTCTGTAGAATCCCAACATCGAGATCTGCCAGAGTCTGTTCGAATATTTTTTGTGAGTAAATATGAAATGATAGTGGAGATAATATGCACCTCGAAGAATTTTATATTATCCGCATGTTCTCATCTTATTCTTACAGAAGCAGACTGAATGCAATAAAAGTTCTAATTCTCAGACCTTTGTCATCCAGTTCTATATTGTTTAGAATATCCATCATCTTGTGGTGTTATAATGTGTCAAATGCTTTTTAGTAGTCCACAAAGCATGTATAGATATCAACGTTCACGTCTCTACAGCGCTGAGAAAATACGTCGACAATAAATAAGGCTTCACGTGTATAGCCTGTCCCAAAATATAGGATTCTGATTTTTGCCGTTTTAAGTGGACAATATAAAAATTCCGACCTTTTGCTTATGGTAGGTTGCAGAGATGGACTTAAGATTATAGTTCTGTCTAGACCTCGGTCCGGTAAGGTCGACACTTTACCTGCACTCGGAGTTCAACAAAAGTGAAGCCCGGCGGAAACCGGGCAGCCGTTCATTATTGTGGGGAAAACCCAAGCTGCAGCCCAAAGTGAATTTTAAAACTATTAAAGTGTTTCTTTTAAATAAAGTGTTTTCCTTTAAAACTCAAGTGACTTTAAGTGTCGGACAATGGATTACGCGGAGGTGATCGAGACACTTAAGGATACCATCCGTCAGCAGAGAGAAGACGCCATCAAGAAAGATGAAGTAAACAACCGTCTACTCATCGAGATAACCGAACTCAGGAAAAAGCTCGATGAGCTAACTGAAATAATTCAATATCAAGCTGCAAAGATAAATAACTCAACCGTAGACAGCGTAGGGGAAGAAGCAATTTCCGCTTCTGGAGGCGATGCTCCCCAGGACGCAATGGATACCTACGTAGCGAACCAGAACAGGAGGATTCAAAGGACCAGTTCCATACGATCCAGACCAGACAAGAGAATAGGAAAGAGAAGAGAAGGAGGAAGTTTGCCCAATCGTCTGACGACGAACAAGCCGAGCCTCCTAAGAAAACCAATTTAAAGCCGGATAACACTAACGCCCCAGCAGGTAAGTCCATGTTGAATCATAGACAATTGACTCGGGAAGACTTCCCACCCCTTCCTACCCCTACTCCCGGAAATACAATCACCCCCCCTGCTGCCCCGACCACCCCCCCAGTTGCTCCGACAATTGCACCAAAAATCGTCCCTAAACCTGTCAGGACAAAATCCATACCTCCCATTGTAATCACAAATGCTGGCAAATTTGTCAGCATTTCCAGCCTTTTCAGAACAAATAATATCAAATATTCATCAGCAATCGTAGTCCGAAACGGAATCAAGATTTTTCCTTGTTCCGAGGAAGACTACAGGAAAGCCACGCAGCTCCTTGACCAAAACAAGGAGCCATTCTATACCTTCCGCTTCCCGGAAGAAAAATCCAACCACGTCGTCCTCCGTGGTATTCCTGAACACCTCACAGACGAGGAGATCCTGGACGATCTCAAAGACCAAGGGTTCCACCCAAAAAAGGTTATTCGTTGGCGTCACACCAACGGCTGGCCCATGAAACTTGTATTAGTTCTCTTACCAAAATCCGAGACAGACATTTTCAAACTCCAAGTCATACGTACGTTCGAAGTACGTGTAGAATCTCAAAAATCAAAGTCCCGTGGCATTCAATGCTACAACTGTCAGGACCACGGGCATGCCGCCCCGTGCTGCCATATCCCTGCTAAATGCGTAAAGTGTGGTGAAAATCATCACACTTCTCAATGCACAAAACCAAAAGAAGTTCCACCCAAATGCGCTAATTGCGCAGGTGACCATCCTGCCTCTTTCAGCGGGTGCCCACGGCACCCTTCCCAGATCAAGTCACAAAAACAATCTTCCTTTAAAGGTTGGGGGACCCAAGACAACTCCCGTCTTTCCCCCAAAAAACCCCAAAAGCAGGCTCCCAAACCTGCTTCCTCTAACGAATCCCTTCTCTCCCACGCACAGCTTGCGCAAATAGCCAAGATGTTCGCGGAGCAGATGAAAACGCTCATGACCCAAACTATTACTAGCGCACGGACATGAATACACAACTCAAACCGTCGACTTTAAACATTATGTCCTGGAATTGCTTCAGCATCTCCAATAAAAAACAAGAACTGCTCCATTTCCTGCAAGAGCATAAAATCGATATTGCCCTCATACAAGACACTTCCTTAAAACCAGGTAAACGTTTCAAAATCCCAAATTTCCATGCTTACAGGGATAACAAGGTGGGCGTCCTGAATGGTGGCACTCTCATCCTTGTCAGGCGCTCCCTCAGCCACAACCCCCCACCCCCAAGCTACAACTTAGTCTCTGCCGAGGCGTCCACAATCACAGTCAACATGTCAAATAATAGCTCTGTTATGATCTCTTCCATTTACCAGAGGGGCTCCCCAACCCATCCCATAGTTTTAAATGATTACAGGCAACTTTTCGGTCCTGATGACCAAGTAACTATCCTGGGCGGAGATTTCAATGCCAAGAATGTTCTGTGGGGAAACCTAACAACGAACAGGAATGGCACTGATTTATACGCCCTTCAACAAAGATTTCTGTTCAATCCCATAACTCCAGACTTTCATCGGTAGAGGTCAACCAGATTTTCTTGACATGTTCCTAGTCAAGAATCTGAATCTCCGCCATAACATCACAGTTTTCCACGAACTTTCCTCAGATCATCTCCCAATCATTCTCACACTGGGAAATCCGGCTGACAGAACCCCCGACACTGTCACTCGCAAAATTACGGATTGGACTAGTTTCCAACAACAGCTTCACAATACTGATCCAATCCCAAGGATCAACACCCCTCAGGAACTGGATGCTGCGGTTGACAAGTTAACCGCAGACATTCAGCAGGCTTTTTCCCATGCCACTGTCACTCGAACTTTTCCAGCAAAGATGCAGGGCAAACTTCCCGCCCACATCAAGGAACTAATCCGAGAGAAAAACCGCATCCGGCAGAGAGCTACAAGGACCGGCGACCCTAACATCAAAAGGCTCGCAAATCAACATATTGAAATAGTCAGAGAGGCCCTATATCAATTTCATAATGATAGATGGAACTCCAAACTCGAAGACTTAAACCCTGACACCACATCCGTCTGAAGGATGGCGAGAGCCGTCTCCAATGACGGACCTAGCCAAATTCCCTCCTTACGTCACGAGAATGGCACCGCATCTTCCCCTCTAGAGAAGGCAGGTCTATTCGCAGAAATGCTCGAGGACAGGTTTTAACCAAACCCTCACACTCACCCACGATTCGGCAGAGATGCGGTGGTGGCCCAAACCATTCGCATCTTCAATCAAACCCCACTTCCTCCCGTGCGGATCTTTACGACTCCGCAAATAGTAAAGTCCATCATTCAGACCCGCTCAACTAAGAAAGCCCCAGGCCATGATAAAATCTCTGCCAAATCTCTGAAGGAACTTCCTCCTAAGCAGATCTCAGAGATCACCAACATCATCAATGGCATTTTCCGACTCAGTTATTTTCCCACGACTTGGAAGAAAGCCGAAATTGTGATGATTCGGAAGCCTGGCTCTCCTTCCCACGAGGCTGACAGCTACCGGCCAATTAGCCTAATATCAACATTGGGCAAAGTGGCCGAGAGGGTTATCCTTAAGGAAATCAGAGACAAAAGCACCGAACTCAACATCATCCCTGATGAACAATTCGGCTTTCAACCAAAGCATGGTACCATTCATCACGCCACAAAACTGGCACCGTGCATCTCCAGCGGTTTCAACCGCGGTTTCCGGGTTGGCGCTGTTTTCCTCGACATCTCCAAAGCATTCGATAAAGTCTGGCACGAAGGCTTAATCCTTAAGCTTATCCGTTTTGGCTACCCTTCTCACCTAACAACTCTGGTTCCATCATTCCTCTCCGATAGGACTTTCCAAGTCCGTGTCGAACAATCCCTGTCCGAGGTAAAGAGTATAAGGGCCGGAGTCCCACAAGGCTCCGCCTTATCCCCGCACCTTTTCAATATCTTCTCGTCCGATATCCCTAAGGATCGATTCACCAACCTCCAATTGTACGCTGACGACACGGCCATTACCGCTTCAGCAGTGGGAATTGATCACATCACGGCCCGACTTCAACGTCATCTAACGCGCCTCTCTGACTGGTTTGACCGGTGGAGGATTAAGGTCAATCCAGCCAAGACCCAGGCCATAATCTTTGGAAAAGGCTTCCGCATACCCCCTCCTCAACTCTCACTGAATGGAACCAGGCTCCGATGGGCCAACAACATCAAGTACCTGGGCCTTCTATACGACAAACGGCTCGTATGGAAGGACCAAGTGCCTATGGTCGTGCGCAAGGGAAATCAGCTTCTAGGGAAGCTGTATCCGCTACTGAATCATCGTAGTAAGTTATCAACTAACAACAAGTTGCTAATTTACAAATCGATAATCAGGGCCGGGCTTACGTACGCCTGTCAGGCCTGGTGCCAGATGTCCAAAACTCATCGGACCAAGGTCCAGACAGTCCAAAATAAAGCCCTCCGTATCATAGCAGGAGCTCCCTGGTTCGTCCGCAACAATCAGTTGCACAGGGAGTTTGAAATGCCCACGATAAAAGAATTCACGCGTAATGCCCAGCTTCGCTTCCTTGAGAAAGCAGCGGTCCATCCTAACCCCGAGATAGCAAACACTTTCAGAGGCAAAGTAAATGTCGGCAATCGATACCTACGACCAACGGATATTCTTCCACTAGACTAACTAACACTAGATTCAACATGGACTACCCTTGATTAATTAAGGCCGTAGTTTAGTTGAGCAACTCCTTCAGTTTTTAAAAAGTGTAAACAACACACACGACTAACACAATTATAACACCACACCCCCGGAAAATGGGGAACTAGGTTAAGTTAGCATTAAGTTAGCATTAAGTTAGGTTAAGGTAGGTTAGATCCACATATTAGAAAATTAACCTTAGAGTTAGCATACATCAAATATCTAGACATTGACAAACCAGAATTGTAAAAGGAGTAGAGGGTTTTCCCAGCTCACAAGGAGTTTTAGTGGGTATGCCAACCCTTCAGGTCGGTGAGCCCCACATACCTGGAGCACTTTGGGGCACTCTTACGGTGACGCAGACTGCTCCAGAAATCCATAAAGCGGATTTCTCCCTGTATAAAAAAAAAAAAAAAAAAAAAAAAAAGGACTTAAGAATTTTATTCATTAATGCAAATGAATAAAATTATAAGTGTTTTTGGAGATGTTTATTTATAGATGCATGTAAAAATAAATGGGGTTTACAAGAGGGGACATACTGAAAAAATAAAAATATATTTTAACTTAAGCTTAAATCTGTTTCACTATCACTGTCATCAGCTGAGGTAATTATCAGTGGTTTTATATTATTTACATAAATATATGAATCTTCAACTTTAACAAATGGAATTCTTCCAGCTTTCACAAGGTATGTATATCATTTATAACTTTTTTTACTAATTCAACCACTGACATGCTTAAAGTAGGAGAAATATTTTGTGCCCTTATTTTTGCTTTAACTTGATGCCAAATATGTTCAATTGGATTAAACACACAATAATACGGAGGAAGCCGCAAAACAGTGTGTCCCATTTTCTCAGCCATACTATTACAAACATATTTTTTTTTTCAATTTATAGTCTTTCAAAACTTCCAAAAGATCACTTTTTATAATTAAAGTCAAAATAAATGTCATTTTCTTCTAACATATATTCCTGTATTTCCGATTTAGTGTTGGCTGCATTAGGAACCTTATTTAGTAGGCGACTATAGTAACTTGCATTATCGATAACTATAACACTCTGTGCGGGAACATTTGGCAAAAAGGGATTTTAAAACTAATTTTCAAAAAGTTCTGAGGTCGTGTCTTCGTGATAGTCCAAACTAGAATCTTTTATGTTTTTTGCAGATAATAGTAGACAATTTGAAACCCAGCCCTTTTCAGATCCAGCATGCAAAATGGCTATTCGTTTACCTTTATATGAAGGTGCGTTAGTCTGACATTTTGTACTGCTGTCAACCCACCCTTTTTGTACAGTGTCATTGGTATCGAACCATGTTTCGTCAAGGTAAATTATTGGCCAATTCTCTGATCAATACTTTTTAATAAGTATGTCGCAAGATTCTTAATCTTTTTGACTGTATCACTACTTGCCTTTTGTTGATTTTTCGGAACGTGAATCCCATTCTTAAAAGAATTATGTGAAGGGTTAATCGGCCACAATGTATATTGGTCCCGTCCTGCACCAGTATTAATATTAATTTGTCTAGTGTCGGCACCAACTGCTCTTCTTATAAAGAATATATTTTTCTCCTGATGACGTCTTTTTCATAATCGTCTACATGATGCATTTGAAAATCTTTCCGTCTTCCTAGTTCCTGAGTGATAGTTTTCCTACAATACCCTTAATAATAGAAATTGGGGTTTTTGTTAGTTCACTGGTTTCTTGCAAAGCACTTTGTTTATTCAAATTTATTTTTACCAAACTGTCGTAAACATTTTTCACTATTTGTTTAGCATCAAGTGATGTTTTCTCTTGCGATAGCCACTATTGCAATTTCCCCATGGATGCCACATAATTAAAATAGAACCGTTATATTGTAAGTTGTGAGTAAAACTAAAAATAAAAATAATAAAAAATATCTTTCGAATCGTAATGGGGACCTGTGGTCATTAGGCCTATATTATCAAATACTTAAAGGGCTCCAGACCGGGTTGTTAGGTAGTAAATATATAATATACAGGTAAAAATGGATCCAATATGATTGCAGGTGTAAGTGAGGACAGTATACAAAGCAGGTAAAATAAAAATAGGTTTATTGTAATACCTGGCAACTATGCACAAAACCTTAATAGGGTAGTTTATTGCTCCATTGAAAAAGCAAAAAGGCAGGATCTTATATCTTGGAATTTACTAAACCAATAGCGTTTTTAAAACCGAACTGGGTTGGAGAAATCAGTTCTTCACAGAGTTTCTATATTCTTCTATGGATTATTTTAAGAAATATTTTTAAGAGATGGCTCTTCAAACTGATTGTTCTAAACTCTCCAACCTTTAGCCAATGGAGTGAAATGATTTGAGAATTGTAAATATGATTGAATAATAATAATAATATATATATATATATATATATATATATATATATATATATATATATATATATATATATATATATATATGTATATATATATGTGTATATATATATATATATATATATATATATATATATATATATATATATATATATATATATATATATATTATTATTATTCAATCATATTTACAATTCTCAAATCATTTCACTCCATTGGCTAAAGGTTGGAGAGTTTAGAACAATCAGTTTGAAGAGCCATCTCTTAAAAATATTTCTTAAAATAATCCATAGAAGAATATAGAAACTCTGTGAAGAATATATATATATATATATATATATATATATATATATATATATATATATATATATATATATATATATATATATATATACATATACATACACATATATATACATATATATATATATACATATATATATATATATATATATATATATATATATATATATATATATATATATATATAATAATTTTCTATTCTTGCATAACTATTTAAATAACCTAGTCGGGTGAGTGGTCTATTATAATAAATAACCCTGTAGGTAAAAAATTTAAATAAAAAAGGTCTAAAATAGATTAGAAAAATAAAAAGTAAATATTAAAATGTTACGAACTAAATAATGTAAGGCCAATATAAAAAAAAAATTTAAAATGATCAGATAATATAAAAGTATTCCGGTATATATTACATTAGTAGATAAAGCTATGAGAGTAAGAGATATTTTTCCCATGTTAATTCTTATGGAGCCCCATTTTGCATTTTTGTTGCCTTTTTTTTACCTTGAACTAAAAGTCGGGTATATGTGTGCAAGCGCGGAGGCTGACCAATGAGTATTGAGAAGAGAGCAGTATCGGTTGCCTATATAAAAATAACATATGGTGAATGCGCCAGGTTGTTTTATTGACGGTTATCTATATGGAGTAGATAGGGGCAGGTCTGAAAATTGACAGCTGAGACAGTGTTCCAGGAAGCGCATGTGTGAGGGCTGGGTTGATGTTGGTAGTTGAGATATAGTTGGTTAGAGGAAATTTTAATATAATTAAAAAAAAGTCAGTTCTAGACCAGGATACGAACCTTCGTATCTTCGGTTCCAAACTGCAAAACTAGCGACTTTACCACTGAGCCATAGAGGATTCGTATGAGAAAGTGTTAGCAAAGGTATTACATAAAAAAAAATCTTACTAGTCTTTGGATGCTGGTATAATTTTATTGTGTAAACAAATGATATTTAATATCTTTTAGTAACAAATTAGCGAGGTTTTACCATATAACTGCTAATACGAGAGATGCTACAAGATGGCTGAAAAGTGTTCAAAAAGGCCTAAATGAGAGTCCAAAAGGTCCTTATTGTTAAAAAAGTGTGTGTTTTTGTTGAAAAACGGGTGAAAAATGTGTCCGAAAGGCCTTATTATAGAAAAAAGGTAGTCCAAAAGGTCCTTATTCGTAATAAAAGGGTTGTTCTTGTTGAAAAAGGGGGTGAAAGTAATGTGTTCAAACGTTGTGTTTAGAGAGAGAGAGAGAGAGAGAGGTTGTAAAATAAAACATAAGTATGATTTAAGAAATCTATTAACAGAAAATTTTGAACACAAAATTACAAAAAAAAGTACTATTAATCCTAAGAGAAATAGCCTGTAAATAAAATATATGATTTTACATACACAAAGCAGTTTAAAAAGAGGCATGACTTAATATATAGAGAAAGTATAAAGGACTTGCCAAATATGATTTGCCTAGTACGAAATGATACAAAAAAAAACAGTTAAAATTAAATGAGAGGTCAACAAATTTGATAAGAAAGGTCAACTTTTTGTTGATAACTATTACTTAAAATGTATTGGATAAAGTAATAATTGCTATGTATAATTTTCTCTACTAATAAGTATAAATTCGAGAGCGAGAGAGTTCAGCAAAAACAGATAAGAAAGGTCAAATTTATGTGATAAGCTGTTGCCTAAATGTATTGGAGAATGTACTAATTTCTACATCTAATAATAAATGGGATTAAAACATGAATATACATATATTTTTTTTTTGTCTTTTAAGATGGTTGAAAAGTGATCAGGTTTTATGTAGAAAAAGGCTCAAAAAAGGCTTTATTGTGTAGACAAAAGTAGTTTTTACTTACCTTTTTGTTACTATTCTCATCCAACTTCCTCAGTCGATGAAGAACTCTTATTAAATAAAATACAACTAAATTAAACCTTAAATTACCTATTCTTATCCTAAGATATAGCTGTAAATATGTATATATTGTGCTAAATTACTACCTAACAGTGTTAAATGGGCATGACGTAATATATAAAGTATAGATACTTGCAATAAAAATCAAATTTGTTGAGAGGTCAGCAAAATTGATAAAAAAGGTCAAATTTTGGTGATAAGGAGTTGAGTAAAATGCACTGTAGAACATTAAAGTGGGTATATTTCCAGTAAAGTATATTGAATATGAGCTGTGTAATATTCTAAAAATAGCCATGACGTAAACTAAAAATCTTGCAATTAGTCTTTTAAATCGGCTGACAGGTCATCAAAATAGATAAGAAATGTTAAAATATGGGGATAAGAAGTTGATGAAATACATTGTAGAATGTAATAATTGCTATACATTTACAAATAGTAAAGTATAGTTTATATTAGGATGGCTAAAAGGAATAAATAACAGAGTTTTAACTAACATATAAAAGATTTAAACATAATCATACAATTGAGTAATGTCCCCATGGCAGCGTATGAACTGAATTTTTTGATATTAGCCTTTTGTCATCATGAGGGCTGAGTCCGATCTTAGTTTGTCTAATGGTATATAACTGATGTTTCTGCGATATTATTGTATTTTGGGTGATAGATTTTTCCAAAAATGTTTCCAAGCAGTCTATATAGTCTTTAAATGTAATCGAGTTTTTCATAACAGACTTCTTAACGCCTTTAATTTGTTTCGTTACACTTAAATTTAACAGACTTTTTTTTAATGTCTAATTCTACCCTTTTCAAATCAAGCTCATTTTGAGTGTAAAGTACTTTAGTAGTATACATTTTTGACCTAAGTCCGGCAAAATGGGTCATAATCCTTCCATTATTCTCATCCTTTACCATACCTAGAACATTGTGGTTTACTCTTGGAATATTATAAATATTATCAGGACTGTAGCCAGATGTATCAAAGCGTGAATGACAATCTTGCTTTATGATTTGATAAATATCATCATGTTTTATTTCATAGATCAGCGAGTCAGTATCAGTATATAGTACGTTACAATCAGAAAATCTCTTTTTTATATAGTTATAGTGAAAATCATAGATGGTTGTCTTTGCAATATCTAAAATACACATTCCAACATATATTGGTTTATTGAAACATGCAGTAGTTTTCGCAAGCTCCACTATAATCATGTTTTTATCAATAATTGTGGCACTCTTGAATTCGGGTCTTGAAATAAGCGCTTCAGCACCATACCGTCCATCCCATTTAGTTATAATCTTTACAGTTGAGTGGTTTCTTAGGTTCTCCATGGTCTTACCGAATACAGCGTTATTCATAAGCTTAAATAAATTTTTCTCCAACTCATTTTTGCGATGTATTTTAGTTAACTTAACACCTAAATTTAACGCTTGTTTTAGGTTCCTATAGTGTATCACATATTTCTCTTTATTAAAAAGCGTTGCCAATAATTTTATGTCTTCAGAATTCAACGGTGTACTATGTTCAGGACAAGGTGGCAAATCTGCAAACTTATCATGTAACTCTATAGGGATTTCTAAATCAGCTTCTATTATATAGCCTTCATCTGCCTCATCAGCTTTTAAACAAACATTAAAACTTTTAATATCATCATTATCCATCCACTTGAAGTCTTTATATGGGAGATATTGCGACATGGCCCAACCATATTGGTTGTTAATATCGAAATATGCAAGATAAGAAGGTTCTTTTTCCTGGTTATAGTTTGGCATATACTTATTATTAGCCTCAGCATACCTTTTCGAACATTGACTTAAGCCTCCACGTATACCCTTTTCGATAAATAAAAGCATGTCCATATCAGTGAGTAATTCCAGCTTTTGTTTACTTTTATACAACATGCATTGCCATGCATATCCTATTAAACTGTATGCCCATGCGGGATCAATGCCATATGTTTTATGCGATGTAGATCTAAATTGCTCAAAAACATCTGCTAGTAATAATATATCCGTTTTAATATACAATTCAGAATAATCATTTAAGGTTTTGCAGTTAAATGTTTCAGCTAATGCTTTAATTACCATATGCCCATCATATGAACTTAGATTATGAAATACAACTGGTACCATACGACTATCTTGAAAGTTAAGGTTGCAACCTTCATGAGCCGGACCTCTATATTTACCAGTAAGATGATCATGATCTCTAACTTTTTTATCTTGCGTAGCAAATGGTTTCTCACAAATGTGACATTGTGTTTCACAGTGAAATTTCTTCCATTCCTCGGGCGTAAGATGCTCCATTGGTATAGGACAAAGAAATACAGTTTCTAAATCGCTCGCAAACTGATGTAGTTTTCTTACAAACCACTGCATACAGTCAGGTCCTTTGTACGACCAATAAAACGATAAAGTATCATCATAGCTACATTTAACATAATATCCAATACTAAAGGGGACATGTTTTTGGTATTTTTGTGTGTTTTTAGTCGGATCATCATCTACAGGTACAAGCAAACATTCGGTGTCAGCATAAATTACGAATGGAACTGCAGCTTTCCAACCATAATTTTTAAATTCGATAAACGCTTTATCACTTGTAGGTACTTGCGGAACAACTCCTTTATTTAATTTTATACAATCTTCGGTATGTTTCTGCAATTTTTCTTCAGTGTGATAGTAGTGAAGGCATCGATCACAAATAAACTTTTGCCCATCATGTTGACTAGGTTGTCGAGACACAAGGCGGGAAAGATTCTTAATCCAGACATAATGGAATTTAACAGGAAGTAGATTGTCAATATTGTTGTCAGATATATAAGTATCTTGAAGCAATAGTAAATTTACATGTCTATCCTGTTTATTTTCGGTAAGAAAATAAGGTATGATCTGATAGTTTCCATCAGATTTCCTATTTAGTTTATAAACATTTATAGATAGATTGTTTTGTTTTTCAAATCAGGGTATTTGCTTCATAGTCATGGAAAACTTTATATTAGTTAGATTAAATACTCTTTCCGGATCAGGATAAGAAGATGTACAGACACTGTTAGTGCTGACGGGATATAGAGCGCTCACAACGGCCCAACCAAAACACATATCATCATAGTTTTTAACATTAATGCAAAATTGTTTTCTAGCAATATTCTTTGGAAGCTCAATATAACTTCCTGCACGTTATAGGATTATATTTATTAATATTCAAAGTCAAATTTACTATACGAATTAATGCCCAGTTAGAATCTCTTTCAGCAAAATCCCCTAACTGGTTCAGTAAAGATTCTTTAACATTCGTTGTAAACCATTGGTCTAGGTTGGTTTCTTTATATATTGGTGCATTACGTGTGTTTAAGTATTTAATTTCTTCAGTTAAATTGGTATCCTTATTTCGTTGAAATTTTCCAGCCAGGACTGCGTTAACCTTCAAAGCATCATCCTTCTTTAAGGCAATTTGAATACGACGCTTAAATATTGAGGCACAATCGATTAAAAAGGGCTTCAGTTCAGTATGACGAATATTAGAAATAACACCAGTCCTTATACGAGATTCGAAAGCAGAGTTCACATCATCCCATTTAACCCTATGAGTTGCTGTTTCCCTTCTACGTTCTCCAGTACCACCTCCAACCTTGAGATCTTGCAAAGTACGTTAATATGACTTAATCTCACTTAAACATGTAGCAATGTGTGATTTTTCAGGCACCGATTTAGCTCGTTTCAATTTCTTGTTTAAATTACGAATTACTCGTCTGCATTCCATTAGGAGTGTGCGACATATTACAGCATCCAATTTAGAGGATTTAATTGCAGTCCTAATTGATTCCACAGCATCTCGTTGAGCCATTTTACTTTCCAATTCTAGAACAAAACATATATTTTTAATGGACAATTTTTTTTCGTAAAATATAATTACTACATACTTGTTGAGGTAGCAGAGAAGAGAGAGGGAACAAATTATTATAATCCTGCAAACAAGAGGATTGTATAGAGAGGACAACTACTATAGTTCTATATATACTGAATATGCATACGCCGACAAGCAACGATACATCACGACTACATTATGATACGCATGCGCGATCTCTTTTCTTTCAAAGATATTACAAAACACTTCGAAAATGTTATTTCGAGCGTGAGAGAGAGAGAGGAGAGAGGTCGACAAAGTTAATAAGAAAAGGAAATTTTTGGTGATAAGTTGTTGTCAAGTATATGCATTGGAGAATGTATTTACCAAAAAAAAATGAAAGCGAGTTTTAACAGGAAAAATATTTACAAAATCTAAAATATTAAGTTTGTTGAGAGGTCATCAAATTTTATAAGAAAGATCAAATTTTGGTGATAAGGCGTTGAGTATTGTAATAATTGCTATGTAGAATGAATAACTGATAAGCTATTGAGTCAATTTTTTTCTCCTTCAAAAAGTACTACTTGTATACATACCGTATTATTTGAACTTCTTATTATAAGTTTAAATTATTTTTAACCATAAAAAAATATTTTAAAGGATTTCAAATAAATACAAATCTTTGGTATTTTAAACAGCAATTGCATAGTTACATAATATCTGCGTCACATTATGCATAAACACATACATACATTTACGGGATTTAAATTTTTCCAATATAATTAAAATTAGGTATATGATCAGAATTCGAACATTTATTTCCCATACTACAAATCTTGCATCTATGTCACAGCTCCACAGAGGCTTCTTCTAACCGAGTGTTAGTAAAGTTTACACATAAAAATATTAAGGTTATGATAAAAGGGTCTTAGTAGTCTTTGGTCAGAAAGGTTTACTTAGGCTATATTGAATGGTAAATTTATCAAAAAAAGATATTATCTAGGGAGGTTATAGAAAAATGGATCTTATTTTTAGTAAATAGTACCTTATTTTTGTTTTTCATGCTAAAATTGAATATTTTTACGAAAATATGAAAAGCGTTGGCGTTATTTAAATATTCCTTAGGAAGAATAATTTAAATTTTTCTAAAAAAGAATTTTCAAAAAAAAAGTGCATAAATTTGAACCCGCATTACTTAAACTATTCATTTTGCTTTTTAAACCCTTTTAAAATATCAATTTTAAAAAAATACCTATATGTTTTTATAGTCTTCCTTTGTTTTAAATAATCTACTCACCAAGTCAGTAACCCGTACAACCTCCGTTGAAAACAAATCTAACACTTTTTTCCTGCAGCTGCTGTTATCGGCGTTAGATGAACACTTTTTCTTCTGCATCAAAAAGTGGGGTTATAATGTATCACATCACACTACTTGTATGAACTAGCGCTTACGGATTTAACTGATGGCTGCACTAAATCATAAAATAGGTTGACGTCATCAGATATTTCGAGAATTAAAACAAAGAAGAGAGGAATTGACCAATCAGCGAGCGAGTTTGTCGCGATGCCCTAATATGGTCATGTGACGTCATCAGATCTCGGAAAAAATGGTGCCCTGTGCATGAATTGTTTGTGAATAGTTTAAGTAATGCGGGTTCAAATTTATGCATTTTTTTTTTTGAAAATTCTTTTTTAGAAAAATTTAAATTATTCTTCCTAAGGAATTTTTAAATAACTCCAACGCTTTTCATATTTTCGTAAAAATATTCAATTTTAGCATGAAAAACAAAAATAAGGTACTATTTACTAAAAATAAGATCTATTTTTCTATAACCTCCTTAGATAATATCTTTTTTTGATAAATTTACCATTCAATAGAGCCTAAGTAAACCTTTCTGACCAAAGACTACTAAGACCGTTTTATCATAACCTAAATATTTTTATGTGATAACTTTACTAGCACTCGGTTAGAAGAAGCCTCTGTGGATCTGTGACATAGATGCAAGATTTGTAGTATGGGAAATAAATGTTCGAATTCTGATCATATACCTAATTTTAATTATATTGGAAAAATTTAAATCCCGTAAATATATGTATGTGTTTATGCATAATGTGACGCAGATATTATGTAACTATGCAATTTCTGTTTAAAATACCAAAGATTTTTATTTATTTGAAATCCTTTAAAATATTTTTTTATGGTTAAAAATAATTTAAACTTATAATAAGAAGTTCAAATAATATGGTATGTATACAAGCAGTACTTTTTGAAGGAGAAAAAATTTGACTCAATTGCTTATCAGTTATTCATTCTACATAGCAATTATTACAATACTCAACGCCTTATCACCAAAATTTGATCTTTCTTATAAAATTTGATGAGCTCTCAACAAACTTAATATTTTAGTTGACAACAAACTTATCACCAAAAATTTCCCTTTCTTATTAACTTTGTCGACCTCTCTCCTCTCTCTCTCTCACGCTCGAAATAACATTTTCGAAGTGTTTTGTAATATCTTTGAAAGAAAAGAGATCGCGCATGCGTATCATAATGTAGTCGTGATGTATCGTTGCTTGTCGGCGTATGCATATTCAGTATATATAGAACTATAGTAGTTGTCCTCTCTATACAATCCTCTTGTTTGCGGGATTATAATAATTTGTTCTCTCTCTCTTCTCTGCTACCTCAACAAGTATGTAGTAATTACATTTTACGAAAAAAAATTGTCCATTAAAAATATATGTTTTGTTCTAGAATTGGAAAGTAAAATGGCTCAACGAGATGCTGTGGAATCAATTAGGACTGCAATTAAATCCTCTAAATTGGATGCTGTAATATGTCGCACACTCCTAATGGAATGCAGAGGAGTAATTCGTAATTTAAACAAAAAAATGAAACGAGCTAAATCAGTGCCTGAAAAATCACACATTGATACATGTTTAAGTGAGGTTAAGTCATATCAACGTACTTTGCAAGATCTCAAGGTTGGAGGTGGTAATGGAGTACGTAGAAGGGAAACAGCAACTCATAGGGTTAAATGGGATGATGTGAACTCTGCCCTCGAATCTAGTATAAGGACTGGTGTTATTTCTAATATTCGTCATACTGAACTGAAGCCCTTTTTAATCGATTGTGCCGCAATATTTAAGCGTCGTATTCAAATTGCCTTAAAGAAGGATGATGCTTTGAAGGTTAACGCAGTCCTGGCTGGAAAATTTTAATGAAATAAGGATACCAATTTAATTGAAGAAATTAAATCCTTAAACACACGTAATGAACCAATATATAAAGAAACCAACTTAGACCAATGGTTTACAACGAATGTTAAAGAACCTTTACTGAACCAGTTAAGGGATTTTGCTGAAAGAGATTCTAACTGGGCATTAAGTCGTATAGTAAATTTGACTTTGAATATTAATAAATATAATCCTTTACGTGCAGGAAGTTATATTGAGCTTCCAAAGAGTATTGCCAGAAAACAAGCTTGCATTAATATTAAAAACCATGATGACATGTGTTTTGGTTGGGCCGTTGTGAGCGCTCTATATCCCGTCAGCACTAACAGTGTCTGTACATCTTCTTATCCTGATCCGCAAAGAGTATTTAATATAAATAATATAAAGTTTCGCATGACTATGAAGCAAATACCCCGATTTGAAAAACAAAAAACAATCTATCTATAAATGTTTATAAACTAAATAGGAAATCTGATGGAAACTATCAGATCATATCTTGTTTTCTTACCGAAAATAAACAGGACAGACATGTAAATTTACTATTGCTTCAAGATACTTATATATCTGACAACAATATTGACAATCTATTTCCTGTTAAATTCCATTATGTCTGGATTAAGAATCTTTCCCGCCTTGTATCTCGACAACTTAGTCAATATGGTGGGCAAAAGTTTATTTGTGATGGATGCCTTCACTACTATCACACTGAAGAAAAATTGCAGAAACATACCGAAGATTGTATAAAATTAAATAAAGGAGTTGTTCCGCAAGTACCTACAAGTGATAAAGCGTTTATCGAATTTAAAAATTATGGTTGGAAAGCTGCAGTTCCATTCGTAATTTATGCTGACACCGAATGTTTGCTTGTACCTGTAGATGATGATCCGACTAAAAACACACAAAAATACCAAAAACATGTCCCCTTTAGTATTGGATATTATGTTAAATGTAGCTATGATGATACTTTATCGTTTTATCGGTCGTACAAAGGACCTGACTGTATGCAGTGGTTTGTAAGAGAACTACATCAGTTTGCGAGCGATTTAGAAACTGTATTTCTTTGTCCTTTACCAATGGAGCATCTTACGCCCGAGAAATGGAAGAAATTTCACTGTGCAACACAATGTCACATTTGCGAGAAACCATCTGCTACGCAAGATAAAAAAGGCTCATGAAGGTTGCAACCTTAACTTTCAAGATAGTCGTATGGTACCAGTTGCATTTCATAATCTAAGTTCATATGATGGGAATATGGTAATTAAAGCATTAGCTGAAACATTTAACTGCAAAACCTTAAATGATTATTCTGAATTGTATATTAAAACGGATATATTATTACTAGCAGATGTTTTTGAGCAATTTAGATCTCCATCGCATAAAACATATGGCATTGATCCCGCATGGGCATACAGTTTACCAGGATATGCATGGCAATGCATTTTGTATAAAAGTAAACAAAAGCTGGAATTACTCACTGATATAGACATGCTTTTATTTATCGAAAAGGGTATACGTGGAGGCTTAAGTCAATGTTCGAAAAGGTATGCTGAGGCTAATAATAAGTATATGCCAAATTATAACCAGGAAAAAGAACCTTCTTATCTTGCATATTTCGATATTAACAACCAATATGGTTGGGCCATGTCGCAATATCTCCCATATAAAGACTTCAAGTGGATGGATAATGATGATATTAAAAGTTTTAATGTTCGTTTAAAAGCTGATGAGGCAGATGAAGGCTATATAATAGAAGCTGATTTAGAAATCCCTATAGAGTTACATGATAAGTTTGCAGATTTGCCACCTTGTCCTGAACATAGTAAACCGTTGAATTCTGAAGACATAAAATTATTGGCAACGCTTTTTAATAAAGAGAAATAGATGATACACTATAGGAACCTAAAACAAGCGTTAAATTTAGGTGTTAAGTTAACTAAAATACATCGCAAAAATGAGTTTGAGAAAAATTTATTTAAGCTTACGAATAACGCTGTATTCGGCAAGACCATGGAGAACCTAAGAAACCACTCAACTGTAAAGATTATAACTAAATGGGATGGACGGTATGGTGCTGAAGCGCATATTTCAAGACCCGAATTCAAGAGTGCCACAATTATTGATAAAAACATGATTATAGTGGAGCTTGCGAAAACTATTCTATATTTCAATAAACCAATATATGTTGGAATGTGTTTCAGATATTGCAAAGACAACCATCTATGATTTTCACTATAACTATATAAAAAAGAGATTTTCTGATTGTAACGTACTATATACTGATACTGACTCGCTGATCTATGAAATAAAACATAATGATATTTATCAAGTCATAAAGCAAGATTGTCATTCACGCTTTGATACATCTGGCTACAGTCCTGATAATATTTATAATATTCCAAGAGTAAACCACAATATTCTAGGTATGGTAAAGGATGAGAATAATGGAAGGATTATGACTCATTTTGCCGGACTTAGGTCAAAAATGTATACTACTAAAGTACTTTACACACAAAATGAGCTTGATTTGAAAAGGGTAGAATTAGAAAAAACTGCGAAAGAAAGGGAATATATTGAAAAAAAGTCTGTTAAATTTAAGTGTAACGAAAAAAATTAAAGGCGTTAAGAAGTCTGTTATAAAAAAAACTAGATTACATTTGAAGACAATATAGACTACTTGGAAACATTTTTGGAAAAATCTATCACCCAAAATACAATAATATCGCAGAAACATCAATTATTTACCATTAGACAAACTAAGATCGGACTCAGCCCTCATGATGACAAAAGGCTAATATCAAAAAATTCAGTTCATACGCTGCCATGGGGACATTACTCAATTGTATGATTATGTTTAAATCTTTTATATGTTAGTTAAAACTCTGTTATTTATTCCTTTAAGCTATCCTAATATAAGCTATACTTTACTATTTGTAAATATATAGCAATTATTACATTCTACAATGTATTTTCATCAACTCCTTATCACCATATTTTAACATTTCTTATCTATTTTGATGACCTCTCAGCCGATTTAAAAGACTAATTGCAAGATTTTTAGTTTACGTCATGGCTATTTTTAGAATATTACAGAGCTCATATTCAATATACTTTACTGGAAATATACCAACTTTTATGTTCTACAGTGCATTTTACTCAACTCCTTATCACCAAAATTTGACCTTTTTATCAATTTTGCTGACCTCTCAACAAATTTAATATTTATTGCAAGTTTCTATACTTTATATATTACGTCATGCCCATTTAACACTGTTAGGTAGTAATTTAGTACAATATATACATATTTACAGCTATATCTTAGGATAAGAATAGGTAATTTAAGGTTTAATTTAGTTGTATTTTATTTAATAAGAGTTCTTCATCGACCGAGGAAGTTGGATGAGAATAGTCGCAAAAAGGTAAGTAAAAACTACTTTTGTCTACACAATAAAGCACACAATTTGAGCCTTTTTCACCATAAAACCTGATCACTTTTCAACCATCTTAAAAGACAAAAAAAAAATATATGTATATTCATGTTTTTAATCCCATTTATTATTAGATGTAGAAATTAGTACATTCTCCAATACATTTAGGCAACAGCTTATCATATAAATTTGACCTTTCTTATCTGTTTTTGCTGAACTCTCTCGCTCTCGAATTTATACTTATTAGTAGAGAAAATTATACATAGCAATTATTACTTTATCCAATACATTTTAAGTAATAGTTATCAACAAAAATTTGATCTTTCTTATCAAATTTGTTGACCTCTCATTTAATTTTAACTGTTTTTTTTTGTATCATTTCGTACTAGGTAAATCATATTTGGCAAGTCCTTTATACTTTCTCTATATATTGTCATGCCTCTTTTTAAACTGCTTTGCGTATGTAAAATCATATATTTTATTTACAGGCTATTTCTCTTAGGATTAATAGTACTTTTTCTTGTAATTTTGTGTTCAAAGTTTTTTGTTAATAGATTTCTTAAATCATACTTATGTTTTATTTTACAACCTCTCTCTCTGTCTCTCTCTAAACACAACTTTTGAACACATTACTTTCACCCGCTTTTTCAACAAAAACAACCCTATTATTACGAATAAGGACCTTTTGGACTACCTTTTTTCTATAATAAGGCCTTTCGGACACATTTTTTTTTACCCTTTTTTTTCAACAAAAGCATAGGCTTTTTTTAACAATAATGAACTTTTGGACACATTTTTCACCCTTTTTTTCAACAAAAATACACACTTTTTTAACAATAAGGAACTTTTGGACTCTCATTTAGGCCTTTTTGAACACTTTTCAGCCATCTTATAGCATCTCTCGTATTAGCAGTTTATATGGTAAAACCTCGCTAATTTGTTACTAAAAGATATTAAATATCATTTGTTTACACAATAAAATTATACCAGCATCCAAAGACTAGTAAGATCTTTTTTATGTGATACCTTTGCTAACACTTTCTCATACGAATCCTCTATGGCTCAGTGGTAAAGTCGCTAGTTTTGCAGTTTGGAACCGAAGATACGAAGGTTCGTATCCTGGTCTAGACCTGACTTTTTTTAAATTATATTAAAATTTTCTCTAGCCAACTATATCTCAACTGTCAACATCAACCCAACCCTCACACATGCGTTTCCTGGAACACTGTCTCAGCTGTCAATTTTCAGACCTGCCCCTGTCTGCTCCGTATAGGTAACCGTCAATACAACAACCTGGCGCCTTCACCATATGTTCTGTTCATAAGGCAGGATACTGGTCTCTGCTCAACGCTCATTGGTCAGCCTCCGCGCTTGCATACATATACCCGACTTTTGGTTCGAGGTCAAAAAATGGCACCAAAAATGCAAAATGAGGCTCCATAAGAATTAACATAGGAAAAATATCTCGTACTGTCATAGCTTTATCTACTTACATTAATAAGACATTAAGCATAACACCATATAACTGCTCGGCAGAATAATTAAAACATTTTTCATCTTATGCAATTCTTTTATTGCCTCAATTTATTATTTAAGAATTAAAGAAACACGTATGTTACTATTATTTAACAAAAAAAACAAATTTAGGTAGCTTTACTGAATTCACAAAATTAACAGTTCAGCTTTATAATGTTAAACAGACTTAGTACCTATTTCAGCTTACTATTGACTAAGTGCCATTTATACCCTTTTAGCCGTTGTTTAACATGTTATTATTAGTATTCGAGTAAGTAAACACAGTTGATACATATAATAATGTCAGGATTAACTAAATCAACAATATTGACAAGTGAAAACAAATTAGCTAGAAACAAATGACAAATAAATCTTAGTATTATTTTTGGCTTAATGGCATCAATTAAATTACGTTATATAATATTTTTATTTAAAATTTCGAAGAGGGTATTTTTAAGCTGTCTACCTAGCCATGTAAATAATATGATATAAATAAAAAAGTAATTTGAACCAATTTTGAACGAGTTGTTTACGAATCTTTGTCTTGAGAATAATGCCTCCTGAACTAATATGGAAGGTGACGGGGTGTTAAAATTTCTCCCTAAAGAGAAAAAGTTATTAACAAAAAAATATCCTAGGTGTACAGCAATGGCAGCTCATCTGATTTTCAAGTATAATTTTAGTTTCGATGGGGCCGACGCATTTCAAGATGATTTCAAATCTGGAAGATCTGTGATAGTAAGAAATGGGGGAACTATAAGGCTTATTAAGGTTATACTGCTCTCAGACCGACGAAATTATATCGCAATGCACGCTAGTGGGTATCCAAACCTTTTAAGATTGTACATGAAAATTTAGGGTTCAATAAAAATTCCGCGCCGTGAACTTCTCACACCAGAGTCACAAATGGAAAAGAATAAAATATTCGAAGAACATTTGACCGCTTGAGCGAACGATAGGACTTATTTTTCGGGAATTGTCACAGACGATGAGATTTAGGTGTTATACTAAGATCCGTCTATGAAGGAAACGTAGATGCAATAGTTTCATAAATTCCACCTCTAGAGAGGATAAAAAGTCAGTTCCCTTGGTTATTAAGTATATATGGAAACAGAATTTACAATTAATAAGGGAGATTACTAAAGGACGATCAAGAATATGAAATAGGCCAATAAAGGAAAAAATCCGATTTCATGAGGAATAAAAACTCTACTGGTCTCGACAACTGCCGGGTTCATCAATTCAAGCCATTACTATATACTGTAGATTTACCAAGTTATAACATACACCTTGTAGTCTTGATTGAGCGCCCTGAAGCTTCTTTCGGTTGAAACATCTGGAGAAAGACCTCAGAAGCCCAAAAAATTGCCTCAAATGAAGAATTAAAATCTGTGATAGCGTCGTTTTTAGGGACACAATCAAAGATTTTTTATATAAATAGAACAATTAGATGCAAATTAACATTTTCACAAAAATTTGAATTTCTACGAAAACATCTTAAAAAAAGTATTGGGTGATAATTTTTTATTGAAATTCTATAAAAATTTAAATCTTATAAAGAAATATTTTCATAATTTGATGCTTCTATGCATTAACATATATTTTTCTTCTGCTAAAATATAAAACATGTTTTCAATGATCATAAAATGAAATGCACCTTAAAAACAGCATAGTAGATTTTCAGACAAAAATGTTAGAAATTCAATTAAACTTACTGCTTATTGTGATTTTCGATTCTTCTTATATCTTCAATAAAATATTGTCACCAAAAAACTGTCTACCCTCGCTCTCTAGTTGCAGTAATATTATTATTAGTAGCTATAGTTTGTATTTTTTTTAGGTAGGCCATACTTATAGGCTACAGAACTGCAACCATAGTTGAGAACGAGTGATATCAAGTGTATACTTTTGGAATATAAGACATGTCACTTATACGAGATACTGATGTAAATATTATAAACTGGTAGCTTACTTTCCACTAATGTAAACGAGGTTTTGCCAGTTGTGCAAACTACAAGATTTTTCTTCTTATCCACTTATCATATAAAGAATCTTAGGGATGTGAAACATTCCTATTTTAAATTAAGGATCATACTCAGAATTTTTCAAATAACAACTGCTGCTACATGAAAATAAGAAAATATTATATGCATTAGTGTTATTTCTTACGTATATAATCGAAGAACATGTCTTTTATGAAAGGTAAAAGCACATAAAAGGAAATGTAGGATATAAACAAATAAAATTGAAAAAAAAAAATTAGTTTTACACTTGTCATAAAAAACATAAGTATCATTTTCTTTTTATTCTCAGGTATAAAATCTAAAACAACATGAAATCTGAAAATGATGTGTATATATATATATATATATATATATATATATATATATATATATATATATATATATACATATATATATATATATATATATATATATATATATATATATATATATATATAATACATTGAAATTAGAAGTGCTAATCCGTTCATCTAATGATGAATTTCGTTTCGCCAAAATCTCATTTGGCATTTTCATGTGCTCTTGCTGCATAAATAGGTAGAAATACGTGAAACCAATGAAAGGCAATATTGCTGGCCTGAAATAGTTCTACAAAAAAGTCCGAGACGGAATATGTCTATCTATAAAGGTTTACCCAAATGGTCGAAATAAAAATAGACGTGTTAAAATACTACTCAGTAATTTAGATAGGAAAATATAAGTCCCCATTTAATCAAATGTGTTTTTATGTTATGCGAGATAAAAACTGTCTTTAAATTGTCACATTTGGATGAATAATTTAGGTTTTACATGAGTGTTTCTGAACTCGCGCTTGCCCATAAACTGATTTTAAACGTAGAGCATCCTGCAATATTGCTAGGTAATTTAAATCTACAAAAATTAAGATGTTCTGCCGCAAAATCCCATGTATGGCCATCAAATCTGCATTTTTTGTCCCATTTTTGGACCCACTTCGATGTATGTGCACATGCGTAGGGGCTGAAACAGTACTACGAACTCTGCGTGAAGAAGTAGTTTTTCGGCTGCCTAGTGTGTAGTGGAGTTGGATTAGATGTCAAAAGGGCGTTATGAGGCAGTGTTACGAACTCAATGTGAAGTAGTAATATTTCGGCTGAAGATGTTCATCGTCGTCGAGGTGTATGTGCGTGTGTGTGGTGTTGGTTGTAGGTCAAACGGGCCTTAATGAGAATGGCGTTAAGGAGTTGGTTCAGCAAAAGGTTCCTATTATGGTGATGAGGAATATGCTAGACTCGGTTAAAAAGTTGTTATTATGACGATGAAGTTTATTGTTAGAATTGTCTTGATTATTTTTGGTGTGTAATGGGGATAGGTTAGATGTGAAAAAACGCTACTGAAGTAATTTATTTCTTACAGAAAGTTGGTCAAAAAGACATTAGAGAGGGTTACTGGTTGTTTTTTAATAAAAAGGTTGTTTAAAAAGGTATTAGAAGAGGGTTGATGTGTGCATGTATAGTTGCGAAAAACGCAGTAATGAAGTTAGTGGGGCTATTTTTTTGATATAAAGTTGATGAAGGAGACCTAATAGTGTAAATGTTTTTTGTTAAAAAAGATTGTCAAAAAAGACTAATATGGGTTGTTTTTTCTTAAAGAGTAGTTGATAGTAATGCAGATTAAAAACAGCATAGTAGATTTTCAGACAAAAATGTTAGAAATTCAATTAAACTTACTGCTTATTATGATTTTCGATTCTTCTCATATCTTCAATAAAATATTGTCACCAAAAAATTGTCTACCTTCGCTCTCTACTTGCAGTAATATTATTATTAGTAGCTATAGTTTGTATTTTTTTTAGGTTGGCCATACTTATAGGCTACAGAACCGCAACCATAGTTGAGAACGAGTGATATCAAGTGTATACTAAGGAATATAAGACATGTCACTTATACGAGATACTGATGTAAATATTATAAACTGGTAGCTCCCTTTCCACTAATGTAAACGAGCTTTTACCAGTTGTGCAAACTACAAGATTTTTTATCTTATCCACTTATCATATAAAGAATCTTAGTTTTTAGAAGAGGGTTGATGCGTGCGTGTATAGTTGGGAAAAACGCAGTAATGAAGTTAGTGGGGGTGTTTTTTTAATATAAAGTTGAAGAAGGAGACCTAATTGTGTAAGTTTGTTAAGAAAGATTATCAGAAAGGTCTAATATGGGTTGTTTTTGTTAAAGAATAGTTGATAGTAATGGAGTGGTTTACAATGAGATTGATGTTTTTGCTTATATTCAGTGGTAATATTCATTCTCTTTTAAGTATTCCTCAATTTGATTTATATGAGATTGAATTTGATCAGGACTTAAAATTTGCTTCATAGTCCTACTCTCGTCTGTGGAGTGCCCACCGAATGTTTGTTTCCAAAGAGGCCAAATGATCCATGGCCGATCTAAACTTCCTAAACCAATATTGATGATGCGATAGGAAATTGAAGGTCTCCAAAATCCCTGTCAGACGTTGATTTACCATCCTCTCCATGACCTTACAAAGATCTGGGCTTTCCTGTCTTGTAAATAGGAATGATTATCGAGTCTAGCCATGATTTGGGAAATTTGCCATTCAACCATATGAAGTTGAAAAGTTCTAAAAGAGAAGCTAGGGAGTACTCTGGCAGATGTTTAATTATGTCTGAGTGAATGAAGTCTTGAGAGAGTATTGCAATTCCTCACGTGAAAAGTGGTCATTATAAGCTTTGGGAATGTCGGAGTCAAATCTGAATTGATTTGAGGAAGACAGTGAGGACATTGAGGGTAAAGAATGTGAAGATTTATGGTGAAAGAAGTCAGCAATGGTGTTACTTATGACTTCTGTATCGGATGTTGTTGAGTTTTAGACATTTAGAGACGGAATATGATTTGAAGAGAAATCTTTCATTCGTTTTATTGATTGCCATAATACTCCCGCGGAAATTGGATGTTTGATGGAGAGTTGGTTTTGGCTTGTTTTATGATTTTCTTGGCCAAAGCTCTCTTTTTTTTTTAAATTGATGAAATTTTCCTGGGTGGGATGTCTCTTAAAAAGGTTTAGAGCCTCTAATTGCAACGGCTTCTAGAGTAGTTTGAAGTGGGATAGGTTCATAGTCATAAGTCTTATGAATGTAAATTGCTGAGCCAGCAGATGCTCTTGCCTGCTCCTGCTTGTTTGTGTAAATCGTGTGGTAGGCTTTTATTCTGAGGTAGTGGTTGCCTTTGAAATTTGTCTCCTGAAGGGCTAATATAGATGGATTGTGAGATTTTACTAATAAAGAAGAATAAAGGTCCTCCAGCCTAGGTGAGAAATCGTTCAAATTCCACTATATGATAGGATTGAATTTTGTTTGTGAAAATGATTATTTCTTATTTAAGGGCTGTGATCACAGTATCGAGTACCGGCAGAGCACTTGAAAATGCCAAATGAGATTTTGGCAAAATGTCGTGCTAATTCATTGTTAGACGAACGGATTGAAACCCAGAATTTTAATGTATTTATATATATATATATATATATATATATATATATATATATATATATAATATATATATATATATATATATATATATATATATATATATATATATATACATATATATATATATATATATATATATATATATATATATATATATATATTATATATATATATATATATATATATATATATATATATATATATATATATATATATATATATATATATAATATATATATATATATATATATATATATTATATATATATATATATATATATATATATATATATATGTATATATATATATAATATATATATATATATATATATATATATATATATATATATATATATATATATATATATATATATAATATATATATATATATATATATATATATATATATATATATATATATATAGATATATATATATATATATATATATATATATATATATATATATATATATATATATATATATATATATATATATATATATATATATAAGAGTGGGCTCTAAAGCACCAATAATTTAGTGAAGAGGATTGGTCTAATGTTGTATGGTCCGACGAATCCAACTTTGAATGTTTTTTTATGATTTATTTTAACAAAAAACTACATACAATTACTCTTGATTTAATCCGTTTTAGTCAAAATAATAACTAATTTGTTAATTGAGTATTTTTTCTATTCTTACAGCTATTCGGAACGTCAGGTGTGACATTTGTGAGTCGGCATGTCGGCGAGGAATACCATTCAGATGGTACCATGATACCTACTGTAAAACACGGAGGAGGCAGCATTATGATCGGGGGCTGCATGGCTGCTAAAGGTGTCGGCGAAATGTTCGTTTGTGAAAGCCGCATGAACAGCCAAAAGTCCATAAATGTACTAGAAACTGTACTGATGCCTTCGCTAACGCGCATTTTTGGCGACATTAATTTAGACGACATCAAATTCCAGCAAGATACTGCACTTTGTCATAAATCAGCGGCTACGATCCGCTGGTTTAGAGGCAAAAACATTGTCTTATTGGATTAGCCGGCGTAGTCTCCAGATCTAAACCTTATAGAGCATCTTCGGGGTATTCTGAAGCGCAAGATATGGGAACATAGCATAATATCAAAGGCAGCGCTAAAAAGCGCTTCGATGGATTAGTGGTATGCCATAGGTACAACTAAATGTACTAGGCTTGTACGCAGCATGCCCTAAAGAATTGCTGCTGTAATTAAAGCTAAGGGCGGACACACCAAATATTAATTTATTTCATAATTTTACCTTAATATACGATTTTACAAAAACATAAGAATTTAATTTTTTACGCTGAAACACAAGAAATGAAGTAAATTGTATATTACATTCCTTGGTCACACAAACTGGCTATTTATTATTTTTTACTCTATATACGTCACGTTACAGACATGAAGTAATTTTCTACTCATAAATTCTTCATTTTCAATTTTTTTTAGGTTAAGTTTACGAGTTTTTAGTTTAGGTTAGTTCAGGTTTATAATATCATAATTAAGTAGAATATTTTCTTAGTTCTTTCTTCGATATTTAGAAAATAAATCCATTTTAGTTTCGGTTTCGAGCCATAGATGTCGCTCAAATTCAATAATATTTAGACCAGTTGTTATACAAATGTTTCAGTGGGGTAACTTTAAAAAAAAAAATTTCGACCAACTCTAATATACATATATATATATATATATATATATATATATATATATATATATATATATATATATATATATATATATATATATATATACATATATATATATATATATATATATATATATATATATATATATATATATATATATATATATATATATATATATATATATATATATATATATATATATATACATATATATATATATATATATATATATATATATATATATATATATATATATATGTGAATATTATATATATATACATTTATATAAGTATATACAAATAATTTTTTAATTATTTTCTAGCTATTTCTAACAATGAACGTCTTAGGACATTGATGCACCTAGTGCTTTAAAACATAGCCAAAACCATACATTGGTAAGTGCTACATTTGTGCATGTGCGCCTTTCTCAGTATTAACACATTGAAATTTGTCCGCGTGACCAAAAAATTTCATAAAAACCCAAAGACACTAGATGTGCTATATTAATTTACCTTTTCACGTCGACTGGCACTAATATTCGAAAGCTTTAATCTAGCTTAACGTCGTCTTTTGTTCTATCTAGTAATGGCCCTATCCTTATTGTCCAAATTTTCCAACCGTATATATCGTTGTTAATTTATCAATTTACTCACCTTTACTAGTCTTCGGTACTAACCTGAAAAAAAGTATATCAATTAAACATCGAGCCTATATAATATATATATAAGAAAGAAGATAGATAGAATTAAGAACTTTTTCTAGTTTTGACACATAAAGTGATCTATTTTCGAATTAACACGTAAGCTGAAAAGTTGATAGATGTCGCCCTTTTCAAAATATCCATATGATTTTTAGGAACTTCCCACCTTCGAGCGATACGTGTTAAAATTTCATGACATTTCGACGATTAGTTTACAAGCTACAGTGGTTTTAGTGGCGCTACTTTTGATATTTTCAAAACAATGTAAAAAATCGAATTTCTTTTGTTGATTAAGCACTATTTTTTGATGAGAAAAAATACCGTTGAAGCAAAGCAAAGGCTTGATAAGTGTTACGGGTACTCTGCCTCTGGAAAATTACTCATCATTTACTGGTACGCGCGGTCGAATAGATACAAATGATGCTGAACGCTCTGGACGCCCAAATGAGGTGGTTACACTGGAAAAGATATCAAAAGAACGTGTTGGTCATATTTTGCATGTACATTTGGGCATGAGAAAGCTCTGTTCGAAATGGGTACCGCGTTTGCTCACAGTGGACTAAAAACACCAACGTGATGATTCTGAGCGCTGTCTAGACCTGTTTAAACGCAATAAAAAGGATTTTTTTATGCGATATATGACAATGGATGAAACATGGATCCACCACTACACACTGGAATCTAATCGGCAGTCAGCTGAGTGGAAGCAGCCGGTGAAAACCGCCCGAAGCGACCAAAGACACAACAGTCGGCTGGGAAGGTTTGGGCCTCTGTATTTTGGGATGCGCATGGAATAATTTTCATCGACTATGCTGAGAAAGGAAAAATCATCAATAGCGAATATTATATAAAGTTTAAAGGCAGAAATCACAAAAAAAGAACCCAAATGAACAAGGAAAAAGTGCTCTTTCATCAAGACAATGCACCGTGTCACGGTTACGATGGCAAAATTACATGAATTGAAGTTCGAATTGCTTCTTCATACGCCGTATTCTCTAGATTTGACCCCCAGCGCGACTATTATCTATTCGCAGATCTCAAAAATATGCTGGCGGGAAGGAGATTTGGCTTCAATGTAGAAGTTATCGCCGAAACTGAAGCCTATTTTGAAGGCAAAGACAAATTCTTCTACAAGAAAATTATAGAAATGTTAGAGAAGCATTGGACTGATTGTATTGCTCTGAAAGGGGACTATTGATGAATAAACTCGAATTTTGCAAAAAAAAACTGTGTTTCAAGTAGCTAGACCAAAAACTTTTCAGCCTACGTGTTAACATATGTTGCTTATCTGACGTAGCGAAAAAAAAGTTTCAGAAAATGGTAAAATAGTTTATATATTTCTTCTCCCACAAACAAGACTTGTAAAATAAATACTGAACTTGACTTTCTCATTCAAAATGGTGAGATAATAATAACAATAAATATTTACAGCTGAAACTTGACATTTTCTACTATAGATGGTATTTCGGTTAAAATTAACATTTTGTATGTTTAACTCCGATTAATTGATTTATTATTCATCAACCTAAAAGTCAGAAAAAAATTTCCTAATACTTCTGAAATTATACAAGATTTATCGATCTCAACTCCTTTCGTCCCCTTCCCTTGAAGCTACATCGGTAAAATGCTAGCGTCTTTCTCTACTTTATGTAATGTATATAGGCAACATTTTAAATAGATGTCGATAGAACTATTTGCTTATTAGAATTTTTAATTACAAATGGTCTATTCTGAAAAGTACTATCGACGAGACCTTTGTGAAACGAGACCAAGAAAAACTTTAAATCTTTTACTTTATTCGGAAAGGATCTAAATATGACAAGACGCCTGTTAATCACATTGTTATTTTTTAACATGGACTTTTGCCCTTTTTTAAATAATCGTATCCTATTTGTAAAGAATGCACATAACATATTTTAACATTAGATTTCTACCACAAGTGGTAGGGGTAAGGTAACAAGTAGATTTTGCGTTAAGGCCTTCAGATTGTATTAATCATATTAAATTTATTTAAATATTTTTTAATTAAGGAGCTTACAAATTCTTTAGGCAATTAGTTCCAAACCATTTAGATGTATTGTTTTTATATATTTATTATTGTAATGATAGAGTTGACGTGGAATCACACAGTACGTACTTGCCATTAGGCAACATCGCTCGTTAACATAAATTTATAATTTTAAGAGACATATATTACATGGAAAAAAATTGTCAGTTAAAGTAAAAAGGTAAACAAATACTTCAAAGATATGTTAACAGAAAAGGACAGCTTTTCACCCCAAGAGAATGCGGTTGGCATATTTTTCTTTATGAGCGTATTTCTTCTTCAGGTAACTTTGAGTGAATGCACGTTTTTTTATTGACTTGCTTAAGATCAAAGGTTACTTATAATATTCTTTTAGTGTTATGTAGCTGAAAGAAAATAAAAATATTGGACAAATTTGTAACTAACTTATATATATATATATATATATATATATATATATATATATATATATATATATATATATATATATATATGTATATATATATATATATATATATATATATATATATATATACATATATATATTACATATATATATATATATATATATATATATATATATATATATATATATATATATATATATATATATATATATATATATATATATATATATATATATATATATATATGTATATATATATATATATATATATATATATATATATATATATATATATATATACATTATATATATATATATATATATATATATATATATATATATATATATATATATATTTTATGGGTCTAGCACACTTGCTGCAGGGAGGTCACTAAAGCCCTACAGGAGCGATACGAGTGCGGAAAAAGCGATTCACGTTGTTCCCGAATCGCTGTAAATTGTACTCGCTGAGAAACACAATCCTAGGCAAATTATTCCAAAGGGATGATGTTCTCCATATAAAAGACTGCTTGAAAAGCGTTGTACGAGGAGTAACAAGCTGAACCTCATACGGATGTGAAACATCAGCGTGACGTGTATTTCTAACATGCACCGCTCTGGGAGGAATTAAACCGCCTACATCCTCTGAACACTTTCCATGAAAATACTTAAAATAGGCTCAAGTCGCCAACCGTTCTTCGATGTTCCAGCGAATCAAGGCCGCAGGTGAGTTCCGGGTGTCCAATCAGACCAACAGCTCTTCTCTGAATAGAATCCAACAAATGCAGTGTATGATTGGGAGCGGAGCCCCAAATATGGGAGCAGTATTCCGAATTTGAGTTTTGTAAAGAATTAACAGTTGTTGTGGAAAGTAAAGCTTTCTGGTTCGAAACAATATTCCCAACTTTTGAGAAGCTCTCTTTGCTATGCCTGCTACATATTCATGCCAGGACATATTTGCTCCCAAATTAACGCCCAACAAATTGAGGGACGATGTTAGAGGAATGGAATGCCCCGCCATAACTATGTCGGGTTCAGCAACGTTAACTTTTTTAGAAGAAACTGCCGCTTGGGTTTTTGTAGCGTTAAATTCCACTTGGTTACTGTCATCCCAAAATAGAATTTCTTCTAGGTCTTTGTTAAGTTGAACAACTTCCCGCTGTCTGCGGACACTCGCCTGAGCAGCCGATGTTCGAGCGTTCAAAGTTAATGAAGAGATAAGGGTACTGTCATTTGTAAAGCTGTAGATTGGATTTCCGGTCTTTTCCAACAGATCGTTAATGTAAATGAGAAAGCGAGTAGGAGACAATGTGGAGCCTTGGGGCACACCGGCGTTGATAGTGAAGGTGTTAGAAAGAAATCCGTCAACCGCCACTCGTAAAGAACGCTCACTGAGGAAACATGAGAGCCACAAACAGAACTTTTCAGACATACCACAAGAACGTAACTTAGCCAACAGCCCATCGTGCCAAACACAGTCGAATGCCTTGGATATGTCAAGAGCAACCGTTCAATTACGTTGTTCCAAACATATGTTACATATATCAGAAGATCTCCTGTTGATCTATGTTTAGGAAGCCATATTGGTGATCGCCAATAATGTTGGATTCTTCAGAATATTTTAAAGGTGTTGATTAATAGCCTTTTCCATGACTTTCGATATTATTGAAAGGAGCGTGACTGGTCGGTAGTTATTTGGCAAGGTCTTCTTGCCTTTTTTAGGTATCGGCTGAACTGTGGCACATTTCCAGCAGGAAGGAAATATTCCCTTTTTGTAGGATAGGTTAAAAATTCTACAGAAAACTGATGTCGGTTCCCTCGCGCAATTTTTGAGAACTATGGCAGGTATTCCGTCAGCGCCAGAACCTTTTTTGGTGTCTAGCTTCATTGAAATACGTTTTATGATACGCTATCTGAAGACAACATGGAGCATCCTTGACTGCACTATGGGAATAGTAGGTGGTGTTTTTTCTTGGCAATCGACAGTACAATGTGAGGCAAAGAGTTCAGCCAACAAGTTCGCTTTTTTAACAGATGTCGTTGCAATAGAATTATCTGGCCGTGTGAATGGTGGTATGGTGGATTTGGTGAAATTTTGGCTAACTGCCTTAGCGACTGACCAAAAGGACCTGGAATTGTCGGGACAAGCGAGAAGTTTGTTTCTAATTCGTTGATTGTGTTCCTCCTTGGTTTCGTCGATAATTTTTTTGTATCTGTTCCGGACACAAACAAAGGTATTACGATTTATGTGTGTTAGGATTTTCACGCCATAGTCGGTAGGCAGCTTCTTTACATTTTCGGTCAAACCAAGGCCCGCCGTATTTATATATATATATATATATATATATATATATATATATATATATATATATATATATATATATGTATATATATATATATATATATATATATATATATATATATATATATATATATATATATATATGTATATGTAAAAATATAAAAAAAAAACAGAAGAGGAATGTCAGTAAAAGGGCTTACTGGTAACAATCGAAAAGTGGTTTAATTTAGGGATAGCCCTTAGGATTACAGAGTGAACAAAAATGTCTTAAAGTTCCTATTAACTGTAGTTTTATTCTAATATCGAGCTTTCGATGCCAAATCATACATCATCTTCAGAATCTGGAAGACATAGAAAAGAACTCTCATAGGTCAGCGTACCCTCTGAAGAATACAGCGTACCTTCAAAAAAAAGAAAAGTAGTAAGCACTACCATCATTTTTTTTCATGTTTTAAAATCAAGTTATTAGCTTAAAATAGCACTTACTAAATATTTACAGGTGGTTCTCTGTTGAATAAGATTCTGATCTATATCAGTTGCAAGAAAGGAAGTGTTAACACATAATTTTAAACAATGATTAATGCAGAACTTATTCTTATACATATAAATTCACACAATCGGTCACAACTTTATTTATTTAATTATAAGAATATAAGAGAATCATAATTAGCAATTATTAATATCTTAAAATTGCATAATTGCTAATTATGATTCTCTTATATTCTAACAATGAAATAAATTGTGTGAATTTATATGTAGTGTTTCCTACGTTTCTTCTTTTAACAATACTGTATATTCCTTCAGAGGGCACTGACCTATTAGAGTTGTTTTGCATGTCTTCCAGATCCTGAAGTAGATGTACGATTTGTCATCGAAAGCTCAATATTTGAATAAAACTACTACAATTACTAAGAACTTTAGGACCTTTTTGTTCACTCTGTAATCCTAAGGGCTATCTCTAAGTTAAACCCTTTTTTCGGTATTTACACGTATATATATATATATATATATATATATATAATATATATATATATATATATATATATATATATATATATATATATATATATTATATTCTACAAGAGTTACCAACCGAGTACAATTTACAGTTGCTCAAGATGAACGTGAATCGTTTTTGCTGTACACGTATCCCTGCTGTAATGTTTTAGAGATTTCCTTGCAGCATGTGTGCGATGTGCATAAACAAATAGACGGGCGACTCGATAATAAGTTATTTTCATTTGTATTCTTAAAGTTATTAAATATGATTCGTATATTGAAAATCATCAAGAAATTACCATATGTCTAAAAAGTATTAATTATGCTTCGTTAGAAATAGCAAAATAATTATTTTATTTATTTGTTTTTTTGCTACAATTTCTGGTAAAGTTAGTACAACAAAAACAACACCGTGTAAATATTAACCGTAATTTAATTTCATTTTAGGTTATTCAGCCGTTATAATGGCTCCCCGATAAAAATTAGTATAATTAAGGTATAGAAGCCCTAATTAATTGGAATTATTAATATTTAATTGCGGCTTATTTCGGTTTGTGGCCAACAAATTTCATAACCAGCTTTTGATATTAAGAACAAAGAACTTTAAGCAAATTACATTTTCCAATTTCGTACTAATTAAAATTTACGTCTTTTTCAGGAGACAATATTAATGGGAAATAAATAAATCAAATTGTAGCTGAAGAAAAATATTTAAATATTATGAACTTAATGCTGCAAGACTATATCCAAATAAAAAGAAAACTGGGGAAAAAAAATATTTAGGAGCAGGTGACCTAATCTATTAATTTATATGCATTTAGTAAAAGCTCTTATAAAACGTTATTTGAATATCATTAACAGGTTCTTTTCGATAAGATCAATTAAAAAAGCAGTTTTTTCTTGAATGGTATCGCTAGAATAATGGTTCTATATTTTTAGATTGAACAAACGCTTTTGATACTGGGAAAAATCAATGTTTCCTTTTGAAGCCATAAAACTTAGTCAGATGAAAGTTTTAAAATTCCTACACGACAAAACTGAAATAAGACTGACGGCAAAATAAAGCAACTATTTTTTCAATTCTAGGATTTTTATGTAGTTAGATAAGATTAGGGTTATATGACCAATGTTTTTCTTTTATATGCAAATAACTATAAAAACTGAATAAAATGCGATGTATCCTGAAGACCTCACAAATGCACTTTAACTGAATTGGATGCAGTAATAAACGAGACGCATTAAAATAGGAAAGCTGTCAAAGGATGGACTTAATCTACAATTATTTGAAAAGAGTTTAATGGTTATGTTTAACAGTAAACGAATTTTATCTTTTTTCAGTTACACAGCAGCCTTATATTTACTAACCAAACAACGTTTTTACAAACATATAGTTAGTCGATCTGAATAAATACCTTCAGAAATGACAGACATTATACAAAAATTCATTAACGAACAAAAATAAATATACATCTCTAGTATATTAAACTCATCAAAGAGAAGGCAATAAATACAAAACAATCTTAATTTATCCCGCTCGATAGTGGTGCAGAAATCGTCAATAAAACCAAGCAAACTCCCATTTTTCTTGGAGAGTATTTGTCTGAGTGTTCCAAGTACAAATTTAGGAGAACATATACAGAGTTGGTTCAACTACCATAATTTAACACCCATGCAATTGATATCAATAAAGCCGCATCTCCAATACGATTTGAAAGAGCCGTTAATATTCCAGCATTAAAAGACTTAACATTCTGATAATAAATTACTAGTGCATAAGACACAAGCCCAAGCCCATCACATCCTAATAAAATTAAAATTAAATTAGGGCTAATAATTAAAAGTGCTATTGAAAAAAAACAAATATAACAACCAATAAAATAAAACGACTCAATCTTTTATCACCTTGCATATATTCTTCACTATAATTAATAACCATTGAAGAAATAAACAAGACAAATCTTATAAATGTTAAAGACTTTGAATCTAATAAAATATTTTTTACAAAAACAAAAATAAATTTGGTTCTGCGAGACTCTAATTTTTTTATTCCTTCAGAAAAAAAAATTAGTTTAGAACTGTGCATAATACTCGTTTACAGCAGAGATAACTCTTATATTAGCCGAAAATTTTTCTACTCAAGCCAATTTTTGAGATTAGGAAACAAAAGTTACTTAGGACCAAATTTGGGGAACAGGGTATGTGGGAACTATTTCAAAGCCAAGTTTGTTCACTTTTGTCAACACAACGGCCGATATCTGAGCAGGCACATTGTCCTAGTGAAGGAGTAATTTTTGATGTGCTACTCTTGGTCATTTCTGCTTTAACTCACTATGCAAATGGTCCAATAACATTGCGTTTTAAGGGCCAGTCATCATTTTCATCTTCGCCATCATCATCAGCTTATACTCTCGACTGCTGTACTTGTCACCTTTTTCTGTTCTGGGCCGCTTGTACCCAGTTTTCAGCCACTGTTTTCAAATCATCAGTCCACTGATTTGGTGGTCTATCTCTATTCCGATAGGCTTCGGATCTTGGTCGCCAATCTATAATTTTTTTCGTTCATCGTCCATCCTTAAATCTAGCAACAGGCAGCAGTTCCATTTTAGGTGTAAAATGAATTTTACTGAGTCTTGTACCCCTGTTCTCTCCCTGATAATGTGATTTGTGATGTGATCTCTAAGAGTAACGCCTAACATTGACCTCCACATTGTTCGTTTCATGACATATATTTTATTGATGTTTTTCATCGTCATTATGAGAGTATCGGCTCTGTACGCAAGAACGGGGAGTATGCATCTGTCAAATACTTTTGTTGTTAAACACACAGGAAGGTTCGATTTGCATACATGGCCAGTTCACCATATGCAGCCCAGGAGAGAAATATTCTAAGCTCAATTTCATGTATTTGGTTATTTCGTCCTACGCTGATTTCATGTCCCAGGTATTTATAATTGTGTACTTGCTCGATCTCTACGTTATTCAGTTTTATAATGTCCCTTAATACAAGATTTGTCATAAACTGGATCTTGGATAGATTTTTAAACCAACCTGAAGCTTCCTGAAGCATGTGTAGCATAGTTTGTGCTTCTTATATTTTATCTGTTATTAAGACAATGTCGTCGGCGAAACAGAGGTGATTTAACTTTTCACCGTCACTGTTAAGTCTCATTCTTTTCCAGTTTATTGATTTTAGAGTACTTTCTAGGAGTGTTATGAAAAGCTTGGGAGAGAGCTTATCACCCTGCCGTAATCCTCTTTTGATTCGAAATTTGCGGGTGGATTGGTTAGTTTGTATTTTAACAAGAGCGGTGGCATTTTCATATATTTATTTATTTACATTAGAATATCGGTAATCAATACGACACTCAGCAAGCGCTTGCAAAAGTCTTTGCTGATTTACAGAATCAAAAGCCTTTTCGAAGTCCACAAATATGAGCACAAGAAGCTTTTTATATTCTATAGATTTTTCAATAAGGATTTTAACTGTAAGCAGATGGTCGTTTGTTCCATACTCCGAGCGGAAATCTGCCTGTTCTTTTGAAAGGAAAAACTCCAATTTATTTGCTAGAAGTTTGGTAAGTATTTTCGTGAATAGTTGTATACATGGCTCAGAAGGTTAATGGGTCGATAGTTTGTAATTTTTTTTATGCATGATGTCGATAGTTACATTATTTCATTGCGACGGAGCTATTCCTTCCAGTAGGCATTTATTGAATAACATTTTAAGAGATTTCAAAATTTGTTGTCCTTCTTATTGAATTGCCTCTACTACAATATTGTCTTTACCTGAAGCTTTGTTATTTTTCATGTCCTTCAAGGCTGATGTGATTTCTTCTTCTGTGATGTCTGGGACATCCTCCGACCCTGATTTATGACTTTTCGGTTTGTTGCTTTCTGTTCTTTTATATTGTAAGGTACATAATGGTTGATAAAATAGTTAGATGACCTGTAAAATATCTCTTTTCATTGTTGTACATTACCATGCATGTCCTTTATCTTGCCTTTCCATTATATTCTTCCTTCTCAAAACTTTTAAGCTTTTGTTCTGTTTTACAAGGTTTTTAATTTCTTCTGCATTTTCTTGGATTTTATCTTTTCTAATTTCCCTCGAAATCTCTCTATTTGTAGTTCTGTATTTATCTGTAGTCTTATCTACCATTTCTCTCCTTTGCTTCATTAGCTGTTTTACTCTTTGATTTAATTTCTGTTCTTTTTATTGTTTTGGGCAAGTTTTGTCAGTGGCATTTTCTATACTATTTTTGATGTTTTCTAATATATTGTAGCTTATGAAAAGGTGTTTAATTTAATTGCGCCCCACGTAGACTGCGTCATTTAGTAAGGTGTGAACTTACCCGCTTTTTGAGGCGTTGTGAAAAGTTGTTTTTCCCACGCTTGGGCGCAATTTTCTTGCAACCTCTTTTTAATTTCTGATAATGAATTGAGTGGATCCTGATTTTAAAAGAACTAAAGAAATTAAACACACACTAGCTCAGTTTTCCTTGGTAGAGAGATATGGGTAAGAGATAATTTTTGTACGTCTTTTTGGAATTATTTTTTCTTATTTTTAAAAAACCTCAGCTGTACGACTTTTGGGCACCATTCATTTTAAAATAGAAAGGATCTAACTTCAGCTAAAAAAAAATGAAAAAAAATACTGAAAGGGTGTACAGTTGTTAAAAATAAAAAACAGTTTGGTACAGCCGTCATTATCCTGAAAAGTAAGATAGGTATTCAGTGAGACACTAGCTTTAATCAACAAAAAGAACATTTATTCATGATTTTAAAATAAAAGTTCTAACCTCTGTGTTTTTAAGGATTACAAAAAAATTCTAGCCTAACAGGTAGTTATTATTATTAGAGTCCCTAAATCAGACATTTAAATTCTAAAACCTGACTACCCCCGAAAGCGAAGAATCGTGGTTTTCACTTCACTTTTTGTCAGTTCAAATTGCTATTAAGGCACTACTTCGGGAATAGGTCTATTGATGAATGTTCTGGTAACTTACGGTTTTTATTTGGGCTTCTAGGCCTTCGATGGAAACACAAAACCGATTTCACACTTTGTAGGAAACACTTAGAGCCCACTACGGCTTTACGTTAGAAAAAAACTTGTGCTTTACTTAGCTCTCATAATTGTTGCTATGAGCCTCTACTGCGGCTCGGTCGAAGTAAGCCACGCTGCGGCTCGATGGAAATTAGCCTACTTGGCGGCTCGGTCGAAACAACCTACTTGGCGGCTCGGTGGAAAATCCCTCTCTTCCTGTCCGCCGGACTCTTAAATAAACCGTGGGCACTCTCTCGGTAATATGGCTACGCCGGAACCAAAACTGCGGATACAAATATTTGACCAATCCCGGCGTATCGAGAGATTCGGTCGCAAACCCGCCCACAGCACACTAATATACCGAACGGCTTGGAATTTCTGATTAATATACCGCTCGATACAAAAATGAAAAGAAGTACAATTTAAAGTGAAAAATCAGTAACATTACATGGTCTTAAAATCTAAGAAAAAATGAATGTTACAATATCATCAACTGCTGTATCTTTATTATGTTCCAAGGAGCTTGCGATTTCTCTGCTATAAGAATCTACATCCTCCGGGGTTGTCCATTTCCTATGGTTTCTTTTGAGAATCATGTTGTTTCTTTCCTGTTTAATGCTGATAAACACTTTTGCTCTCATAATGCGATGGCCACTCCCAACTGAACATCTATTTAGGACACTTACGTCTTGGATAATGTCTTTCCTGTTGCTGATTATGAAATCTACTGCATTTTTTTGTTTTACCATCTGGACTAGACTATGTCCATTTTCTGTTTTTGTTCTTTTTGAAGAAGGTATTCATTACCTGTAAACTATGTAGATGTAAAAAGTCTATTAATATCCTCCCTCTTTCGTTTTGATCTCCCAGCCCATGATGTCCTGTTGCAGTTTCCCCTTCATTCTTTCTGCTTCCAATCTTGGCATTGAAGTCACCGATCAACATCGTATAATGCGTCACCATTTTACTCTTTGCCAAATAGTCAATCATATGAATTCCAAAAAAATGTTGCCATCACTTTTCCCGCCGATAAAACTTGTTTCGCTTTTTTCGGTGCACTTTTACCTTTGGCAACCCACTGTTTTGACGACCATTTTTTCTTCGAGGTATAATGGTGGATCCACGATTTGAAAAGGTCCTTCCTAGTGTATTTTTGGTCTGGAATCAACAAACCCCCATAGCGCACTCAGCTTTTTCCTTTTTAGAATATTATGCAGGATATTATGCACTAGTTCATATGAGGTGCCTATTTTCTCAATAATCTGACGAAGTTTAATGCGACGATACCATGAATTTTATCGACCATTTCTTCAGAAGATATCTCAATCGGTCGTCCTGAAGGTGTAGCATCGATCATTTTTAAATTCATTTATCCAGTAATAACTAATCTTGTGTACACGTATCAAGATCCTCATGAGCTTCCTTAAATTCAGTTTCTATCTGAGCCACAATTCACTTTTTTAAATAAAAATATTTGATAACTGCACGATACCCGACTTTATCCGTTTCTACTAAATATGTAACACTGGTCACGATAGCACGTTGAGTCTATTTTAAACGGTGAACAACCGTTACCAGTCATGCTTACCAACAGTCATGCCGTTTAACAAAATTTTTCCCCGGCTCGTAGCAATTTGCTAGGCTTATCAATCAACCCCTGTATCTTTAACCCCCAGTCAAAGAAAAATTTAACAACAAGTATACATTCTGAAGAAATAATAAATAGATGACTTGTGTTATACATACAAATTAAATAACATGCTAAAGTCATGGTTAGGTCTAGTAGAGCTGTACTACCTAACTACCCTTATGAAACAAAAAATATAACTAAAAAAAGGAAATAATACAAAAAATGCAGAAGACGCGAAAAATAAAAATAATAACAATAAAAAGTACAATAAAAAATATCGTATACATACCAACGAATAGAATTAAGTCTTTAAATTGTAGATAAGCGAGAAAATGATAATACGGAGGGTTGCCTTTTAAGTTTTTACAACCGACCACTAGAGAGTGCTATTGAGAAGTGACATAACCATTGTTGTAAAATTTGACATTTGTTATTGTTAAAACAGTGGCAGCTCATAAATTGGCAGAGTAGTTTGTTTACAGTGAACATTTAAAAAAAAAACAGTTTTGTGAACAATGGAAATTTCACATGAAGGTTTTCGTTGGATGATTTTTTATGAATTTGTAATGCCTCAAATCGCTTTGTTCAACTTTTGGTAATGAATCATCACCAGAAAAGACTGTGTACAATTGCAAAATTTCGGCATGATCGTGCTTCCGTGAGCGACGAATTTGGTGAAGGTCGACCAAAATCGGTTGTTCCAAAAAACGTCGATGCTGTGCGCAACATGAATGAAGAGAATCGGCATGTGACTTACCGCAAAATAGAGGCCTGTTTAGGCCTATCAAACACTGCAGTACACTGAATTTTGCGTGAATATTTAGCTGTGAAAAAGATCTGCTCCCGATGGATTCAGCATAATTTGACCGAAACTCAAAAATAGGCTCGTGTCAGTTGGTTTAAGGAAATGCTCAAAAAATTCGACCGAGGACATGCAAAATCCGTATACAACATAATAACAGAAGACGTAACTTGAGTATATTCATACGAGCCGGAAACTATTAACTATTTGGGTGTTCTAAGACGAACCGAATCCGTGGTTCGTTCGCGAAGAACGTCCAAGAAAATGATCCCTTGTTTCTTTGGTTATACCGGATAGGTTGAAACAATTGCTTTAAAAGATCGAAGAACAGTTAATTTTGAATGATACATACAACAATTAGTTTGCCAGAAGTCATCGATGAAATCAGGAAAAACCATCGAAAACGTCGCATCATTCTTCATTATAACAATGCCAGCTCTCACACAGCATATCAAACAATTGATTATTTGATGGAGAAAAATATCGAGTTAATGTCTCATTGTGAGTATTCAGCTTCAGAGGTACCCGCTTTAGAGTGGGGAAAATGTTTCGAGAATTGGTTCGAACGCATGCAAAAGTACATAAATCTTAAAGGCGAATATTTTGAGAGACAATAAAACGATTTGTACCAAATTTTTTGTTCCTTTTATTTTTTCTGTAAAAATTTAAAAGGTAGCCGTCGCGTAGTAATTTAATTTTTATTTTTTATTCATAAGATGAAAATATTTGGAAGTTTTGACAGTAATAGTATGATATGTAATCATGTAAAATTTATAAAAAAATAAATGAGTATCTACTTATAGAGTGTAAATATTTGTTAAAAATAATCACTAATAAATTTTTTTAATTATTATCTATCATATATATAAAATGCAACGTCTCTCTGTCTGTCTGTCTATCTGTCTATCTATC
>CM032456.1:137426630-137489004 GCA_019049505.1 Pachyrhynchus sulphureomaculatus
GAGGCCTATCAAACACTGTAGTATACTGAATTGTGCGTGAATATTTAGCTGTGAAAAAGATCTGCTCCCGATGGATTCCGCATAATTTGACCGAAACTCAAAAATAGGCTCATGTCAGTTGGTTTAAGGAAATGCTCAAAAAAATTCGACCGAGGACATGCAAAAATCCGTATACAACATAGTAACAGAAGACGTAACTTGAGTATATTCATACGAGCCGGAAACTACCAACTATTTGGGTGTTCTAAGACGAAACCGAATCCAATAAAAGTGGTTCGTTCGCGAAGCACGTCCAAGAAAATGATCCCTTGTTTCTTTGGTTATACCGGATAGGTGTGAAACAATTGCTTTAAAAGATCGAAGAACAGTTAATATTGAATGACATACAACAATTTGTTTGCCAGAAGTCATCGATGAAATCAGGAAAAACCATCGAAAACGTCGCATCATTATTCATTATAATAATGCCAGCTCTCACACAGCATATCAAACAATGGATTATTTGATGGAGAAAAACATCGAATTAAGGTCTCATTGCCAGTATTCCGCTGATTTATCGCCTAACGGCTTACTTTTGTTCTCGAAAGTCCAAAAGAAAATGGGTGGACTGCTATTTTCATCACCTCAGGCGCTGCTGAATCCTTCTAAAACCATGTTTTTGAGGTACCCGCTTTAGAGTGGGGAAAATGTTTCGAAAATTGGTTCGAACGCATGCAAAAGTACATAAATCTTAAAGGCGAATATTTTGAGAGACAATAAAACGATTTGTACAAAATTTGTTTTTCCTTTTATTTTTTCTGTAAAAATTTAAAAGGTAGCCGTCGCGTAGTAATTTAATTTTTATTTTTTATTCATAAAATGAAAATATTTAGAAGTTTTGACAGTAATAGTACTGATATGTAATCATGTAAATTTATAACAAAAAAATGAGTATCTACTTATAGAGAGTAAATATTTGTTAAAAATAATCACTAATAAATTTTTTAAATTATTATCTATCATGTATATAAAATGCAACGTATCTCTGTCTGTCTGTCTGTCTGTCCGTTAGTGCGCTTATCACTGGAAAAAAACACACTTATCCGATTTACGCGCTTTTTTTTTTTAAACGTACATATGTTCTCTTGCCAGATTATATGTTAGGATATATTTTATTACATTAGGTAACATAAGAAATAAGCAGTAACGATAATAGTGAATCAAGTCGGAAAAACATTTGCCGCTAGCGGGTTCTCTTGCAATACAATGCCTAAAGCATTAAATATGGAACAATATCATGTGCTGATATGTAATCATGTAAATTTATGACAAAATAAATGAGTATCTACTTATAGAGAGTAAATATTTGTTAAAAATAATCACTAATAAATTTTTTTAATTATTATCTATCACATATATAAAATGCAACGTCTCTCTGTCTGTCTGTCAGACTAACGGACAGACAGACCAATAGATAATTGGTCTGTCTGTCGGTTAGTGCGCTTATCACTGGAGAAACACACTTATCCGATTTACGCGTTTTTTTTTTTAAACGTACATATGTTCTCTTGCCAGGTTATAGGATATATTTTATTGCGTTAGGTACCATAAGAAATAAGCAGTAACGGTAATAGTGAATCAAGTCGAAAAAAAAAGTTTGCCGCTAGCGGGTTCTCTTGCAATACAATGCCTAAACCATTAAATATGGAACAATATCATGCAGCAAAAGAACATAATATATGCAACTTCTCTATGTTTGTCTGTCTGTCTGTTAGTGCGCTCATGACTTGAGACCCACTTTACTTACATTTTTTTTTTTTTTTAATTCATACATTTGTTTCTCTGGCCAGGTTATCTATAATTTTCTATGATATATGTATATATGTATATATATATATATATATATATATATATATATATATATATATATATATATATATATATATATATATACATATATATAAATTATATATATATATATATATATATATATATATATATATATATATATATGCAAGGAAATTGTGCTCAAGCTTGGGGCATCCAATATTCAAACGGTACAAAATTGCGCTCAAGCGTGGGACAAACAACTTCTCACAGGGTACAAAAAAAGATGCCTCAAACTGAGGACAGTTTAGCAGGTTACAAAATGACACCACAACGTGCGGGCAAGTTCCAATGTCACAAAATAGCGCTGTCAACGCGGGGCTTTTGGAATTTTATTTTTTAAAAAAGGGTTCAGTGTACTAGCTTTCGAACAAAATAAAAGCTCTAACTTTGCAGATATTTTTATTTCATAATATTTATTAAACGAAACTACACTATAGCAGTAAGACAAAAGCAGGAAATTTGTAAAATTATTTATTTCAATTTATCTGATGGTCGTATAGATATTTGAATTTTGTTAATCGACTCTAAGATAAGAGATCCCTACTTTTTTCTTTTAAAAGCTAACTTTATAGTTCAGATTAGCAGATGTGTTGGTCGACTTTAATTTTGCACTGTTTGTTTTGCGGATAGCCGAAGAAAAAACGGTACGTTTTTTTCTCACCTATATTTTGCATGAATATTAAAAATACTTTGCTAATACGAAACGGTATTTGGAGATTTTTTGTTGAAAACTCTTAACATATTTGGTAAAAGAATTTTAATACAAGGCGATACTTAGAATTTTTTTTTTGAAATTGTCGAAGATTTTTTTTAATGTTTGGTAAAGAAGTTTACATATTTTAAGTGCCTTTACATATTTTTTATTTTTTTGACTATTGGGAGCACAGGAGAAATATTTTCACGACTTTTTAAACAGTTTCTTTTAAATTTTATTCATTTATCATGGAAGCTTTCAATTTTAAAGTCAATCACCTACTGGAATATGAGTTAGACTATGAACTGAAAATCCGTCGTACTTTCTCAGAACGTCCGGTCGCGGATAAAAGAAAGATTCTAACGAGGATCTTAAGTAAAGAAATTAATGAGCCCGGGAAAAACGATAAAAATAGGGATGACACACTGTCTTTTAAAGAAGAAACGGCTGGTATCGAAAAGAGTTTAAATTCTATCCAAAACTTAATCAATAGTTATGACGGCGATCCAAATGATTCACTTGTACACCGGGTTAAATCACGTTTATCGCATGTAGCGGGTCGCGTACAAAGAATTCCCATGCCGGATGACGAAGAGGAAGCGTCGAAGTTTTCCAAATATGTTCAAGAAACAATAGCTACGTGTGTACTCATGGAAGCCAATCTTGCCGAAAAGATAGCTCCTGGTCATGAGTTACCACAGTTGCCTATTACAACCCCAGTCATAAACGTACCAGCTCCAATCGTGAATTGCGCAGCCAGAAATATTCCTGTCAGCGAATGGCAATTGAAATTTAATGGAGACTCAAAGAGACTCTATCCTTTTTTGGAGAGGCTGACTGAAATAGCACAAGCTAGGAAAGTATCGGAAGATGAACTTTTCAGCTCTGCTGTTGAATTTTTCACTGGCGATGCCTTCATTTGGTTTAGAAGCATAAAATCAAGTGTCAACGACTGGCATTCCTTGGTAGATAGGCTAAAGAAGGACTTCTTGCACTGTGATGATGATGAAGAATTGTGGTCGGAAATAAAGAGGAGGCGACAAAAGAAGAATGAGACCACTGTGATTTTTATTGCCCACATGGAATCTTTATTTTGTAGGTTGTCCATCAAGCCTTTGGAAAGTACCAAGGAATATTCTGCCTAGTTTCGTCAATCGGTTAGCTCTACTAGATATTAATTCGGTAGCCGAACTCGCCGGGTTATGTAGAAAACTTGAAGAGTCCGATTATTTGTTGGAAAAGAGCAGACCAAAAGGCGAAACTAATATACATCAAGTAGAGTATAATCCAAATGGCCGAAGTGGAGTCTCGACAAATAAAGTTGGGAATTTAAATCGGAACTCTAGGAGTAACCAGAAAACGGGTAAAAGAAAAGATAGTGATTCTAAAATTAGCGACACTGCAGCTAAAGTGAATGACAAGTCGGTTTTACCTAAGGCAATTTCCACGTGTTGGAATTGCGAAGGTCCGAACCACACTTACCAAAGTTGTACAGCACCTAAGAGGGTATTTTGTTTCAAATGTGGAACAACTGGTGTGAGACTAGCATCATGCCCCAAATGTACAAAAAACGAGTAAGGACGGTATATTACCGAGGCGGGTATACTAAGTCCAACAAAAAAGCCTCTAATCACTCGGCTAAGTCACAAGCTCACGTTCGCAGTAAAACCCCTAATCCAAAACGTTCTAGAAACACAGACGAACAAAAATATTCCAATAGATCAGATTGGACTAAATGGTTACAAAAAGTTTCAGATTTTTTTAAGTCTAATAAAAGTTCTCCTTCTCAAGTTAAAACTCCTGCTTCTCCAAATGGTCACATGTCTCCTTTATTCGTGCATAAATATTCAGATAACAGACCGCATATCGAGATAAATCTATTAGGGGCCCATTTCTCGGCTTTATTTGACTCTGGTGCAAATGCCTCCGTTATAGGTCAGAATGGTATTAAAATTTTAAGTCGTTTAAGTATAAAAATATGCCATGTCAAAAATAGAAGTGTTACCACTGCAGATGGCAGCCGTCTAAAAGTTTTAGGTACGGTTGAGTTGCCGCTAGTCTGCAATGGTCATTGTTTAGTAATCTCTGCTCTAGTAGTACCTTCTCTATCACATACTTTGGTTTTAGGATGTGATTTTGCACAAAAATTCGGAATTCTAGTAAATTTTAAAAATAATTCGTGGTATCCACAGTCCCTAGAAGTCAACTCTCAAACAAGTTTTTAAAGATTGTTATTCAGAAAGTTCTTTAGAAAACCTTTTCTCGCGTCTATGTACCCTAGATGATCTCTCGCGGACGGAACGCTTAAAAGCAGAAAAAGTAATAAGCTCTTTCAATGAAATAAGTAGTAAAGATAGGTTAGGCCGAACGAATAAAATCAACATGTCTATAGATACGGCTGATGCCAGTCCTGTAAAGACAAGGCCCTTCGCCATGTCTCCGTATATGTCAAAAGTATTAAATAAGGAGTTAGACGAAATGTTGAAACTCGGAGTGATTGAAGAATCAAACAGTCCCTGGTGTTCTCCAATCTTATTGGTGAAAAAGGCCGATGGAGAGTATCGTCTGTGCTTTGACGGAAGAAAGCTCAACGAGGTCAGCAAATTTGATAACTATCCATTACCGAACATCGACAGAATTTTGACATCACTCAGGAATGCTAAGTATGTATCCTCGATAGACCTTAGAAAGGCTTTCTGGCAAATTCCTTTAGACAAATCCTCTAAGGAAAAGACCGCTTTTGCAGTAGTAGGCCGAGGTCTATTTCAGTTCGTCACCATGCCGTTTGGTCTAAAGAACGCTGCTCAAACTCAGCAACGTTTAGTGGACGCTATATTTGGTCCGAAATATGAGCCACATATTTTTACCTATCTCGATGATATTTTAGTAACATCGGAAGACTTCGAATCGCATATTCGCTTACTTAAGGAAGTAAAAGATAAATTGAAAGAGGCCGGACTGACGATAAATTTGAGCAAATGTGATTTTTTTCAAAACTTCTCTAAAGTTTTTTAGGCTATATAGCAGGCTCAAATTCCTTGCGTACCGACCCGGATAAAGTAGCAAGCATGGTTAATTATGCGAGACCTACTAATACTACGGAAGTTAAGCGCTTCGTAGGAATGTGTTCATGGTACAGACGTTTTATTGAGAATTTTTTCTACCTTGTTGTCGCCTATTAATGATCTTTTGAAAGGACGAAAAAAAGGACAATCGATAGATTGGACAAAGGCAGCCGAAGAATCTTTTATAAAGATTAAAGAGCTATTGGTTTCAGCTCCCATTTTATCCCAACCAGATTTTTCCCAACAGTTTTATATTTCTAGTGATGCTTCTAATACCGGTTTAGGGGGCGTCCTAACACAGAAAATCAATGGTGAGGAAAGAGTGATAGCGTATGCCAGTAGAACTTTATCAAAGGCTGAACGTAACTATTCGGTTGTTGAAAAAGAATGTTTAGCAGTACTCTTTAACATCGAAAAGTTTCGACCTTACATAGAAGGTGTTCCTTTCACGGTCATAACAGATCATTATAGTTTATTGTGGCTTAATTCAATTAAAAACCCTAGTGGCAAACTAGCGCGTTGGGCGATTAGGCTGAGACAACATACATTTAATTTAATTCATAGAAAAGGAGTCCACAATGTTATTCCTGACGCTTTGTCAAGAATCCCAGATCATACCGTGGACGAAAACAGTCTTAATGCACAGATTGGCGTAAGAATCGATATAGTTGACATAGATCGCATAGATCCATGGTACGACAATTTACGGCAGCAAATCAAAGAATTTCCTGAAAATTTTCCGCAGTGGAAAGTGGAAAATGATTTCGTGTACAAGTTTATCCCAAACCAGTTGCCTTTAAAAGTTAATGTACCCGAGTGGAAAATAGTAGTTCCTAAACCACAGAGAGAGGAAATTATAGACATGTGTCACACTCCTCCTACTTCTGGTCATTTTGGCTTTTATAAAACTCTTCACAGGGTTCAGGAACAGTATTATTGGCCAAAAATGCGTTTTGACATCGTAAAGTTTGTGAGGACTTGTGAAGTATGTGGAGCGCAGAAATCTCCAAATGCACTACCTATGGGACTGATGGGGAAAAGAGAAAACGGTTAATTACCCTTTTCAAGGCATAGCAGCTGATCTAGTAGGCCCATTCCCACGTTCAAAAAAGGGAAATAAATGGCTTCTCGTGGTTTCTTGCTGGTTTACAAAGTATACCATGCTATTTCCTTTGAAAAGCTCTAAAGCAGAATATATAGAGAGAATTTTGGAAAATGATGTCTTTCTAATCCACGGTGTTCCATCGCTCTTGATATGCGATAACGATACTCAGTTTACCTCTAAGAGTTTTAAGAGCTTAAGTGAAACTTATGGTTTAACATCCGTTTTAATCCCGTGTACACCGCAAGACACGAAGTAACAGGGTTTACACCGTCTTTCTTAGTTTACGGCAGACATATACCTCTATCTGGATCATATTATAAAAACTTAGATTTGGATGTCAATGTTGACAGCGAAATAATTCCGGGTAACAGGGGTGAGTACGCCGAAAATTTAAAGGGTTTAAAAGATATTTTCACCGACGTGCGTAGTAGGATACATAAGGCTTATGAACGGAACAGTAAGTCTTACAACCTTAGGAAAAGGGATTTTGCCTTTAATATAGGTGATCACGTTTGGCGAAAAAATAAAATTCTTTCCAGTGCAGTAGATAAATTCACATCTAAGTTGGTACCTAAGTATGTGCATTGCGTGATTAGAGAAAAGATTTCAGATTTAGTTTATGGTTTAGTTAATTTAGATGGGACTAAAATAGGACGATGGCATATTAAAGACTTAAAACCATTCAATGAACCTAACCCTAGTGAAAGTTTGTCAGAAGAAGAATAATTTATATTTACATTATCTTAATTGCTTAAATTTTTTGTTGCTCTGTAGAGGTGACGACCTCGTTTTTTGACTGTTATAAAAGTTGAGCAGAGGATAGCTTACTTTTGTTGTTTAATGCTAAGGTTTTGGGTACTGATCATATCCAAACTTAGATTGATTGTAGTTGATGTTTAGCATCGACTCAGCTGTTGCGAGCTTGCGAAAGAGTCACACTCAGGATATATCATAAGACTGGTATGTCGGTGGTCGCGGGATTTGATTTGCTTATGACCCCAAATAATATCCAGTTCTTGACACTTGGAAGCGAAATTTTGATTAGAGGCAATCCAAGGTGATCTTGAGTTAGGACAAGCGCAAGATGTAGCTCGTGTAGTGTGATGTAGAGTCAAAATTTTTAAGAGCAATTTCAAAGTTTGTTACCCGAGTGGGTGTATTTTTATTACCTTAGTGTTATATGTTGGGTGCAATTAAGAGTAAATTGATTTTGGTTTATCCAGTAAGTCTAAGACTTGGATTATTTTGATTTAGATCTTCTTCTGAATTGACAAACTGAGGGTATTTTCTTTTTTTTTCAGAGCCGTTTAAACGTTACCTTTGAGTCACTAATTTTTTTAAAAAATTTTTTGCATGGACTCATAGGCGTATGTTGAGTTTTTTTTCGGTTTACTATCAGATTGATAGAAAATTGAAGTTCTGCAGGAGAACTAAAGGCTGATCATTTACAGGAGATGAGAGCAGAGTAAGACAGTCGTTTCACAAAGAAATGATCAAAATCTGATACCGAGATGAGAACCTTGTCAAGAGAGGCTAAGCGCAGTGAAGGAAGATTCCTAACCGAATTTTTAGATTTCCAAGAGGTAATCTAGAAGTTTGGGCTGACAGAAAACGGTTATGCCTGATACCTGTAGCAGTTTCTTCTAGAGGCTATTGCCTAGGGAGACGATTAACACCATGATCGAATATTTTAGCTGTCAACGATGTTTTCTTCTTGTTTCTGATTAAGCTGGAAAAGCTCTTGTCGTCTTCAAAAGTTTTGTTGCGTTGCCACCGAAAATTTGAGAAATTTTTGCTTCATGTAGCCTTTTAAGCTCATTTTCGTTTTTTAAAAATTTCGTTAGAAGCTTGGTTAAGTCAACCTTGTAAACCTTTTAGGTTGTATCCCATGAGTTATCTGTTTTTACAGGCTGTGATGCACCGGGTGCTAACAGATGCCGTTACGACGTTTGGCAGGGAGTTAGTCTTCCTGAGGAACAGACTGATTGGAAGGGTAGTCTATGGGGGGTGAACGTTTGACCTTTGGGACCTTTAGAGGTTTTGTTACTCAATGGTTATTTCTATTTGAGCCAAAGGAGAGCCTAGCTACTGTAGTCGACCTCAGCTCCAATTAGCCTATTAGTGGTGACAGGCTGTTAGCAGTAGTGTATTTCGGAACACCCTATTGATTAATTTTTTTTTTGACTTATGGTGGTGTGGTAGACACCGTTTCAGTTTAGTGGATGCTATAATCTACTCCCTTTTGTTGGTGGACACCAGGGTCACCATTTCAGTATTTTATTGTCTCCACCATTCAGTATATGGTGGTGAGGTGTTTGTCTCCTGTTATGTGGGATGGATTGAATGTTTTTCGTTGTTGTTCCAGGGCGAGACCAGTACCCGAGGGTTCTTCATGCAACTTGGAGAAGCGCAATGCTGGTTAACTTTTATATCTCTGTGTAGCCACCCTGAAGAATGATGGAAGGCGTTTTTTTTCTGGCTCATGTTTCTAGGCAGATTTGTCACTTTGGTGCGATGTGCCGAAGATTTGATTAGCTTTTGCTAAGAGCTTTCACCAAGCTCAGTATGGAGTTATCATAACCAAGAGTTTGGGATTTGAACTCCTGTATGTATTTCTGTATATATTTCTGTACATATTTCTGTATATATTTCGGTGTATGTTGGTTGCCTGAGGGCATGTGCTCAAAATGTGAGATTTTGAGTCGTTTTGCTTATGGACTCCTATATATAGGATTATGACTTTAGGGAGGTCCTATTTCGAGACTTGCTGTCTCATATAGTTATGTTGGGAATGTTTCCTTGAATGTTAGTTGCGCGCGGACTAATCATTCTGTTCTTAGTGAACATTGCTTTTTGAAGGGATCATTCAGTTTGGTGAATTTTAGCTTTTATAGCTATTCACTGTGCCTATAGTGATATTTGTTAGCTTTTATAGCTGCTCACTATGTTAAAGGCGAGATTGTTCTTTTAGAACGCAGACTTTGTGTAGTCGAGGACTACTTACAGAGTGTTTTCTTGGCGAGGAGCCGAGGCTTTTTTCCGGCGATATGCCAGAGTGTTTTCTTGGCGAGGAGCCGATGTTTTTTCTGGCGATATACCAGAGTGTTTTGTTGGCGATAAGCTGACGTGTTTTCTGGCGATCAACCAGAGCGTTTTCCCTAGCGATTTTAGCATGTCTAGATGTCTTAGGACGTCGACATTGCGCGATAGAGTGCGATTATTTTCCGAGTGCGACTAGTAGTGATACTAGATTTAGAATGTTCTCTTAGCGATGAGCTAGAGCATTGATAGCGATTTTTCCCGAGCGTTTGTCTGGATATTTATCCAGATATTTTTTTTTTTTTTTGGCCTAGTGCTAAATGGTCTGACAAGACTTTTTCTTTTTAGTGTTAGTATTTGCACTAGAATCAGTTTTTTATTTTTCTTTATTTAAGAATTTTTCTAAATTTCTTTTGCTGAAATAGAAAATTTTCTGACAATCCTTAAACTATTTTAAGGAGGGTGTTCATATTTTGTTTCAGTTCACTTTTTTTGATTTAGACAAGAGTCTAGACAAAGTTACATTTTTTTGTTTTGGTAACAATAACAGAGCTGATTCTTTTATATAAGAAGACCGCGATTGTTACTTTGGAAAGGTATTTCTTATGTTCATGCAAGGATTTTTACTTACTTTTTGATGTACTTAACCTTAGTGCTTAATTAGTCTAGTCTAGTTATAAGATTCTTGTGATCATGCAAAGATTTTCATTTGGTTCTCATTGTACTTTAATATTAGTGCTTAATTGAATTAAGTCTAGTAGCAAGGTCCGAAGTTTGTAATTTTGTTTTAAGTTCTGACCTTAGTATTAAGTGATAGTGTACCACTTTGTACCTTTTCATAAGTAGCCTAAGTTTAATAGACTAGTGTAGCCTATTTCTTTTTGGAAGGGGGTAAATGTAACATTCATTTTTTCCTAGATTTTAAGACCATGTAATGTTACTGATTTTTCACTTCAAATTTTCATTTTTGTATCGAACGGTATATTAAACAGAGATTCCAAGACGTTCGGTATATACTGTGCAGTGCGGGTTCCTGACCGAATCTACCGCTACGCCGCGATTGGGTGAAATGTGTGTATCCGAGTTTTGGTTCCGGCGTCGCCATATTACCGGCAGAGTTTGCACGGTTTATTTAAGCGTCCGAGGAACTACTGTCTTGGCTAATTTCCATCCAGCCGCCGAGAAGGCAGGGCTTATTTCCATCTAGCCGCCGGCTGAGTACCATCAAGCCGCAGCCAGGCTAATTTTCATCGGAGCCGCCAAGTAGGCTTCCTTCGACTGAGCTACAGTAAAGGCTCATAACAACCATCATGCGAGCTAAGTGAAGCACAAGTTTTTTTAACGAAAAGCCGTAGTGGGCTCTCTAAGTGTTTACTAGAAAAGTGTGAAATCGGTCGTATTCCATCGAAGCCGGAATAAGAACAGTAAGTTACCAAAACATCCTTCAATAGACCTATCCCTGAGTAGTGCCTTAACAGCAATTTAAACTGACTAAAAAGTGAAGTGAAAAGCACTATTTTTCGTCTTCGGGGGTAGTCATAGTTTAAAATTTAAATGTAATAACTACTAGTTAGGCTAGAATTTTTTTGGTAAAACTGCAAAGGTTGGAACTTTTTATTTTCTAAAAACATGAATAAATTTTCTTTTTGTTGATTAAAGCTAGTGCCTCACTGAATACCTATCTTACTTTTCAGGATAAGAACGGCTGTACCAAACTGATTTCTTTATTTACCAACAGTACACCCTTTCAGCATTTTTTTCATTTTTTTAGCTGAAGTTAGATCCTTTCTATTTTAAAATGAATGGTGCCCAAAAAGTCGTACAGCTGAGGTTTCTTTAAAAATAGAAAATAATTCCAAAAAACGTAAAACAATTATCTCTTACCCATATTTCTCTACCAAGGAAAACTGAGCTAGTGTTTGTTTAATTTCTTTAGTTCTTTTAAAAATCAGGATCCACTCAATTCATTAGCAGAAATTAAAGCGGGGCTGCAAGGAAATTGTGCTCAAGCTTGGGGCATCCAATATTCAAACGGTACAAAATTGCGCTCAAGCGTGGGACAAACAACTTCTCACAGGGTACAAAAAAAGATGCCTCAAACTGAGGACAGTTTAGCAGGTTACAAAATGACACCACAACGTGCGGGCAAGTTCCAATGTTACAATATATATAATGCAACGACTCTCTGTCTGTCCGTTATTGCGCTTATCACTCGAGAACCACTTATCCGATTTACGTGTTTTTTTTTTTTTAATTCATACATATGTTCTCTGGCAAGGTTATATAATAATAAAAAATGATACATATAATATATATAAAACGCAACGTCTCTCTGTCTGTCTTTCTGTCCGTTAGTGCGCTTATGACTTGAAAACCACTTACTTATCCGATTTACATGCTTTTTTTTTTAATTCATACATTTGTTCTCTCGCCAGGTCATGTATAATCCTCTATAATATATATAAAATGCAAGGTCTCTCTGCCTGTCTGTCTGTTTGTCCGTTAGTGTGCTTATCAATTCGAGTACCACTTATCCGATTTACGTGTTGTTTTTTTAAATTCCTAACTTAATATTTATCAAAAAAATCTATAATATGCAACGTCTCTCTGTCTGTCTGTCTATCTGTCCGTTAGTGCGCTTATCACTGGAGAAACACACTTATCCGATTTACGCGCTTTTTTTTTTAAACGTACATATGTTCTCTTGCCAGGTTATAGGATATATTTTATTGCGTTAGGTACCATAAGAAATAAGCAGTAACGGTAATAGTGAATCAAGTCGGAAAAAAGTTTGCAGCTAGCGGGTTCTCTTGCAATACAATGCCTAAACCATTAAATATGGAACAATATCATGCAGCAAAGAACATAATATATGCAACTTCTCTATGTTTGTCTGTCTGTTAGTGCGCTCATGACTTGAGAACCACTTATCCGACGTACATTTTTTTTTTTAATTCATACATTTGTTCTCTGGCCAGGTTATCTATAATTTTCTATGATATATGTGTATATATATATATATATATATATATATATATATATATATATATATATATATATATATATATATATATATGTATACATATATATATATATATATATATATATATATATATATATATATATATATATATATATATATATATATATATATGTATATATATATATATATATATATATATATATATATATATATATATATATATATATATATATTATATGTATATATATATATATATATATATATATATATATATATATATAATGCAACGACTCTCTGTCTGTCCGTTAGTGCGCTTATCACTCGAGAACCACTTATCCGATTTACGTGTTTTTTTTTTAAATTCATACATATGTTCTCTGGCAAGGTTATATATAATAATAAAAATGATATATATAATATATATAAAACGCAACGTCTCTCTGTCTGTCTTTCTGTCCGTTAATGCGCTTATGACTTGAAAACCACTTATCCGATTTACATGCTTTTTTTTTAATTCATACATTTGTTCTCTGGCCAGGTCATGTATAATCCTCTATAATATATATAAAATGCAAGGTCTCTCTGCCTATCTGTCTGTTTGTCCGTTAGTGTGCTTATCAATTCGAGTACCACTTATCCGATTTACGTGTTGTTTTTTTAAATTCCCAACTTAATATTTATCAAAAAAATCTATAACATATAAAACGCAATGTCTCTCTGTCTGTCTGTCTGTCCGTTAGGGCGCTTAGCACTCAAGAACTACTTATCAGATTTACGTGTTTTTCTATAAAATACGTGTGTTCTCTGGCCAGGTTATAGGATATAGTTTATTACGTTAGGTAACATAAGGAATAAGCAGTAACGATAATAGTGAATCAAGTCCACGCGAGCAGAGCCGCGGGCACGGTTTATAATTTTCAGTAATTTAATGTCACATGTGGAAAGAATTGATTAAAAGCTTTTTTTAAAATATTATTATAATAACAATATAATTGCCATAGAAATTATTACAGAATAATGCTAATTGTAGCAGTTTAGTATGTATATTTAAATAATATAACATGTAGATTATATAGTACCGAACAGTTTGTTTATATATTCCTACAGCTTTCTAGCTATAAATTTTCATTTTTATTGTGGCCCACTATAAACCGACACTCTATAAAAGTTTTTGCAACTTGGTTATATGCAAATATCTTCTACACAGCCAAAAGGCTAAAGGTGTATATGATCTCATCCTCACTGTTTTAAACACAATAAAATCTAAATTAGCATGTTTTCTTTTTATGCGGGTTACCCAGGTACCTAATAATATAAACGATACGTTTGATTTTTTCCGGGAAATAAAACTTAATTTTTTGTTCGTTAAAGAGGTTTCTAGATTTTGTATATCTGAAAATCTATGCTTCATGTCTAGTAAAACTGGAATTATATCTTTTTTAATAAAAAAGAAGACTAATGTTCATTAAATCTTGTTTCAAAATTCCTGCGTGTTTGATCTATGTAACATGCACTGCATTCATTACAGCTTAACTTATATTGTACTTTTACCTTAGTAAGTAGCATATATTTTATTTTCATATGGAGAGGCATACTATTGACTAATTCTATATTTTTTCTCCATTATCACCAGATAAAGTTATAACAAATCAGAGAAGTTTAAACTCAATTGGTTTAGATGACTTACTTAGAAGGGTTTTATATGACTGTGCATAATATAGGGCCTTATTTAACATTGATTAGTAATAAGTCAGTGGAATTGAGATATTTCCGAGTATTTTAAAAGATTCTATAAAAAAATTACCCTTGAAATGTAGAAAATAATAAATCTGCATCTATATTTAGTTACTGGAACAGCTATTTATGAACTGTTAGTATCCTATTTTAATAAAGATTATATAATTGGTTCAGTATGGTTTTCGTCAAAATTTTATACCGAAACTGCTTGCACAAAAATGGTTCAGTTTGTATATGATTGTCTTGATGAAAATAAACTGTGCGTTGTCATATCCTTTGATTTTTCTCGAACTTTTAAGACTCTTAATACTCACTTCATGTTTAGAAGCTTGGGAACCAGAGACCCAATTGACGCTTGACTATTCTCTTATACGACACAAAGAAAATTACAAGCAATGGTCGGAGGAGAGTTATCAGATTTATATGACTGTAGGCTGAGAACCGCTTAAGGAGGAATCTTAGTTCCCTTATTATTTCTGCTATATGTGAACGATCTACCTAACTACATAACGAAAGGTTGAGTGCTTGCATATGCAGATAACTCTACTGTAAAAGATTCAAAAGCTGGTGTTACAGAAATTATTTCATAATAAATTTTAATAAAACGGCCTATGCGGAGTTTATTTGAAAGTATATGCATGCTAACAATCTTATTATCATTATATAAAAACAACACTATGTTTTAAACTTCCAATATATTTAAAATGACTTGACAATTGTTTCACCATATAATGGCTTCTTCAAAAATGAATTAGAAAGAAAAATGTTTGGTAATAATACTGGTTATATAGTGCTTAAAACTATCCTAATTACATAAGATTATGTTAATCATTTTATTATATTATTTACTGATAAAGTGGTTTTAAAGATGCAAATCTGTGGTACTATTTCAGAGAACTAATAAATAGTAAGTAAGGGTGAATGGTTTAAGTCTACCTGTTCGTTTAATAATAGATTGGAGTTTTTTCATTTGTTAGTTTCAAGACATTCAAGCATATTTAATTTTTTAGATTTCTTTTCTACACGTAGGATTTTGAATGCATCGTTAAAATTATGGGATTCGTTTATTATATGGGTTGCGTGAATGTTCGTGTTTTTTAGATAACTATGTTTATGTTCTTTAATGCGAGTTTCAAAAGATCTACCAGTTTGTCTTACGTAGGTTTTATTACACGATCCACAATTTAACAAATAAACTCCTGATTTTAGGGATTTATTAGATTTGGTTTTGTTATTCAAAATTATATGTCCTAAGATATTATTGGTTTTAAATGCTATTTTGTTGTTCTTTTTTGTTAAATATTTTGAAAATGTTCTAGTTATTTTCCCTGTGTACGTGAGTGTGCTAAATTTTCCTTTTTTGTCATTAATGGTGGGAATAATTAGAGAGATTGCCTGTTTTTAAAACGATTTTTTATTCAAGATATTATCTATAATGCTAAGGTCATATCCATTATTAAATACTATTTGTTTGATTATGTTTAATTCTTTATTAAAATTAGTTTTAGTCATAGGAATATGTAACAGTCTATGTATGAAAGAGTTAAAAACTGCCATTTTGTGAGTATAAGGGTACGATGAACTATTGGGTATAATTGTGTTAGTATGTGAAGGCTTGTGAAAACTCGAGAAATCGTGTTTATTGTTCACTTTTAATATAGACATGTCTAAGAAATTTATAGACTTATTGGTTTCTAAATCTAAGGTGAATTTAATGTTAGGATGCAAATTATTTAGCAAGTTAAGGAAGACTGTTAGTTGTCTATCTGTTCCCGTGTAACAGGAAATGATATCATCAACATATCTATGCCAGTAAACAATATTATTGCTTACCTCGTTTTGATGAATTTTTAGTTCTAACTTATCCATGAAAATTTCCGCTAGTAAAGGGCCTAAAGAATTACCCAATATTAGATCTTCTTTAGATGTATAAAAATTATCGTTGAATTCAAAATAGTTTTGATCCAAGCACGTCGTAAGTAAATCTAAAATATCCCGTTTATTAATTTCGTTTACTTTATTCTTGATTAAGAGTCTATATACTAATTCTATGACTTCATATGGTGGTATACTAGGAAATAAACATAAATGATATAATTCTAGAATTTTCTGTTAAGTTAATGTTTTTAATTTTATCTATTAGTTCATAAGTGTTGGATATACTATAGGGTTTAAATTTGCAATATTGTCGTAGTAAAGGGATGAATTCTTATGAGAATTTGATTGATGGTGCCGTAACAAATGATACAACTGGTCTAATAGGGACCTTTCTATGTAATTTAATTAAGGAATATAATTTTGGAACTTTGTGAGTTCGTTATAGTTAAAATCTTTTTTCAGAATCATTGAAAATTGTGAGATCTTTTGAAGTAAATTTTATTAGTTTTTTGGTAGACTTTTGTTGGGTCATTATTTAATATTTGAAATTTGTCTGTGTTAAGAAAAGAAAGAGTTATAAATATATATTGTTCTCTAGAAATAGCTACTTCGGACTTACCCTTATTAGCAATAAACACGATTTCTCGATTTTCCACAAACCTTCACATACTGATACAGTCATACACAATAGTTCATCCCACCTTTATACTCACAAAATGGCAGTTTTTAACTCTTTCATACATAGACTGTTACATATTCCTATGACTAAAACTAATTTTAATAAAGAACTAAACATAATCAAACAAATAGCATTTAATAATGGATATGACCCTAGCATTACAGATAATATCTTGAATAAAAAATCGTTTATACAGGCAATCTCTCTAATTTTTTCCACCTTTAATGACAAAAAAGGAAAATCTAGCACACTCACGTACATAAGGGAAATAACTAGAACAATTTCAAAACATTTAACAAACAAGAACAATTACATAGCATTAACCAATAATACCTTAGGGAATATAATTTTGAATAACAAAACCAAATCTAATAAATCCCGAAAATTAGGAGTTTATTTATTAAATTGTGGATCCTGTACTAAAACCTACGTAGTACAAACTGGTAGATCTTTTGAAACTCACATTAAAAAACATAAACATAGTTATTTAAAAAACAAGTACAATTCACAGTACGCAACCCATATAATAAACAAATCTCATAATTTTAATGATGCATTCAAAATCCTACATGTAGAAAATAAATCTAAAAAATTAAATATCCAATCTATTATTAGACGAACAGGCAGACTTAAACTATTTACTCTTACTTAATTTTTATTAGTTCTCTGACATAGTACTACAGATTTGCATCGTTAAAATAACATCAGAAAATAATATAATAAAATGATTAACATAATCTTATATAATTAGAATAGTTTTAGGCACTATATAACCAGTATTATTGCCAAACATTTTTCTTTCTAATTCCCTTCTGAGGAACCATTATATGGTGAAACAATTGTCAAGTCATTTTAAATATATTGGAAATTTAAAGCATATTGGTGTTTTTATATAGTTTTATTATGAATTTCCAACAAGTATCGGCTAACACAATCAAAAATCTTACTATCATTTTAATACTGGCAAAATCTCAGTAGACGAATTACCAAAATTTCTTGTTATTATGCTTGATTTCAAATTCAAGTTTGATTAGTAAAAATAAGAACTTTGTAAAAAAATGTAAAAAGTGTTTTTAATCTTTACCATTTTAAAATAAAATATTAATCACCAGCAACTTTTTAATTTTTATTATGCATTCCGTCACTCCCAACTTACGAGTAGTTACAACATTGTGGTTTGGGGACGGATAGCTAGATTAAATTCTGGTTTAACGTATAGGGAGTCATATTGTTATACTTTTCAATTAAAACAAATTGGCAGACATTTATTTATACTGTGACTATCTAACTAAAAGCCATAATGATATCCATTTAAGCTGTGTCAAATATGTACAAAATAACTAACCACCAGAAAACATAAAAAATTTAGAAAACTTAAAGAATTTCTAAGTAAAGGGCCCTTATATAGTGTGTAGGATCATACTCAATATACAAGACCACAATCAATGCATTTATTTTTATATTGGTTCGTAATATGTATACCAGGATCGTATTTTATTATTTTTTTTGGACTTGTATATGTAATTCTAATGTCTATAATTTTACCTGACTTGTCTCAAATCTATGAATATATAGTAACAAGGGCCTAAATATACACTAAAGTCAGTAAAAGGATAATAAACGGCAGCAGCGGGGAGGGAGAACGAATACCCCTGATAAAAAAAAACCTCTTGCATTACTCGAAAAACTTAGGCTCCTTTCAAAACAAGAGTCAATATGGCTTTTGTAAGTAAAGATCAACAGAGATTTTTCTAACTTATATAACACAACAACGAAATTGAACATTTTGGAGAATTCAAGCGTATCCAAGGCATTCGATCGTGTTGCATGATGGATTGTGGGAGTTACGCTCTTGTGGTATGTCTAAAAGGTTTTGTTTCCTCAGAGAGTGGTCTTTACCAACTGGAGTAGACGTATTTCTTTCTAACACCTCCGCTATCAATGCTGGTGTACCCAAGGTTCCATACTGTCTCCTACTCTCTTTCTTATTTACATTAATGATCTAGGAGAAAGGATCAGAAACCTAATTTTCAGCTTCGCAGACGACATTACGTTTATTTATTTATTCGAACATCGGCTACTCATTCAAATATCCACACCTAGCAGGAAAACGTTCAATTTAACAAAGACCTGGAAGAAATTCCATCTTGGGGTGACAATAACCAAGTAGAATTTAACTCTGCAAAAACCCAGGCGGCAGTTTTTTCTAAAAAAGTAACAATGCGGAACCCCACTTTGTTATGTCGGGATAATCCATTCCTCTAGCATCGTCACATAAGTTGCTGGGCGTTAACTTGAGAGCAAATATGTCTTAGCATAAACATATCGTATGCATAGCAAAGAGGGCTTCTCAAAAGCTGGGAATACTATTTCGAACTAGAAAGCTTTACATTCCAAAACTGCTAATTCTGTACAAAGCTCAAATTGGACCAACGATGGAATACTGCTCCTATGTTTGCTACTCTACCCCCAAAAATACACTGCATTCATTGGATTCTATTCACTAAAGAGCTGTTCGTTTGACTGAAGACCCAGAACTCACCAAAACCATAGAACATCAAAGAACGGTTGGAGACTTGAGTCTATTCTAAAAATATCTTCATGAAAAATGTTAGATAGATGTATCCCGCTTAATTCCTCCCAGAGCCGTGCATGCTATGAATTCTCGTCGCGCTAATCATATCCGTATGAAGTACAGCTTGTTACTCCTCGTACAACATTTTTCAAGCAGTCTTTTGTATGGACAACATCATCCCTTTGGAATGATTTACCCAGGACTGCGTTTTACACGAAGTAGAACTTACAGCGATTCAAGACCAACGTGAATCGCTTTTGTCACACACGTGTCGCTCCTGCAGGGTTTAGCGATTTTCCTACTACTACGTCTATAAAAAAATACAGCAAACTAAACATAAATGACCGTAAGGAGGAAATTTTTCAAAAAAAAATCTTTAGACAGTAATAATTAACTCTTAATTCACAAAATAACATTTCATACAACGCAACTATAAAAACTAAAAGCATATGAAAATCGATGACCCGGGAGTGAGAATTTTTGACAAAAAGAATCTCATTAACAAAAAAAAGAGTTTCTAAATGCCCCCCAGTTGGCCTCTTTACTACGCTACAATTTCAAAGATATGCAGTTTATAACAGGTTCTAATGAATTTTTGTGTAGTATTAGAAGATCTATCCAAAACTTGTATCTAGAAAAACGTAGAAAAAATTTTAACAAATTCTGTTTTTCTTCTTATTATTTGTGTTAGCACATTCGACGTTCGTACATTGTTTTTCGACAAATTACACGCCACATGGTGGGGTAAATAAGCTGTTTTAAAAATGAGCAGACAAACAAAGCAGCATTTGTTTTCGAAAACATCATCCTTTAATTAAATAAATCCCTATAAAAGAGCCTGATGTTATCGGTTAGGGGCAGGTACTTATGTCAAATTAGCCACGTCAGTGTTACGAAATTTATCCCAAGAGAAATTCGTTAGCGTTTTTAGGAGCAACAAATCAAAACCAGACGAGACTTTCCGTAATTACATCTGATGTTTTTGCTAATATACCGTTTACATCTTAAGTCACGTTAAGACGTTTTTGTTTTCTGCTCTTGAGAAAATCTATTCTAATATAGGGTGCTTGAAGTAATGTCGAGAAATATTCGTATATAAGGATCTTCGACGACAACTTCGAAAGTTTTTAAATAAACAAGTCGAATTGTATTTTTTAGGCAGAATATTTCATCAGTTATCTTCTATGGGCTCTTAGATGTATAGAATTATAAATTATTCCTTAATGACTGATTACAAATTATACCAGTGTAAGAAATAATTAATACAAATTAACTACCATTAGTGCTAATTCACTAGATGCTAAATTAGGTTAATTTTGCAGGTCTGGCAACGTGGACAAAATAATTGAACATCAAAAAAGAACTCTGTTCATTATTCTGTGACGGATGGAGAAGCTTTAATGTTTTCTTTGTTTTATACATTTGCTATTTAACTACTTGTTACGCCAAAAAGTTGAAGTTAACGTCAAATAAAATGTAACATTAAGCGACACCGGTGGCAAGGTTAAGTAACCTAGAGCGTAGAATGTAAACAGTTTTAAGAATTTTTAAAACCTAAGTATTTAATTTGTGCTGAAGGATCTTTATGTGTCCTAAAGTTAAAGTTAAATTTTAACGTTAACTATCAAAACCAATAAATTCAACCAAAAAATTCATCGCTGCAACGAAGACTGTCAACGTGTTTCGATTTCGATCAGTGGACCATGTATTTATATTAAATTACTAATTTGCGAAATGATTTATACTAATTTCGGAAAAATATTATATTTAAAATGATATATTTTTGCAAATACATTATTTAAAGCAATATTTTAAGCACTTACATAGGTCATGTGGAGTGTGTTTACATAAAAAAAAACTATACATTATCCTGAACCAAAAATAGAATTTAAGCAATAGATTTTGAAATTATAATGTAAATGCAATATTAACTATGTAAAATAGAATATTCTTGTGCCATTGTAAATTTTGAACGTTTTTGGAAATGTCCCAGAACTCAAACTAAACCTACCCTTTTTATCGTCATAATTACTTAGCCTTTAATTACTCCCCATTTTTGGTAATAAATAAAATATTAAAATATTTTTAATAAACAGTTCAAGTATAGCGTTCATGTAGCAAATAAAATGGAATGTCGCCTTGTTCATTATTTGTTTTAGAACAATAGCTTGTCTGTTTTTACAGCTTAAAATTTATATTTATTTATTAGGAGAGAGAAATATAAGACCATGATATCCTGTTGTGAGAAAATACTAACGGAAATAAGTAAGTTGTGAAAATTAATTTAACTTTAACCTAACTCACCTGGTTATCATACCTAAATCTATATTGAAATGAGGAGAAATTGGTATTGTAAAAGATCAATGAACAAAATTTTTTTGTAGTTAATGCTTGAGATTTTATATAATTATTCTATTTACTTTTTATATTTTCAAATGGGGCCATTTTTTACTTTAATACTTAGAGTCTACCAATGATTTTTTTACATATCACTATGTACAGTCGTGGCCAAATAAATCGTACATCACGAGCACATTCTGTCAGCTAGCCGGCAACATTACTAAAATGTTACATGATTTTATGGTCGGAAAGTCTTGTGAGGCATCAGCCGCAGATGAGAGGGACAAGAGATTTTTTGATAGGATGAAAAGGAAATAATATTGAGAAATAATTTAATCTTAGTTAGTTCTTCTTAAAGGATATTCATGTATTTATAAAAAATGACATTTTGAGATCTTAGCTTTTGTGTTCCTAAATCACGAAAACATATGTCTATGAATACAATAACTCTCTGGTGAAATAAGCAATAGATTTTAAATTTGATACTTACATATATAGTGTCGAGTGCTATTTTTTTAGGAAGGAGGTGAAAGAAGTGTTGTCGATAAATATTTTCAATAACTTTATGAGAGTTTTTCTTGATTTTTTTCGTAATGTAGTGGATACATTTAAAGTGTCAGTCGATCTTTTGTCACGATAATTTTCGAACAAACTGAGATATCAGTTTCAAATTTGGTATACATAATACATCAAGCAAGGATTTAACCTGCAGTTTTTGAGCTATATGGCTTCTGAGAAAGGAGGTGAGGAGGGTCAGTGTCCACAGAAAAGTAACTTTAGGCTTAACTGTTTATATTAAAACATGTTAGAGAAGTTGTTTCGTATTTATCTTATTTTATGTTCTTTTAAGGGTTTCAAGGATCGGAGAATGCGAAAATTAAGTTGTAATATTATTTTCAATTTTTGATAAAATAAGGGGGTGAAAAGGCGCGGGTAGGTAATATTGTTTGTATAGTTACAATAGTATTATGAGAATTTTCTCCGGTTTTTGGTTGAGGTACTGGCCAAATTTTATCCATATTGTTTATAATATAATATATACGAGGTTAGAGAGGAAGAGGAGAGGAGACTATAGATGTTACTTCGTATATTTCGTATCATATGTATTTTTCATAGTTTTTAGATTCGAGAAATCTGATTTTTTTTATTTTGATTACTTTCAATTTTAGCAGGAAAAGGGGTTGAGAAGGGTGACGGTCGTTAAATATGGTATAGTTTATGAGGAGATTTTTACTGTTCTTTCTAGTTGAGATAGTGATGATATTTCAAGCATAATTTTTTAAATAAAGCATATGAGGGGTTAAGTGTTTGGGAAAAGTGTTAGAGGGGGTTATAGATAATTTCAAGGTTCTCATAATTAAGGAATCTAAACATTAACAAAGTTAAAAAGGTTGGGGTTGGACAAATTTGTGTCATAAATATATAAAACCATAAAGCATATAAGAGGTAAACAGGGTGGTAATAGGAGTTAGGGAGGTCCTGTCATATATACCGTATCATTCGCCATTTTCAAGGACTGTAAGGTCAAGGAATTTATAAATTTTCGTTCGGGGGAAGGGGTGAGGAGTGAAGAAAGGGGTTGGAATCGTTAAATATTTTAGCGTTTCAATAGTATTATGAGAATTGTTCTTGGTTTCTTATTTATAGTAAAAGATATATGGGACTGATGGAAAAGAGTAGGGGTTTAGAAGGATGATTGTGTAATATACGTCTATATCATTAAGTGACATATCTCAAAACTATATTATAATAAAACATTGGGTACATCTAGCAAAATTCATTTTTTCTAAATTTTAAGATCATGTTACTATACCGTTTTTCTTTTTTGAATACATGCAATAATTGTTAAGTTTAAGCAGTCTAACTTATTTGAATTTTATTACAATTTTGATATTTAATTGAGCAGTGTAACTAAAATTATATTAAGCGCAACTCTTCGTTTCAATTTATTTTATTTGCCAGGGATACGTGTGCATTCACATTAGCAAGAGCGTCCTCCACCCTTGTCTATCACGTCTTTTATATTCATTAAGGGAACTAGTTGGTTTTAAAGATTTCACTTAGACGGAAGGAGACGGGTTTTGCTCTAAAACCAGTCATTTTGGACAGCCGTCTTTCAGAAATATTCGACATTATTAAGACATTTAGGGTCAAGTGTTGATCAGACACCCAAATGGAAGCCAGGGGGTAGTGTGTGGGGTAATATTGTGATAAGAAATCCACGACAAAAGGCAAGCAGTAAGTTGGCAAGTATACAAGTATAAATAACTTAATTCCTTCCTACAATGAGTGTTCCTGGCAACTAGTTTACACGTGTGATTCTAAAATTGTTTTCCACGTGCGCTCCTGAAAACTAATATACACGTGTAATCCTACAAGCTACTTTACACGTGTGCTCTTGAAGCTAGTTTCACCGAAAGTAAACCTGGGGCCAACTTTTAATACAATCCTTCTTAAAGCAGTTCTCCAAATCCAAAATAATGGTATACGAGAAACTATATAACAACCTTCATACTTTTAATTCAGAGGATATCTGTGGGCGTGTGCATTTTCATCACATAAAAGGTTTACTTATTTAGGATAATTAATCTTCAGAGTGGAATAAATGTAAAAATGTCTCTCGATGTTAATATACCTAACTTTGTTTCAGGGTAGTGTTTCACTGAACTCCCGTTCTATTTTACAGGACGCATAAGTTGTACTACTTAATTATCTCCTCTTCCTCTAATCTAAATATCTTGTCAGACATATCGTGATTATGTCTGGATATCCAATCTATTGGCGATGTGTCTAATAGTGGCACGCCAATGTTCTCTGTGAGCTGTTTTTCTTTTAGCTCGCCTTATGTTGGTACCCAACAGCATCTCAATCGTATCCATCCAGCGGCTGTTTGCCCTGCACCACAATAATTATCTACCTACAACTAAGTAACTCTTCTATTTTTTTCATTTTTTGAGCTGAACTTTTTTATTATAAAATAAATAGTGCCCAATGCAGTACAACTAAGTTTGAAACAACTATAGAGATCACGTTCAAAAGGCGTACAAAAATTACCTCGTCTCCATAATTCTACCAGTAAAAAACGGGCTAGTCGATATTCTAATTTTTGTTCTCCCTCAGTATTAATAACTCAATACATTCTCAAAAATAAGAATATACATACATAAGGGGTAAATGGTGGTTTTCATACGAGGATGGATTGAAAAGTTCGCGGCCTCGTCAAAAACCAATTATAATTTTTTTTATTATAGTACCCTCAATAAGTTCATACTTTCTTTGGTTGTCACAGTGTAAAATTTTGTTGCTGTAGAATTTGTCGTTTTTAGATTAGAACGAGTTTAGTGAGACCAAGTGCAACGTTTTTGTTAAAATGGAAAAAACTGAACAACGTGCGGTCATCAAGTACCTGTTTAAAAAAGATGAACACCAAAGGAGATCCACGATGATATGAAAACAACACTAGGGAAATCTGCTCAGTCAGATACCACTGTGAAAAAATGGGTTGCAGAATTTAAACGTGGACGAGAGAGCAGCGAAGATGACTCTAGCTCCGGCCGGCCCTCGACGTCTACGACTGAAGAAAACATCGGCAAAGTGTGTGATCTCATATTGAGAGACCGTAGACTAACTATCAAGGAGATTGCAGACACTATAGACATCACTGCCAACAAACTCGGATTTTCTAAGGTTGCCGCTAGGTGGGTCCCCACATTGCTTTCGGTTAAACAAAAACGAATTCGACTCATGATTTCTCGCGACTGTTTGGAGATGTTTGAGGTTGATCCGCAAGATTTTCGTAACAGGTTTGTGACAACGGACGAAACCTGGGTTCACCACTATATTCCAGAGTCAAAACAACAATCCAAGCAGTGGAAAAAATCTGGTGAAGCGACCCCAAAGAAAGCGAAGACAATTCTGTTGGCTGGAAAAGTCATGGCGTCAGTTTTTTGGAATGCTAAAGGTATTATTATGGTGGACTATCTTCCGAAAGGCGAAACAATAAACTCGACTTATTATTGCACCCTTTTGCGTCGTTTAAGTCAAGATATTAAAGAGAAACGCCCAGGATTACTGAGAAAGAAAGTTTTGTTCCATCAGGACAACGCTCGCGTTCACACGTCTGAGTCTATGGCTCAAATTCGTGATTGTGGTTTCGAATTGCTGCCCCACCCGGCTTATTCTCCTAATTTGTCATCTTGTTTCCAAACCTAACAAAACACCTCGGTGGCCAGAAATTTTCATCCAATGAAGAAGTCGAATCTGCGGTTAATCAGTATCTTGAAGACCTTGAGGAATCTTTTTTTTAAACAGGTGTGGAAGCTTTGAAAAGCAGGTGGAAGAAGTGCATAGAGCAAAATATTTTTGTACGTATTTTATTTTGTTTTCTTGACTAGTCTGCGAACTTTTCAATCCATCCTCGTATAATAAATTAAGTATTCATTTAAATATAAAGAGCGACACTACAATCTAAAGAATTTTTTTAATTGTTTACAACATACAAATATATATATATATATATATATATATATATATATATATATATATATATATATATATATATATATGTATATATATATATATATATATATATATATATATATATATATATATATATATATATATATATATATATATATACATATACATATATGTATATATATATATATATATATATATATATATATATTATATATATATATATATATATATATATATATGAGAAACAGACAAATTAGACATATCTAGTCTCATATTTAAATTAGTAACCTTTCTTGTGATAAGAAATTGCGTCTAACAAGGTGTTAAAATTATTAAAAATATAAAAGAAAGAACAGTGCGCCACGAAGTAAGTGTCCCAAAAATATAAAAAGTCTTCATCTGTGCTAAAATTTTTTTTTTTTGCAAGATACTTACCAAAAAGGTAATCAGAAAAATCCGGCGATATAAACTAATTCTTGCAATTCTTCATTCTTTATGATTAAAAAAATATTGCCTAAGCAAACCCTTTAGTTCAGTACCATAAGAGCCTTATTGAGTTTTTTTACACTCTTCGACCACTCTAACTCCTTGCATGTCTGATTATAAATAATAATGCTTCAAATTTTTTCAATATTCCATCCAAAAACCAAGAGAAATTCCCCTAAAAATATTCTGTGATCTAAGGCACCCTAAAATATATAGAAATGCAACTTTTCGAAGGGCCACTGCAAATTACCACCACAAAATAAAAATGAACTGAGTAGGATCGAGAAAGCATGGGAAAATAATAGCGTTGAGTATTACCATCTCGGGGAGACTGCGTTCAATTATATAGAAATTGGTAGGGATATTAGTAGCTCATATTATATATCTATATTTATATCTACATCTAACTATCTACCATATTTATCTATTTAGATAGATAGATACCTATCTATCTATCTATATGTATATATATATATATATATATATATATATATATATATATATATATATTGTAACATTCATTTTTTCCTAGATTTTAAGACCATGTAATGTTACTGATTTTTCACTTCAAATTGTACTTATTTTCATTTTTGTATCGAACGGTATATTAAACAGAGATTCCAAGACGTTCGGTATATACTGTGCAGTGCGGGTTCCTGACCGAATCTACCGCTACGCCGCGATTGGTGAAATGTGTGTATCCGCAGTTTTGGTTCCGGCGTCGCCATATTACCGGCAGAGTTTGCACGGTTTATTTAAGGGTCCGAGAAACTACTGTCGGGGCTAATTTCCATCTAGCCGTCGAGAAGGGCTAATTTCCATCCAGCCGCCGAGTAGGCTGAGTAACATCAAGCCGCAGCCAGGCTAATTTTCACCGGAGCCGCCAAGTAGGCTTCCTTCGACTGAGCTACAGTAAAGGCTCATAACAAACATCATGCGAGCTAAGTAAAGCACAAGTTTCTTAACGAAAAGCCGTAGTGGGCTCTCTAAGTGTTTACTAGAAAAGTGTGAAATCGGTCGTATTCCATCGAAGCCGGAATAAGAACAGTAAGTTACCAAAACATCCTTCAATAGACCTATCCCTGAGTAGTGCCTTAACAGCAATTTAAACTGACTAAAAAGTGAAGTGAAAAGCACTATTTTTCGTCTTCGGGGGTAGTCATAGTTTAAAATTTAAATGTAATAACTACTAGTTAGGCTAGAATTTTTTTTTGTAAAACTGCAAAGGTTAGAACTTTTTATTTTTAAAAACATGAATAAATTTTCTTTTTGCTGATTAAAGCTAGTGTCTCACTGAATACCTATTTTTCTTTTCGGGATAAGTTGTACTAGACTAATTCTTTTTAGTAATACCCATAAAACCCTTCAGTATTTTTTCATTTTTTTAACTGAAGTTAGATCCTTTCTATTTTAAAATGAATGGTGCCCAAAAAACTTGTACAACTGAAGCTTTTTAAAAATAGAAAAAAATTCCAAAAAGACGTACAAAAATTATCTCTTACCCATATCTCTCTACCAAGGAAAACTGAGCTAGTGTGTGTTTAATTTCTTTAGTTCTTTTAAAATCAGGATTCACTCGATTCATTATCAGAAATTAAAGCGGGGCTGCAAGAAAATTGTGCTCAAGCTTGGGGCATCCAATATTCAAACGGTACAAAATTGCGCTCAAGCGTGGGACAAACAACTTCTCACAGGGTACAAAAAAAGATGCCTCAAACTGAGGACAGTTTAGCAGGTTACAAAATGACACCACAACGTGCGGGCAAGTTTTTCATAAGTTACAATATATATATATATATATATATATATATGGGCCATTCTCTGTCAACCGGACCCCCTACTCTGTCCATTTTTGGTGTCGATTTAAGATAATTTTTTTCTACTCAAAATTTGTGTTGGAATATCTACTTTTCAAGTCCGGGTGTCTTCTTAAATAATTCAAAATGGCGGCTGCAATATGGTGGCTAAAATTTTCGAGCATATTTAAACCATTTTTTAAAGCTTTAAAGTATGAAAAACTGATTTTCATTAAGTTCAAACATTCAAAATTTGTCTGAAATTTTTTACATACTCTTCAAAACATCTAAGAAATGCTCCATAAATTTTGGAGCATGAGACCAAGTGAAAATATCAATTTTTGACTTCGGATTGGTCATCAGTACCTCCTAGAAAGAGTGGGAAACATGTTTTGTGCCAATTTTTTACATTTTTCGTGAGCCATCTTGGATCCGCCATCTTGGAATACACAATAATCGTTTTCTGAACTGAAATTCGTGTTCAGCACCTCAAAAAACCTCCGAGTACCAAGCTTTGCATCCCGAGAGCTGAATAAATTTTTCAAGATAAATTTTCCTCTGGCAATGGAAGTAACAACACAATTTTCAAATTCATTAATTCTCAAAAAAGACGTATAACACGGTATATATGAAGCAACCCCTGTAACACCTTTCCTTACCTCAGAGAAACGATGTTTGACCACAAGTAATATATAATAATGAAAACAAATATTTTCAGATCTCTCGACACCAAAAGCCCTGAAAAGAACATATAACACAAAATATACTAATCAATCGTAGCCCCTTACCTTTTTAACCCCTTATATAATATAATAAAAATAATTATACTTAAAATTTGTGGATGATTCAACCAAAGACAAAAAAGTTATCATAATGATACTAAATATATAAAAAAATTTTGACTCCTTTTCTTTAAAGCGATGGTACTCGAAAATTATTGGCAAGAATTCTATGTATGCCAAATTTGACATCGATATCAACATACAGATAGTCATACAGTCCAAAGGAAATGAGAGACTAGATTTTGATCCCTATAATAGGAAGAAACGCACAAACCTCATAGGGTGTTTGTTTCCATGAATACAATACTTTATTATAGCAAAAGAAAAAAAAATCATAAAGAACACACTTTTATGCAACTTATTGAATAATTATTTTCTCAACTAATAGAAATTAACGTTTTTTTTTTTAAGGTTTTACTAGTATATATAGCCATTGCCTTGTGTGCAATATCATATTTTGCAATAGTATCCACGACTACTAGTTGAAATTTAATAGATTTTCTCTACCTGCAGAGCAATCATCTAGAGATTAATTTCTGACAACACTTACCAATACTACTTTATATTTTTTTCTGCTAACTAAACCTAAATATCTTTCATTAAAAAAATATGTCTTCCGTTCACAGATATTCTTTAAATACAAATGTTTTATTTCTCTGAAGTAAAACCAGTTAAATACGGGACCGTCTTTTAATAACTTTAAAAATACTCTGCATTCGCAAAACTTTAATTCCTTCCACTTATTATTATCCAGATAGACTTAATAGCTAGTCATTGTCATTGCTACGTTACAATCCTGCAGACTACATACGCTTTGCAATAGAATTTGCTCGAGTTGTGCGATTTATATGGCTTCGACAGTCATAATTTTTCAAACACACAGCAACAATTTTGCTCAAAATTAGGTATATTTTCACATTTATACTTTATTTTTGCGGTTTCAAATTATATATATATATATATATATATATATATATATATATATATATATATATATATATATATATGTATATATATATATATATATATATATATATATATATATATATATATATATATATATATATATAATACATAAACTGTAATATATAAAATATATTACAGTTTATAATTTATAATCTCTATTATTGCACTTGCCATTATAAAAAGTATACCAGGTAAGGAAAGTGCTCTTGGAAATAGCACATGAGATGTTTAGAAAAATCTTAGATTTGGCATGTACTGTTTACATTTATTATGCCAAAAATAAAGTTTTTCAACAACTTGTATGCTACTTTCAAGATATATACCTTTACCACCACCGTGAAATGTCATAACAAGCGTAAAAATGCAGTACCTGTAATAAGAAATTTACAGACACATATTCATTTTGTATTAAATAAGATCAGTTAATAAGTTTTGAAAGCGGAAATGAAACAAGATGAATTAATGAGTCAAAATATATCTATTCTTCGGTATAATGTCCCTTAAGCTCAATATATTTTTTTGCCAGCGATTTTCCAATTCATTTACCTCACCTCTGTAATGGTTTTCCGGAAGACCTTTAAAATTGTCATCTATGGATATTATCACTTCCTCATTTGCTGAAAAACGCTTCCCACGTAGAAATCTTTTGAAGTTTGGTAACAGATGGAACTGAGACGGAGCTAGATCTGGCGAATAGGGTAGACGTTCCAAAAATTCGTACCTTAATCCGACCAGTTTTGCCATTGCCAAAACGCTTCGGTGAGCAGGTGAATTGTCATGATGAAAAAACATTTTTTTCTTCTGCAAACCGGGCCTTTTCTTACAAATTTTCTCATCCAGCTGGTCCAAAAGGTTGTAATAATACTCTCATTGATGTTTTACTGGTTTGAAGGTAATCAATTAACAAAATTCCTTTTACATACCAAAAAAACTAATGCTATAATTTTTTTGGCCGACTTTGACCACTTTGGCTGCTGTGGAGCTGAACAATCTGCCTCAATCCACTGTACAGTTTATTGTCGCAGTTCAGGAACATACTGGTAAACCGTGCGTTTTTGTTCCGATGTTAACAAATACGGCATCCATCTTGTGAATCGCTTTCTAATACCTAAACAATAGTTAAGATCTCATTTGTTGATCCATGTGAGATGCCGCTAGCCTCAGCTAAATCATCTATAGTTAATCGACGGTCTTGCATTCATATCTCGTATTTGCACAACAGTTTCTTTAGTTGTTACAGTTTTTGGAAGTCCTGGACGTGGATCATAATCGACACTTCTACGACCATGTTTAAATTCCAGAGTCGATTAACGAACAGTTAGAAATGAAGGAGCAGACCTCTTTAACACTTTCACTACCTTTGCATGGATTCCAGTTGCCGATAAACCTTCCAAAGGAAAGAATTTTATCAATATACGATATTCGATTTTTTCCATTTTTAAAAAATACTCAAACACGTCTGCTTTAACCAGCTGATAAACAATGAATAACTTGACAGATCGGCATGAAATTTAAGACGTGTTCATATAACAAATGAAGCTTCAAAATGGTGTTCAATTTTTAGTTCAACTGATGCTCCATAGATGTGATATATGCCTCAGTTAAAAATGGTATAAAAAATTACTACTATTTACTATATAGGTTTTTAAATATTGATAAGACTGACTTGTTCTAATGTTTATCAATATTTATATTTCATTTTAGCTAAATTATATTGAAACAATTTTAACAAGAAAGTCAACAATGAAATAATTTGCCTAGAACCATCATAGAAGATAGATATTAAATGAAGTCAATACGTTAACAAAAAAACTAGGATTCTATATACTGCAGTTTTTGGAATTTTCCCCTAATATACAGTCACGTCACGAAACTTTATGAAAATTAATCATATTGCAAAATAAATTTATATTATTTATAAGCACATAGTGTGAATATCGAAGCTACTATTTTTTTTTAGATACAATATAACATTAATTTTAAATGGATACTCAGTATATTATGAAATTGTTCGTATAGCAGTTTCACACTAGTTAAAAACAATGGTGAAATTATTTTAACAAATCTTGACGTGATAAACTCTCGCAAGTTTCTAGCTGACTGCACAAACAAACTGCATCGCTTTTCATATTCCTGTAAAATTTGAGTTTTCTGTACATATGAACGTATGAACTTAAACTATCTGCACTCATGAATGTTTTAAAAACAAACACTAAAAATTTGGAAACTTTATATACGGTTTCTTAAAATTTTGCATTTGTAAGGTAGTAAGAGAAATATGCATGAGCTGTTACAGGATAAGTTGAGTTGGATTTACCTCAATTAATGTGATAATGTATGTATAATAACGCCAATTTATGTTATTTAGTTAAATGAAGTCAATAATATTAGGAAGCATGAACTTTTGGGGAAGGGGTGGAAGTAGAGGATTCAAACTTTTGTTGCTTAACTATATATTTTATATGGAAAATATATTTAGTAAGTATGTACCTATGTCGTAAAGTCTGATATCACACTAAAAAAGAAATTGTTGTTTAAATATAACTTTTTATATTTTGGAAGATAAGAATAATGCGTATGTGTTGTTACAGGAGTAGCTGAATTGAATTTACATTAATAGGTGTAGAAATATCTGTTGTGTAGTTTCATAATGCAAATTAATAAGTAAAGCATGAGCTAGAAATAAAGTTTTCCACAATGTGTGTTGAGATTTGTTTAATGTGGTAATATAGGTTGACGGAACATATATCTATATTTCAGAAGTAAGTTTAATGGAAGAAGGAGTTATGCAGGATCTTCAGACTTATAGCACAATACAAATCTATTTTTAAATAAAACTTTTTTGCTGTCATATTTTATTGTACTGAAAGTGAAATTTTTTTATTAATGACATGTATTTATAATATAAAATGTTACTATTTTAACGATATGAAAAATTTTATGACGGAAATCTAAGTAGCTGACACGCATAATCGGAGGAGGAGCAATCCGTGTTGAAAAGTTTTTCTTGTAGAAGTGTAAATTCGGGTACATATCCTCGTTGTTGACTGGATGGTTTAAAAATATGTTTTTAAAAGAATTACACATAATAATTAGTATAATGCCCCTTATATTTGGCGATGACAGTACAGTTAAAGAAGGATATATTAGATCCTGTAGATATCCTCACCAAGGATAATAAGAGAATAGAGCAAAGAAGGTAATCCCTTGGTAAAAAGTAGAGACTGATATGGACATGGTTTTGTTTATCGAAAAGGGTATACGCAAGGGCTTAAGTCAATCTTCGAAAACGTATGTTCAGGCTAATAATAATAAGTATATGCCAAATTATGATCAGGGCATATACTTATTGCCATCTATGTATGCAAAATAAGACGATTATTTAATCGTCTTATTTTGCATACATAGATATTAACAACCAACATGGATGCGCTACGCCGCAGGATTTTTTTATATAGAGACTCCAAGCGGATAGATACGTCCTATAATAAAAGTTTTAATGTTTCTCCAATACCTGATGATATAGACGATGGCTACATAATAGGAGCAGATTTAGAAGTACCTGAAGAGATACATGATAACTTAACAGATTTACTGCTTTACCCCAAACATAGTAAACCGTTGGATGCCGAAAGCATGGAATTATTATCAACACTTTTTAATAAATAGAAATATGTAACGTAACATACGATAGGAAAATAAAACAAGCGTCAAACTAAGGGGTTAAATTAACTTAAATATATCGTATTCTATGCTTTTAAGCGGGTACCTTGCTAAAGACGTGCATCGACCTAAACATAAAGCTGTGGCTAGAAGCAAAGAATGAATTTGAGAAAAACTTATTTAAGCTTATAACTCTATATTCGGCAAGACGATGGATAATATCAGAAATCACTCAATTAAAAAGCTTATAACTAAATGGGATGGGCGGTATGGTGCTTAAGTGATTGAGTGCTACAATTATGGATAGAAACATGGTCATAGTTAAGCTTGTCAAAACCAATTTATTTTTCAATAAACCAATATATGTTAGAACATGTATATTAGATATAGCAAAAACAACCATTTATGTTTCTCATTATAACTACATTAAAAAGAGATTTCCTGATTCTAATATATTATATATTGATACTGATTCGCTAATCTATGAGATACAACATCTTTATATTGATCAAGTTATAAAGCAAGACTATAATCCACTTTTCGATACTTCCGACTATAGTCCGGATAGTAGTTATAACATATAAAATTTAAAATTAATTAAATCCTGTATAATATGGTGAATGAGTAGAAATGCACACATAGGCACCACTACTGGTTAATTACATCATTATCGATTACTTTTTTTCCCCCTTTACAAAAACGCACTTCCTACCTTCCTACCCAGCCACCCATCATTCTTACTGATTTTTTCTAAAAATACCCTAATATAGCAACCAAATAGCGGGTAGACACTTTTGCACAGTCCCAGTGTAAAACAGGTCTACTTCAGGAAAGGAATCCTGCCTACGTGAGCCTTGGTTCTCATCTGTTTCCCAAACCAAAAAGAATCATGTCCTTTTCCTACTCCTACCAACAACCTATATATCCTTACCTGTCCACTACCCTGGTGAAGGGCAGCAGCGATCACCAGTGCCAGCTCGAAGCGTAGAGGAATTCACTCTGGACCGGTTCGAAACTGGATTGTCACAAGCATGATTGCAGCAATTTTTAATAGTTGTGGCACTGCGGTGCAAAAAGCAAGGAGAAACTATTGCACTATTTTTCTAAAGATAATGTGTCATGGCAAGTACAAATACTACAAAGGCCTCTAGTCCGTGGCAGACTTTAAATAGTCAGTGGGCACTTAGAATCACCACGATGAATGCTAGGACCCACCCGCAAGTGAATAAACAAAATAATTATTCGATTCGAACATCAGGATTGGCACATGAAATGCAAGAAGTCTCTATATGACTGAAAAAACACACAATATCATCAGAGAAATGGAACGGCTAAATATCAGTGTGTCAGGTGTTAGTGAAGTACTATGGCCGAAAGCGGGAAAGACCAATATTGGTAACTACACTATGTACTATTCTCGTAACGATGATCCAAACCACTACAACGGCGTGGCAGTTATATTGAATAAAGGAAGCAGTAGGACAGTTTTTATGCCCAGTTAAAACAACTCTTAAATGTTAATAAAAAACACCAAGTAAATATAATCATGGGCGACTTTAATGCAAAAGTAGGAATAGGAGCTGTGGGGGATGTCATGGGGGAATATGGGGTGGGCGAAAGAAATGCGCGTGATGAAAGCCTTATCGAGTTTTGTCAAGAAGATAGTTTAGTAGTCATGAATATATGGTTCACGCTGCCTAAGAGAAGACCGTATACATGGATATCCCCCAGAGACCATAACGGTAATGTAGTTCGGAACCAAATCGATTACATATTGGTAAATTAGTGCTATAGGAATGGAGTTCAGGGAGTTAAAACATATCCTGGAGCCGACATCGAGTCTGACCATGTTCTTCTGACCGGCAAAATTAACATCAAACTGAAGCATATTTAAACTGCGAAAAATGTAAGATCCAACTTTCGACTGCTGGGAAACCTAGAAATTCAATCGCAAGTAACTGAAATACTCAACCAAGAAATAAGTCAAACAATTTCAGTAGGCCACTTGCTATCAGTCGAAGCCACATTAGAGTTATTTGAAAATATCTGTGTCAAAGTTCAAACACTCAGCGCCAGTGCCAACACAGACAGCGAAAAGGGAATGGATGACCTAGGAAGTAATGGGACTTATGAATGAAAGAAGACGGTATAAGAACAGTAACAAAACTAAATATAAAGAGATCCGTAAACAGATTCGAAAGCTTATAAGAAAGGCTAAAGACAAATGGATGGCAGAACAATGTCAGGAAATGGAAGCATTACAGCTAAAGCATGACTATTTTAGTATGTATAAAAAAGTTAAAGAAGTTACCGGCCAAAACAGTACACGAACACCAACATATTTAATAAACGGTTATAACCAGATATTAACCGAACAAAAAGAGCTAGAAGAAGAATGGGCTCGATACATTAAAAATACCTTTGATGACGACAGAGAATTACCAGAACTCATTACAGACGGAATTTCTTTAAATATGCAATACGCCCAGCAGAAGTTAGGGATGCAAAAAAAAACATGCAAAAACTGGAAAGGCTGGAAAATATTTCTATCTTGTTCAGCTGCATAAATTCCATCTACAGTACAGGAACTATACCAAAGGATTGGCTAAAGTCTATGTTCATAGCATTACCTAAAATGCCAAATGCGTACAAGTGTGAACAGTACCGTCTTATAAGCCTAATGAGCCACGCTTTGAAAATAACGCTTAAGATCATTCACCATAGAATACTCAGTAAATGAGAACAAGATGTTGGCGAAGAGCACCTCGGATATAGACAAGGATTTGAAACTCGAGAAGCATTTTTTTCGGGCTGAGTGTATTTTTACAGAAATGTAGAGATCAAAGAAAGGACGTTTACTTGTATTTTATCGACTACGAAAAAGCATTTGACCGAGTCAAGCATGCACAATTAATACAAATGCTTCAAAATATAGGCCTTGTCACCTATATTGGGATCAGGTGGCTGCAATACGAGTAAAGAGCAGAGAGACTGAGGAAATAGGAATAAAAAGAGGTCTTCATCAGGGATGTGTTCTTTCCCCGCTCCTGTTTAATCTATACTCTGAGCACATATTCCAGAAGGCCTTAGAGAATGCCACAGATGGTATCAAAGTTAATGGCAAAATCATTAACAACCTAAGGTACGCTGATGATACCGTTATTATAACAGATACAGGGGATGAACTTCAGCGTCTTATGAACAATATATCTAAGGAAGGCGATGTTTTAGGCATGAAAGTAAACGTTAATAAAACGAAAGTAATGGTGATTTTAAGACACACCCGGGTTGCAAACAGATATTCGTGTTTACGATCAATTGATAGAACAAGTAAACAAATTTAAATACCTAGGTTGTTGGGTAACTAATGATTTGATTCCTGAAGTTGAGGTACGAGTTCGCATTGAAATGGCTAGAGCGGCTTTTCTCAAAATGAGACACCTCCTCACAGACTCAGCCCTTTCTTTGGATACTCGTTATCGTTTTGTAAAGGTCTACATATATCCAGTGCTTTTATATGGAGTTGAGGCCTGCACCTTGGGAGTACGATCAATGAATCGTTTGGAGTCTTTCGAATTATGAGTCACGCGCAGAATATTGAAGATCTCTTGGACAGAGCGTGTTACTAATGAAGATGTACTTCCTCGAATGGGTAGAAAAAAGAGAACTATTGTCATGTGGATGTCTTTGATCTTCAGCAGATGGTGGAGAGTCCAACGCGCATTTCGGGTTCTACATGTTCTCTGCTTGATATAATAGCTATTTTAAATCCTGATATGGTCATCTGTGCGGCATGTTGTGCAGCATGTTGATGTCCATGTCGTCTCTGATAATCAACTCATCATTTGCTCGTTGAACATTAAAGTACCAAGACTAGGGATTCAAATTAAAACTTACCGAGATTTCGGTGAGTTTAGTCAGCAAGAGTTTGATGCTGACATACGTAGATTGTATTGGCAGGATATACTATATAGTAATAATATTGAACGAAAGGTGGAAATTTTAACAGATAATATTCTACGTCTCTTCAATAAACATGCACCATGGGATGTGGCTTGTGTCACCAAACCAAAATCTCCTTGGTTTACGAACGTCTTAAAAAAAAAATAAAAATAGAGCGAAATAAACTTTTAACAAGATATAAGCGTTCAAAGAAATATGACGACTGGGTAGCTTATAAAAGAATGAGAAATTTCGTCACATCAGCGGTAAATACCGCGAAGGAGGCTTATTTATGCAAATTTCAGGCAACTAGAAACACTAAAGAGACATGGAGAGTCTTAAGGAATCCAAATGTTTCTTGAGCAAAGGCATATCTTGTTCCCGATTTTCTGCGCAGGCCGGATGAGATTAATACTTATTTTCTGGAGTCAGTGGAGTCTTTGGGTTGTAATGTGGATCCCCGATGCTGTGCAGTACTATCTGAATGACAGAGTTGCTGAGAACATTGACTTGTTTGAGATTGGAGTTGTTCGATTGGATGATGTGCGCGGTGCCATTAGTTCGCAAACATCTAATGCGGCTGGCTCCGATGGAATTAGTTTGCAAATGTTGCAGCTGTGTGGTGATTATATCGTACCTTATATCGCACATATATTTAATACATATATTACGGAAAAGCATTTTCCTGGCTTTTGGAAGAGTTCCGTGGTTAGACCCTTGCCGAAAGTAATAAGCCCTAGCAAGCTCTCAGACCTCCGCCCTATTAGTCTACTGCCAGTGTTATCAAAGATTTTTGAGAAAATAATATATGATAGAGTGGTGCAGTTCTTGTCCATTAACAATCTCTTCTCTAAGTTTCAGTCAGGATTTCGTAGAGGACACAGCGCAACCACCGCTCTCGCAGCCATAATGAATGATATACTTCGGGCTGCTGATCGTGGTGAATCGTCAACTTTACTCCTTTTGGATTACAGTAAAGCATTTGATACTGTAGATTATAATCTCCTCTGTGCAAAGCTTCATTATTATTGCTTCTCTGACGAGGCAGTAGAGCTTCTCCGGAGCTATTTAGTGAATAGGAGACAAGACTTCGCAGCCTGGGGTCAGGAACAGTGGCGTATCACAGGGCTCTATTCTGGGACCATTACTTTTTATGATATATACCATGGATCTGGTTGAGTCAGTTAATGACAATTGCTTAATCCATCAGTTTGCTGATGATACAGAGATGTATGATAGTTACAATAGGGATAATGCTGAGCAAGTGTTCCATCGCTTGAATGCCACACTCAAGAATATTCGGAGAGTCAGAGTCTTAAGTTGATTCCATCTAAATCAGTGGCAATTCATTTTGGTAATGTGCTGGCGGGACTTGCCTTGGGTGTTGTTCTGGATGGTGTTCCTGTACAACTGAGGGAAACTGTAAAAAGTCTTGGGCTTGTGATTGATAAGGACCTGCGCTTTAGAGGTCATATCAAGCTTATAAGGCAGAAGGCATACACAGCTTTAAAGAGCTTATATCGGAATAGAACTATTCTAACCAGAGATGTAAGGAAGAGTCTCTGCGAAGCATTAGTCTTGAGTCATGTTAATTATGCGGTTTTTGGGCCATATCTCGATGTTCGTTCTAGTTCCAGAATACAAAAGATTCAGAACTCTTGTGTTAGGTATATTTGTGGATTGCGGAAGAGAGATCATGTTTCTCGTCAATTGGTGGGACTGGGCTGGCTGAGTATGTTTAGCAGGCGAGAATTGCACGTGGCGGTGTTTGTTCATAGAGTCTTGGCAACGGGTTGTCCTCTCTATCTTAGACAGAAATTGACGCATCGGGTAGATGTGCACGGTTTAAATACTAGAAATATTCACCTTTTAGAAATACCAAAGCACAGAAAGGCGATCTTTCAAAGATGTTTCAGCTGTGCTACAGTGAGTGTTTATAATTCGGTACCGCACGCTATTCAAAGCAGCTCAGTTAATGATTTCAAACTAATTTATAAGAAATTTCTCCTCGGGGATGCAGCTTGACTTTTATTTTTATTCTTATTTCTATTAGTGCTATCTTTTGGCGATGGATTGCCATTGTCTTCTCCTTCACTTCTGTACATTACGTATGTTTGCTGCTGTTTTGCTGATTGATTATTGTATGTTGTATGTTTTCTTCTTTTTTTCTTCCCAGTACTATGTTATCTTGTATTTTTTATTTTATTATTACAAAAAGTTCTTCTTTCTCACATTTGATCAATGTGGTTCCATGTTTGGCTGACGGGCCAAAACCAAGTCAGCACAAACGCTATTACCATTCCGTATTAAGGAATGACCTGACAATGTTACATGTTTTCAAAATCACTGACTTCTGAATGTTTCTGTGTATGTCCGTGTTGAGTCCCAATTGCACTAAATGTGGTGTGAATGTTATTGGTGTAAGGCCTGTGGCTGATATAATGAGGGGGACAATGATGACTTTTTCCTGTCTCCATAGCCTTTTTATTTCCGTTGCAAGGTCTGTGTATTTGGAAATTTTTTCTGTGTATTTCGCTTGGATGTTTGTGTCGTTGGGGACAGCTATGTCAATCAGATAGGTGACTTTTCCTTTTTTGCACTGAAAAGTAATATCGGGTCTATTGGCGGAGACTGTTTTATCTGTATGGATACCGATATCCCAGTAGAGCTTGTAATCTTCATTTTCAAGTATGGATGTTGGCGTGTATTTGTAGTAGGGATCTGTGTTCTCTATGAGTCTGTATGTTGTGGCCAGTGCTTGGTGAACTACTTTGGCAGCTGAATCATGCCTGGCTGTGTACTCCGTTCCGGCCAATATTTTACATCCGCTCGTTATGTGTTCGATCGTTTCTTTCTGCTGGTGGCATTTCCTACATCTGTCCTCTGCAATAGTCGGGTCTTTGATGATATGCTTTTGGTAGTTTCTGGTTAATATGACTTTATCCTGGATGGCAAGTAAGAAGCCTTCAGTCTCAGGGAATAACTGCCCATCCCGTAACCAGGTGTATGATTGTTTTTTTATTTACGTGGTCTTGTTCTATGTGGTATCTGTGTTTTCCGTGGAGTGTTTTCTCTGACCACGTTTTCATCTTTTCCTGTTGTAATTGGGTGTGACTGTGTGTGTCTGCTGAGTGGTCTGCCCGGGATAAGTCGAGAGGTGTGTAGTTTTTGTCTGCTTTCACTGTCCCTGTGTGGAGGCTGGTTTGCTTGCTGTGAAAGAATTTCCTAAGTGCTTGTATTTGTTTTGTGTGTAATGATCTGATGTCTATAATTCCTCTTCCTCCTGCCTTCCTCTCGATGGTAAGTCTTTCTTTGCATGCGTTGGGGTGTAATTTCCTGTATTTGGTGAATTGAGATCGTATAAGGATGTGAATATTTTCTATGTCTGTTTGTGACCATTTGATGATACCAAATGAATATGTGAGTATAGGTATAGCGAACGTGTTGATGGCTTTAGTGAGATTCTTAGAGTTGAGTTTTGTTTGCAAAAGTTTCGTCAGTCTGTTTTTGAATTCGGTTCTGAGCTCTGTTTTGATGTGAGTGTGGTTGAGTTTGGTGCTTTGTTGGAAGCCTAGATATTTGTATGTTTCTTTATCGAACATGTTATCGAGCGTTTCATTGTTGATGGTTTCTGTCTCATGGTGGCACTTCCATTGGCCTTTGTTGATGTGGAGCACTTTGCATTTACTTATACCAAATTCCATATTGACATCTAAGGTGAATATTTCTGTGATTTTGAGGAGTTCTTTCAGCTGTGTTTGTGTGGCAGCGTAGAGTTTTATGTCGTCCATATATAGGAGGTGGTTTATTTTATGTTGATTCACTTTTTGGTGTCTGATATTGAAGCCATGCTCTGTTCTGTTTAGTATATTTGAGAGTGGATTGAGACAGAGGCAAAACCATAGAGCACTGAGCGAGTCTCCTTGAAATATACCCCGTCTGATGTACAGCTCTTCTGTTTGGATCCGTTCGGTTTGTGTTTCTAGGCATATTTTGGTTTTCCATGTTTTCATAATTTGCGCGAGAAACTGCCTGAGGTGTTGGTTGATTTATAGATTTTCTAGGGCCCTGATTAACCAGCTGTGGGGTATGGAGTCGAAGGCTTTTTTATAGTCTATGTAACCGATGTGAAGGTTTCTGTGTTCTTTTCTGGTTTGTCCCATAATCACGCTATCTATAATCAGCTGCTCTTTGCATCCTCGACTATTTTTCCTGCATCCCTTCTGCTCTTCTGTGAGGATATTGTTGTCTGTTAGGTGTTCTATTTTCTTCGAAATTGTGGCTGTGATGATCTTGTATAGGGTTGGAAGACAGGTGATAGGTCGGTAGTTTGACGGGTTTGTGGTGTCTGAGCTTTTGGGTTTAACGTATGTTATTCCTTGTGTGAGGAAGGTGGGAAATGTGTGTGGTTGTAGAATGGCTTTGTTGATTTGATGTGTGAGTGCTTCGTGTGTGGTGGTAAACTGTTTGTACCAGAAGTTTTGTATATTGTCTATTCCAGGACATTTCCAGTTGTGTGTGTGTTTGATTGTTTCTGTAATTTCTTCTGTAGTTAGTGTGGAATTTTCTTGTTCCGTCACATGTTTATGTTTGTCTTCTTCGGCTCTGATCCAGGGGGTGTTATTATTGTGTAGTTTGGGTTCTGACCAGATACTTTTCCAATAATCTGTGAGTTCTTGCTTATTTGGTGGTTCAGTCACTGCTATCTGTTTGTTGTACATAGTTTTTCGGTAGAACTGTTTTTCGCTTCTTCGGAAGAGGTTGTTGGTGTCTTTCCTCTCATTTGATTCTTTGTATCTACGGAGTCTTGCGGCATATACAGATAGTTTTTTGTTTCAAGGTATCGAGGATTTCTGGCAGTGTTCTGTTGGGAGACTTAGATTTGATCTTGTTTGCCCCCTGTGTGACACGTTTGGACGCGTTCCCGCTTATAAACTGGGTAAGATGTCCTAGATCTCTCCTGATGTTGTTGATTTTGTTTTCTATCTATTTTTTTATATTATTATTATTATTACAAAAAGTTCTTCTTTCTCACATTTGATCAATGTGGTTCCATGTTTGGCTGACGGGCCAAAACCAAGTCAGCACAAACGCTATTACCATTCCGTATTAAGGAATGACCTGACAATGTTACATGTTTTCAAAATCACTGACTTCTGAATGTTTCTGTGTATGTCTGTGTTGAGTCCTAATTGCACTAAATGTGGTGTGAATGTTATTGGTGTAAGGCCTGTGGCTGATATAATGAGGGGGACAATGATGACTTTTTCTTGTCTCCATAGCCTTTTTATTTCCGTTGCAAGGTCTGTGTATTTGGAAATTTTTTCTGTGTATTTCGTTTGGATGTTTGTGTCGTTGGGGACAGCTATGTCAATTAGATAGGTGACTTTTCCTTTTTTGCACTGAAAAGTAATATCGGTCTATTGGCGGAGACTGTTTTATCTGTATGGATACTGATGTCCCAGTAGAGCTTGTAATCTTCATTTTCAAGTATGGATGTTGGCGTGTATTTGTAGTAGGGATCTGTGTTTTCTATGAGTTTGTATGTTGTGGCTAGTGCTTGGTGAACTACTTTGGCAGCTGAATCATGCCTGGCTGTGTACTCTGTTCCGGCCAATATTCTACATCCGCTCGTTATGTGTTCGATCGTTTCTTTCTGCTGGTGGCATTTCCTACATCTGTCCTCTGCAATAGTCGGGTCTTTGATGATATGCTTTTGGTAGTTTCTGGTTAATATGACTTTATCCTGGATGGCAAGTAAGAAGCCTTCTGTTTCAGGAAATAGCTGCCCATCCTGTAACCAGGTGTATGATTGTTTTTTATTTACGTGGTCTTGTTCTATGTGGTATCTGTGTTTTCCGTGGAGTGTTTTCTCTGACCACGTTTTCATCTTTTCCTGTTGTAATTGGGTGTGACTGTGTGTGTCTGCTGAGTGGTCTGCCCGGGATAAGTCGAGAGGTGTGTAGTTTTTGTCTGCTTTCACTGTCCCTGTGTGGAGCTGGTTTGCTTGCTGTGAAAGAATTTCCTAAGTGCTTGTATTTGTTTTGTGTGTAATGATCTGATGTCTATAATTCCTCTTCCTCCTGCCTTCCTCTCGATGGTAAGTCTTTCTTTGCATGCGTTGGGGTGTAATTTCCTGTATTTGGTGAATTGAGATCGTATAAGGATGTGAATATTTTTCTATGTCTGTTTGTGACCATTTGATGATACCAAATGAATATGTGAGTATAGGTATAGCGAACGTGTTGATGGCTTTTTAGTGAGATTCTTAGAGTTGAGTTTTGTTTGCAAAAGTTTCGTCAGTCTGTTTTTTGAATTCGGTTCTGAGCTCTGTTTTTGATGTGAGTGTGGTTGAGTTTGGTGCTTTGTTGGAAGCCTAGATATTTGTATGTTTCTTTATCGAACATGTTATCGAGCGTTTCATTGTTGATGGTTTCTGTCTCATGGTGGCACTTCCATTGGCCTTTGTTGATGTGGAGCACTTTGCATTTACTTATACCAAATTCCATATTGACATCTAAGGTGAATATTTCTGTGATTTTGAGGAGTTCTTTCAGCTGTGTTTGTGTGGCAGCGTAGAGTTTTATGTCGTCCATATATAGGAGGTGGTTTATTTTATGTTGATTCACTTTTTGGTGTCTGATATTGAAGCCATGCTCTGTTCTGTTTAGTATATTTGAGAGTGGATTGAGACAGAGGCAAAACCATAGAGCACTGAGCGAGTCTCCCTGAAATATACCCCGTCTGATGTACAGCTCTTCTGTTTGAATCCGTTCGGTTTGTGTTTCTAGGCGTATTTTGGTTTTCCATGTTTTCATAATTTGCGCGAGAAAACTGCCTGAGGTGTTGGTTGATTTTATAGATTTCTAGGGCCCTGATTAACCAGCTGTGGGGTATGGAGTCGAAGGCTTTTTTTATAGTCTATATAACCGATGTGAAGGTTTCTGTGTTTCTTTTCTGGTTTGTCCCATAATCACGCTATCTATAATCAGCTGCTCTTTGCATCCTCGACTATTTTTCCTGCATCCCTTCTGCTCTTCTGTGAGGATATTGTTGTCTGTTAGGTGTTGTTCTATTTTCTTCGAAATTGTGGCTGTGATGATCTTGTATAGGGTTGGAAGACAGGTAATAGGTCGGTAGTTTGACGGGTTTGTGGTGTCTGAGCTTTTGGGTTAACGTATGTTATTCCTTGTGTGAGGAAAGTGGGAAATGTGTGTGGTTGTAGAATGGCTTTGTTGATTTGGTGTGTGAGTGCTTCGTGTGTGGTGGTAAACTGTTTGTACCAGAAGTTTTGTATATTGTCTATTCCAGGACATTTCCAGTTGTGTGTGTGTTTGATAGTTTCTGTAATTTCTTGTGTATTAAATGTGGTATTTTCTTGTTCTGTCACATGTTTATGTTTGTCTTCTTCGGCTTGATCCAGGGGGTGTTATTATTGTGTAGTTTGGGTTCTGACCAGATACTTTTTTCCAATAATCTGTGAGTTTCTTGTTCGTTTGGTGGTTCAGTCACTGCTATCTGTTTGTTGTACATAGTTTTCCGGTAGAACTGTTTTTCGCTTCTTCGGAAGAGGTTGTTGGTGTCTTTCCTCTCATTTGATTCTTTGTATCTACGGAGTCTTGCGGCATATACAGATAGTTTTTGTTTCAAGGTATCGAGGATTTCTGGCAGTGTTCTGTTGGGAGACTTAGATTTGATCTTGTTTGCCCCCTGTGTGACACGTTTGGACGCGTTCCCGCTTATAAACTGGTAAGATGTCCTAGATCTCTCCTGATGTTGTTGATTTTGTTTTCTATTCTTATTTGCCATTTGAATTTTGGTTTTGTCCTGTTGCGGTTTCCTTGTGGTTGAGGGAGTTTTTGATTATTTTGTGTTAGAGTGGTGATTGCTGCTGCGTATATTATTGTGTGAATGTCTTCGATTGTGCTTAAGTCTGTTATATACTGAGGTATTATGTGCTTGTTTAGTGTGTTGAGGATTGGTTGCGTGCTCTGTCTGAAGATTAAACGAGGGATGGGATTTCTTGTTGTAGGGTCGGTGCCTGACCATCGAGCTAGATGTGACTCCATTTTTGCTTTAAGTGTTTGTATGAGAGGTGATTCGGGGTGATGTTGTGTGGATGTCGTTGAGGGTGGCGAGTGAATTCATGTTGTTGTCTGTGATATGGTGTTGCGCGGTACTCGCAATATTATTTTGCGTTATGCTCCTCCTGGGTGGTGAGTATTGTTGTGTTCGACTGGGTGGTTGTGTGTGTGAGGCTAGTTCGGAATCTGCTTTATTGTTTCTATTGTTTGGTTGGTCTGTGTTCAGTTCAACAGCCACTGTGTCCTTGATGGTTTGCAATTCGAGAGGTGTGAGACGATTGTTCTTGGTAATAACTCTTTTTTGGTCTATTACTCTCTGTTCTGAAACAAGTAATTGCAGATGTGGATATTCGGTCAAGAAAAGTCTGTGCAGTTGCTGTCTGTAGCCCGATGTTATTGTTTCGAGTTTGGTGGCGGTGTAGTAACAGCGCATCACCGTCCTATTCATCTCATCCGTCCACTTTAACCGCTGTCTTGGTTTTCCAGCCTTGGTAGTTGCATGTTGTCCTTGCAAAACATACGGGCCCTGGCCTGGCTTTTGGTGGTTGTGTTTGTCCCGTATCTACGTCGGTTGTGCTTGGGATTGATGTTGGTGGGTCCAAGCGGCGAGTGATTCTCTTCTCAGTGATTTCTTTGTCAGGTTTTGTGTTTTCATTACAGCAACGCATGGCGTGTTCGTTGATTCCTGTGGTGCAACTCATGCGCTGCTGTGATTTTTCCCGCCTTGGTGGGTGTCGGCTTAGTCGCCGACACAACACTTTTGACAGGTCCATTTTCGGTTGCCTGGTCTTCATCGTTTTGGTCGAGCTGCCATTTCCCGCGACGTCCTCGACCGTTACGTCGCTCGTTATTATTATTATTATTATTATTATTATTATTTTCTTTTCTCTATATTGATGTAATGTTATTGTATGTATTTTTATTTAGTATTTAGGCATTACTTGAATGTTGCATTATTGAATTTGTATTTTTTATATTTGTTTTTTTTATTTTTTTGTATCTTGTATGCTTAGCTACTGGCTCGGTTGAGATGAGCAGTTCTTAACTGGACTTCGCCGAGTTAAAAATTAAGACCTTTTATGATTATTATTAATTACAAAAAAAGTTCTTCTTCTCACATTTGGTCAATGTGGTTCCATGTTTGGTTAACGGGCCAAAGCCAAGTCAGCACAAACGCTATTACCATTATGTATTAAGGAATGACCTGACAATGTTACATGTTTTCAAAATCACTGACTTCTGAATGTTTCTGTGTATGTTTGTGTTGAGTCCTAATTGTACTAAGTGTGGTGTGAATGTTATTGGTGTAAGGCCTGTGTCTGATATAATGAGGGGTACAATGATGACTTTTTCTTGTTTCCATAGCCTTTTTATTTCTCTTGCAAGGTCTGTGTATTGGAAATTTTTTCTGTGTATTTCGTTTGGATGTTTGTGTCGTTGGGGACCGCTATGTCAATTAGATAGGTGACTTTTCCTCTTTTGCACTGAAAAGTAATATCGGGTCTATTGGCGGAGACTGTTTTATCTGTATGGATGCTGATGTCCCAGTAGAGCTTGTAATCTTTATTTTCAAGTATGGATGTTGGTGTGTATTTGTAGTAGGGATCCGTGTTTTCTATGAGTTTGTATGTTGTGGCTAGCGCTTGGTGAACTACTTTGGCAGCTGAGTCATGTCTGGCTGTGTATTCTGTTCCGGCTAATATTTTACATCCGCCTGTTATGTGTTCGATCGTTTCTTTCTGCTGGTGGCATTTCCTGCAACTGTCTTCTGTAATAGTTGGGTCTTTGATGATATGCTTTTGGTAGTTTTTGGTTAATATGACTTTAATCCTGGATGGCAAGTAAGAAGCCTTCTGTTTCAGGGAATAGTTGCCCATCCTGTAACCAGGTGTATTATTGTTTTTTATTTACGTGGTCTTGTTCTATGTGGTATCTGTGTTTTCCATGGAGTATCTTCTCTGTCCACGTTTTCATCTTTTCCTGTTGTAATTGGGTGTGATTGTGTGTGTCTGCTGAGTGGTCTGCCCGGGATAAGTCGAGAGGTGTGTAGTTTTTGTCTGCTTTCACTGTCGCTGTGTGGAGGCTGGTTTGCTTGGTGTGAAAGAATTTCCTAAGTGCTTGTATTTGTTTTGCGTGTAATGATCTTATGTCTATAATTCCTCTTCCTCCTACCTTCCTCTCGATGGTAAGTCTTTCTTTGCATGCGTTGTGGTGTAATTTCCTGTATTTAGTAAATTGAGATCGTATAAGGATGTGAATATTTTCTATGTCTGTTTGTGACCATTTGATGGTACCAAATGAATATGTGAGTATAGGTATAGCGAACGTGTTGATGGCTTTAGTAAGATTCCTAGAGTTGAGTTTTGTTTGTAAAAGTTTCGTCAGTCTGTTTTTGAATTCGGTTCTGAGCTCTGTTTTGATGTGAGTGTGGTTGAGTTTGATGCTTTGTTGGAAGCCTAGATATTTGTATGTTTCTTTGTCGAACATGTTATCGAGTGTTTCATTGTTGATGGTTTCTGTCTCATGTTGGCACTTCCATTGGCCTTTGTTGATGTGGAGCACTTTGCATTTACTTATACCAAATTCCATATTGACATATAAGGTGAATATTTCTGTGATTTTGAGGAGTTCTTTCAGCTGTGTTTTTGTGACAGCGTAGAGTTTTATGTCATCCATATATAGGAGGTGGTTTATTTTATGTTGATTCACTTTTTGGTGTCTGATATTGAAGCCATGCTCTGTTTTGTTTAGTATATTTGAGAGTGGATTGAGACAGAGGCAAAACCATAGAGCGCTGAGCGAGTCTCCCTGAAATATACCCCGTCTGATGTACAGCTCTTCTGTTTGGATGCGTTCGGTTTGTGTTTCTAGGCGTATTTTGGTTTTCCATGTTTTCCTAATTTGCGCGAGAAATTGCCTGAGGTGTTGGTTGATTTTATAGATTTCTAGGGCTCTGATTAACCAGCTGTGGGGTATGGAGTCGAAGACTTTTTTTATAGTCTATGTAACCGATGTGAAGGTTTCTGTGTTCTTTTCTAGTTTGTCCCATAATCACGCTATCTATGATCAGCTGTTCTTTGCATCCTCGACTATTTTTCCTGCATCCCTTCTGCTCTTCTGTGAGAATATTGTTGTCTATTAGGTGTTGTTCTATTTTCTTGGAAATTGTGGCTGTGATGACCTTGTATAGGGATGGAAGACAGGTGATAGGTCGGTAGTTTCAGGGGTTTGTGGTGTCTGAACTTTTGGGTTTGATGTATGTTATTCCTTGTGTAAGAAAAGTGGGGAATGTGTGTGGTTGTAGAATGGCTTTGTTGATTTGGTGTGTGAGTGCTTCGTATGTGGTGGTAAACTGTTTGTACCAGAAGTTTTGTATATTGTCTATCCTAGGACATTTCCAGTTGTGTGTGTGATGGATTGTTTCTATAATTTCTTCTGTAGTTAGTGTGGAATTTTCTTGTTCTGTCACACGTTTGTGTTTATCTTCTTCAGCTTTGATCCAGGGGGTGTTATTATTATGTAGTTTGGGTTCTGACCAGACAGTTTTCCAATAATCTGCGAGTTCTTGTTTGTTTGGTGGTTCAGTTACTACTGTCTGCTCGTTGTACATAGTTTTTCGGTAGAACTGTTTTACGCTTCTTCGGAAGAGGTTGTTGTGTTTTTCCTCTCGTTTGATTCTTTGTATCTACGGAGTCTGGCAGCATATACGGATAGTTTTTGTTTCAAATTATCAACGATTTCTGGCACTGTTTGGTTGAGAGGTTTAGATTTGATCTTGTCTACACCCTGTGTGACACGTTTGGATGCGTTCCCGTTCATAAACTGGGTAAGGTGTCCCAGATCTCTTCTGATGTTGTTGATTTTGTTTTCTATTCTTATTTGCCATTTAAATTTAGGTTTTCTGCTGTTGGGGTCTCTTTGTCGTTGCGTTATTATTATTATTATTATTATAAAAAAGTTCTTCTTTCTCACAACTGATCAATGCGGTTCCATGCTTGACTGACGGGCCAAAACCAAGTCAGCACAAACGCTATTACCATTCCGTATTAAGGAATGACCTGACAATGTTACATGTTTTCAAAATCACTGACTTCTGAATGTTTTTGTATATGTTTTGTGTTGAGCCCTAATTGTACTAAATGTGGTGTGAATGTTATTGGTGTAAGGCCTGTGGCTGATATAATGAGGGGGACAATGATGACTTTTTCTTGTCTCCATAGCCTTTTTATTTCCGTTGCAAGGTCTGTGTATTTGGAAATTTTTTCTGTGTATTTCGTTTGGATGTTTGTGTCGTTGGGGACAGCTATGTCAATTAGATAGGTGACTTTTCCTTTTTTGCGCTGAAAAGTAATATCGGGTCTATTGGCGGAGACTGTTTTATCTGTATGGATACCGATGTCCCAGTAGAGCTTGTAATCTTCATTTTCAAGTATGGATGTTGGCGTGTATTTGTAGTAGGGATCTGTGTTTTCTTTGAGTTTGTATGTTGTGGCTAGTGCTTGGTGAACTACTTTGGCAGCTGAATCATTCCTGGCTGTGTACTCTGTTCCGGCCAATATTTTACATCCGCTCGTTATGTGTTCGATCGTTTCTTTCTGCTGGTGGCATTTCCTACATCTGTCCTCTGCGATAGTCGGGTCTTTGATGATATTCTTTTGGTAGTTTCTGGTTAATATGACTTTATCCTGGATGGCAAGTAAGAAGCCTTCTGTTTCAGGGAATAGCTGCCCATCCTGTAACCAGGTGTATGATTGTTTTTTATTTACGTGGTCTTGTTCTATGTGGTATCTGTGTTTTCCGTGGAGTGTTTTCTCTGACCACGTTTTCATCTTTTCCTGTTGTAATTGGGTGTGACTGTGTGTGTCTGCTGAGTGGTCTGCCCGGGCTAAGTCGAGAGGTGTGTAGTTTTTGTCTGCTTTCACTGTCGCTGTGTGGAGACTGGTTTGCTTGCTGTGAAAGAATTTCCTAAGTGCTTGTATTTGTTTTGTGTGTAATGATCTGATGTCTATAATGCCTCTTCCTCCTGCCTTCCTCTCGATGGTAATTCTTTCTTTGCATGCGTTGGGGGTGTAATTTCCTGTATTTGGTGAATTGAGATCGTATAAGGATGTGAATATTTTCTATGTCTGTTTGTGACCATTTGATGATATCAAATGAATATGTGAGTATAGGTATAGCGAACATGTTGATGGCTTTGGTGAGATTCTTAGAGTTGAGTTTTGTTTGCAAAAGTTTCGTCAGTCTGTTTTTGAATTCGGTTCTGAGCTCTGTTTTGATGTGAGTGTGGTTGAGTTTGGTGCTTTGTTGGAAGCCTAGATATTTGTATGTTTCTTTGTCGAACATGTTATCGAGTGTTTCATTGTTGATGGTTTCTGTCTCATGGTAGCACTTCCATTGGCCTTTGTTGATGTGGAGCACTTTGCATTTACTTATACCAAATTCCATATTGACATCTAAGGTGAATATTTCTGTGATTTTGAGAAGTTCTCTCAGCTGTGTTTGTGTGGCAGCGTAGAGTTTTATGTCGTCCATATATAGAAGATGGTTTATTTTATGTTGATTCACTTTTTGGTGTCTGATATTGAAGCCATGCTCTGTTCTGTTTAGTATATTTGAGAGTGGATTGAGACAGAGGCAAAACCATAGAGCGCTGAGCGAGTCTTCCTGAAATATACCCCGTCTGATGTACAGCTTTTCTGTTTGGATGCGTTCGGTTTGTGTTTCTAGGCATATTTTGGTTTTCCATGTTTTCATAATTTGCGCGAGAAACTGCCTCAGGTGTTGGTTGATTTTATAGATTTCTAGGGCTCTGATTAACCAGCTGTGGGGTATGGAGTCGAAGGCTTTTTTATAGTCTATGTAACCGATGTGAAAGTTTCTGTGTTCTTTTCTGGTTTGTCCCATAATCACGCTATCTATAATCAGCTGCTCTTTGCATCCTCGACTATTTTTCCTGCATCCCTTCTGCTCTTCTGTGAGAATATTGTTGTCTGTTAGGTGTTGTTCTATTTTCTTCGAAATTGTGGCTGTGATGATCTTGTATAGGGCTGGAAGACAGGTGATAGGTCGGTAGTTTGACGGGTTTGTGGTGTCTGAGCTTTTGGGTTTAACGTATGTTATTCCTTGTGTGAGGAAAGTGGGAAATGTGTGTGGTTGTAGAATGGCTTTGTTGATTTGGTGTGTGAGTGCTTCGTGTGTGGAGGTAAACTGTTTGTACCCGAAGTTTTGTATATTGTCTATTCCAGGACATTTCCAGTTGTGTGTGTGTTTGATAGTTTCTGTAATTTCTTGTGTATTTAATGTGGTATTTTCTTGTTCTGTCACATGTTTATGTTTGTCTTCTTCGGCTTTGATCCAGGGGGTGTTATTATTGTGTAGTTTGGGTTCTGACCAGATACTTTTCCAATAATCTGTGAGTTCTTGTTTGTTTGGTGGTTCAGTCACTGCTATCTGTTTGTTGTACATACTTTTTCGGTAGAACTGTTTTTCGTTTCTTCGGAAGAGGTTGTTGGTGTCTTTCCTCTCATTTGATTCTTTGTATCTACGGAGTCTTGCGGCATATACAGATAGTTTTTGTTTCAAGGTATCGAGAATTTCTGGCAGTGTTCTGTTGGGAGACTTAGATTTGATCTCGTTAACCCCCTGTGTGACACGTTTGGACGCGTTCCCGCTTATAAACTGGGTAAGATGTCCTAGATCTCTCCTGATGTTGTTGATTTTGTTTTCTATTCTTATTTGCCATTTGAATTTTGGTTTTGTCCTGTTGGGGTTTCCTTGTCGTTGAGGGAGTTTTTGATTATTTTGTGTTAGAGTGGTGATTGCTGCTGCGTATATTATTGTGTGAATGTCTTCGATTGTGCTTAAGTCTGTTATATACTGAGGTATTATGTGCTTGTTTAGTGTGTTGAGGATTGGTTGCGTGCTCTGTCTGAAGATTAAACGAGGGATGGGATTTCTTTTTGTGGGGTCGGTGCCTGCGCATCGAGCTAGATGTGACTCCATTTTTGCTTTAAGTGTTTGTATAAGAGGTGATTCGGGGTGATGTTGTGTGGATGTTGTCGAAGGTGGCGAGTGATTCATGTTGTTTTCTGTGATATGATGTTGCGCGGTACTCGCAATATTATTTTGCGTTATGGTCTTCCTGGGTGGTGGGTCTTGTTGTGTTCGACTGGGTGGTTGTTTGTGCGAGGCTGGTTCGGAATCTGCTTTATTGTTTCTATTGTTTGGTTGGTCTGTGTTCAGTTATTATTATTATTATTATTTATTCGCCCGGCCGATTGGCGCAGTGGGTTAAGGCATTAGCCTTGCCCACTGTTGTCCGAGAGGTCCGCGGTTCGATCCCGTGTCTGGGCTGGGTGTTGTGTGTGTCTTTAGGTTTAGTTTAGGATTAAGTAAAATGTATATATATATATATATATATATATATATATATATATATATATATATATATATATATATGAATAAAGAGAGATGTTGGTCATTTGGTTCAATGCCAGTGCCATAAAAGGGGTTCGCCCCTTTTTTTTAAAAAAAAAAAAAAAAAATTATTAAAATACAAAAAACTCGTTACTTAGGACATATTTATAGGGGTCCACGTTACTCACTGCTCCGGTTGTTGATGGAAGGGAAAATTGAAGGGAAAAGAGGTGTGGGGCGTCGAAAATGTTCCTGGCTGAAAAATATACGAAACTGGACAGGTCTGGATACCCATACTTTATTAAGAATTGCCCAGGATAGGGAAGAATTCGCCGTGATTACTGCCCAACTTAAGTAATGGAGATGGCGCTATAAGAAGAAGATAGCATAAATAAGTTGCTTTTGGCTAACAAGATAACGCATAATCAATTTTTACTTAAATAAGGCCAATTTTTCAAACAACCTCCCCTAAATAACACCCTTTCTTTAAAATTAAACTTCAATAGAGCCAAGCCATTACGCTAGGTAATGCCTCTTTGACTAACAACCTCCTGCCGATTATGCCATTGTAGACCACTTCTTCAGCTACAGACAGCACTTCTTGCAGAAACTACGTCACCCCTAAATTTACGTATTTTATTTCATTTGTTGACCTGCAAATTTTTGTAATAGGATAAATTTACTAACACGTTATTACAAGATTCTTTAAAGGATCGGTGGTATAGCGACAATATTTTCAATACAGAGATCGATAGTTCGAATCCTGGCCTCCACTTAGCTTTTTTTGTATGCGTTCATACAGAATGAGTTAATGAATCTCCACTGCAGTATCAGTGATTTGGATGAAGCTTGAATTTTATTTAAGTGGTTGTTATTTTGGCTCAATTAACATAAAGGGCATAAGTAATAAGTCGAAATACACTACTAAATATGCAGACATACTACTGGTCTACAAAAAGATCAGTCTTTCATAGTTCTGAACTACCTAGGCCACCTAGAGCAACATCCATCCAACTTATTAATAAAGTCCCTCTAAACCGAAGTAGATTTTGGTGACATGGTACCTGGATTAAGTTTGTTCAAAAAAGGCGCAACTTAAAAAATCTCGGTGGCTGGGATGGAATTTACTTTCAAGTGTTAAACAAGTTTACTATTTTCGAAATCGAAATGATGAACCTTTAGAGTAGGTAATTTAGTTTATCAAATTGACATTTGGAGAGTTATGAACTTTTAAGTTTTAAGTGCGATCCATGTAAATGCATTTGTTTACCGACTCACCTAAATTAGTTCAAAACTAGCTAAAACTAGTTTAAAAGCTAATTTTTTGCACAACGGAAAGACATTTTCTTCTGTAACAGTAGCTCCGGCTTATTAGTAGAGAATTGTTGGAAAACTAGAAGAGAGCTAAGTGTAAAATATTAAATCCATGTTATTTTTACCCTAATTGTTCATCTTAAATTTAATTTTTGAGAAATTAATGAGAACAAAATTGCGACCTGTTATAATCATTATGAAGTTTGTGAATTTTATTTTTAAGAATATCTACTCATAATACTATCAAAATAAATAAAAAAAAGTTTAAATTTTATAGCCCAGTGTTATACCATTCTAAAAGTTTCTAAAAATAAACAATAGAAGTAAGTTCCAGCGCATCGCCAATCTGAATGCTGCAGAAATCAGCCTTTTTCCTAATGTTAATAAACCTCTTTAAAACGTAAAAGAAATGTATAAATTATTGCTGTTTGTAGCTTCCATCTTTTTATTTGCAGAACACTGTCATTACAAAGGGCTTAATATTTTTTCTCAAATATTACGAAACCTGTTCTTTGACAAAGTTTCCTACCTTTGTTTTCATGTTGAATTTTAGTATTAACTGTCGCAAACAAGACAATGCAGGAATGGAAAACAAAGGATAAGCTTATCCGAATTTCGCTTATTTAAGGAAGGTTAAAATTTTATGTTGCGTAGATTGTGTTGTTGAAAAATGTTGTTTTGGTATAAAGAAGATCTATATTCTTTATTCATTTTTTTGCCTTATATGCGGCTGGAAATATTTACAAATTGTTTCAAAATATGTGTTTTTATAAAAAATTTAGACAAAATATCAGTGACTTGTCACGATGAAACATTTTTAGTTGGAAATTTTTGTTATGTATACATATTTTGTTGCACGTTTGTTATTATAAAATAATAAATTATTTTGGTTTAAATTTTTTAGATCACATATTATAAGATACAAACCTTAAATATAAAGGCCATTCAATTTTAAAAGTTGCCGGAAATATTTTATTTCTGCCGTATTTTCTCAATTGGAATTATGAAATTATGTTACAGCTATGTTTTCATTAACATGCGACATACTGTAACTGAAAGATGCAAATTTGTTGTTCGTTAAAATATTTGTAATATGTAAATTTCTAAATATGCAAAATTATTATAAATTGGAAATAGGAATTAAACACAGTATATACTTTTGGTAAGTAAAGGTTTATGCCTTCTTTCCCTTCAACGCTTCACACCTCGATAGGCAAGACTGGCTGCAGTTGGAGTTGGAATGAGATTCTTTTAGATGGATTTCTTTGTATATTCCGATGCTTATTTAGAGAAAGCAAGGTGCGGGTCCATATACTAAACTGTCAGTCTCCAATATTACCTTTTCCTTTTTACCTTTCTGTTGAATTATGAACCTGCAGTTGGCACATACAGATTTCTATGGACAACATATTTTCATAATACTGTGGTCGAATATAATATGATACTTTAATATAATAATTCAATAAATACAGACTTTTTAAATTTTACATATTAGAACTTTGTTAATGCTCCACAGATACATGTATTTTATTCATAATTTATAACTATAATACTGTGTGATATCTGCTCAATCTAGTATGGTTGACGGTTGGGATTTATAATGAAAGTAGAATTTACTGACTTTGTTTATTTTTAATGCAGGTAGTCTGTGATTTTGTTGGCAATAGACTTCAGGACTGGAAGATTATATAAAGTGAAGATGTTTTAATTTCCTTTCCTCTTGCTTTGGTGCAAAAATTAGAGAATTGTCTAATTTTTCAGTGAAAGTTTAAAAAGGGCAAATATGCCAATTTAATAAAAATTGAACCTTTGGGCTATGGTATTTTTAGTTTCATCTGGTTAAAGACCGACCAGCCGTACAATGGCAACTTATTTTTTTCTTTTGTATACAAAATCATTGGAAGTTATCAAGACTCAAGGTAAGTAGGCATTTTTGATTTTTTTTTCTAGATCTCCAGATTGCTTCTCTCAGTGAGAATTTTGGCATGGTTTATGGAAACCAATAGCAAACCTGATAATTAGAATTTTTTAGACAAATGGTGTATAAGGATATGTATTTTTTGGGTTTTAGTTTCCAGTTTAAATTTATAGTTCAGATGTCACGTTCCAGCGGAAATTTAAATATTATAACTATGTGCTAAGATCAAGTAAAGATTGCAAATTTTCTTTTTTTGCCTGACTGACGTCAGCACACTTGGAAAAATTGTATGTGAAGGTTTTTCTTAGTCCATCCGACTCTTTGGTTAGCTACTCCAGATTGAATTCATAGAAATTTAGATAAGTAATTTTTTTAAAGCTATGAACCATGAGAGGAATTCATTTCTGTGATCAGTTATGTATTAGGAAGGCATAGACTCCTACTGAAATCAGACTAGTGGTTCTTATCATTTGAATACTTTTTAATATTTAAGTGTATCCCCCTTAATATGGTGAAACCTAGTAATAAAATCTTACTAGCTGTAAAGGCTACGTAGCGCAAAAAAGGTAATTCTGGATAAAGAAAAAATTCCAAATTTATGTGTATATATGTATATATGTATATATGTATATATATATATATATATATATATATATATATATATATATATATATATATATATATATATATACATACATACATAAAGTTCTATTGACATTACTAACTCTTATTAAGGTAAAAAATTCAACATATTTATTTCATTTTTGGCCTACGTAGCGCTAAAAAGGTGAAACTTAGTTCTGGATCAAGGAAAATTGCAAATTTATATATATTTATATATATATATATTTATATATATATATATATATATATATATATATATATATATATATATATATATATATATATATATATGCGTGTGTGTGTACAGTGTATTGACATTTTTGGTAAACATGTAACTGGTTTGATTTTGTATATTGTAATTAAAGTAATAGTCTGATCTTTTTAAGAGATATGAATAATATAATATATATTTTCAGCAAAATTTGCCAATAAATATCTATATGTACAGAGAGCGTAAAATTAAGGTAATTCTCATCATTTCAATTTTTTATATAATAATATTTTTAATATTTACATTTTGTGTGGCTTAGTTTCCTTTTAAATTATTAGATGTTTGAAAACTAAATGCTCATAAGTTTGTTTTATCGAGGTAACTACGGAGTATGTATTACTTTTCTGTCTGCATAATGTACCCATTTGTGCTGGAATAGTACAAGATAACTTTTGACTAGCCTTTTTAATTAAAAATTAAATAATAATTTATTTATTTTTTTGACCAGAATATCATTGGGGTCTCAATTATCTTTTCTGTATTTATGCATAGCCGGATTAATGGAAAGCCGGTATCTATAAAAGTGTACTTCTGGTTATTATTAACATTTATGTGGAAGAGACCGCAGAGGGTGCATAAATAAATTTATTTTTTTCTAAATTTAATATGATTATCTCGATCCTATACTTTAAATTTTTATATAACTATATCGGGGGATTTAATACTTTTCTAATTTACTATATTGATCTTTCGGCATATGAATTAACATTTCTTATGGTATAGAATTGTATCATTACATTCTCGTTATTAATGTAAAGAGAGAATTATGAATTTCCCGAGTTATAAAAACTCAAAATCAATCAATTTTATTAAAGTTATATACATAACTCAGGAGCAAGACAACTTCATAACTTAAATGACAAGTACTCTATAATATGAATTACAAAAAAAAATTAAACATAGAAAGGGCTTCAGAGTTAATTACAACTGAGGCTTTTTCCCATTTTCCAGTAAATACTATTTCTATAAAAATTGAAAATACTGACTAAGTAACATAATTAGCAGATTTTCTCGACTTTTTGAGCCCTGGACGTATAATATCATATATACAAAGCAACCCTCTTCATCCTCTCTCCCACTCATTACATGTTTAAGTATTGATAATTTTGCTTAAAATATGTCCGTTGGCTTTCTGTAAAAACAGAAATGGCATTAAACCTATAAAAAACCTATTGAATTTCACCCTCTTGCTTCTTTCGATTTTAATGATATGACTTAAAATTTATAGGTTCCTTTCCTACTTCCACTATTATATGTATAGCAGATTTAAAATCGATTTCGTTGGATAAGTTTGAAAATTATCTTGCCGATAGATACACAAACACACCGACAGACCGATGCTTAGTAAAAACTAAACTTTTCATGATCTAGGGATCCTGAAATGTGCAGGTATCAAACGTTTCGAAGGAAATATACTAGCAGAAGCTCAAGAATTTCTGTATCTATGCAAAATTATAGGAAATGGATTATTAATTGTAATATAAAGGAGGGATAGCGAAAGTAAAGATAGAAAATATTTCTAAGAAATTAATTATCAAATACGTATAACCTTTGTCTTCTTCGAATTTGATTCTTAACTATTGGATAGAGTTCGAAAATAATAAATTTATTTGTAATACACAGAAAAATATTGAAGTAAAAGTGATCAGAAAATGTCACAAGTTAGATCAAATAAAATAATAAGAAAAATATTAACAAGAGATCGTTTTATGCAGAGTGTGTCTCCTTTTGGGGAAATTTTAGAAACAAAAATAGATAAACACATAAGGAAAAAATTAAAGAATTTGGTACTTAGCGAATCTTTATTGAGAAAAAATAAAAATGCTTCATATTTGGTTCATTCATAAAAAGTGTTAATCTGGTTTTTATTTCTCCCCTAGCTTATTTTCATTATCATAGGAAATTATTCGGTATGTTCTAATGATGCTTATAGACCTTTTTCATTTAATAATTAACATGTTTTCTATGTTTCGGTCAGACTATAGATCCCTGAACTCCACTGACTAAACCCTGGTACCCTAGCTAGAAATCTTCTCTCACTGGACTTAGTTTTTTCGTTCAGTTCCCACAACAGACATAAAACTAACCAAAGCCAATACTATAAGATAAGAAAATTCTTCAGGCTAAATCTAAATATTTTTATTTCTACAGTAGTTGAATGAAATAGATCAGTATTAAGCCCCTTGCCCAGAAAGGATTTTATAGGTGAGGACTTACCTAAAAGCGACCAAAATTCTTGAGTGCTTGAAGTCCCATATTCTGCTTGCTCAGTCTCAGGTTAGAATTGTTGTTATTGTTTTCCCAACCAATTTGGTCTAGACTTTGTGACTATTAAAGATTGGCTACGATCAAATGGTCATAACCAAATTTAATTTTATTAAGGTCTATAAGCATCATTAGAACATACCGAATAATTTCCTATGGTAATGAAAATAAGCTAGGGGAGAAATAAAAACCAGATTAGCACTTTTTATGAATGAACCAAATATGAAGCATTTTTATTTTTTCTCAATAAAGATTCGCTAAATACCAAATTCTTTAATTTTTTCCTTATGTGTTTGTCTATTTTTGTTTCTAAAATTTCCCCAAAATGTGACACACTCTGTATAAAACGATCTCTTGTTAATATTTTTCTTATTATTTTATTTGATCTAACTTGTGACATTTTCTGATCACTTTTACTTCAATATTTTTCTGTGTATTACAAATAAATTTATTATTTTCGAACTTTATCCAATAGTTAAGAATCAAATTCGAAGAAGACAAAGGTTATACGTATATGATAATTAATTTCTTAGAAATGTTTTCTATCTTTACTTGCACTATCCCTCCTTTATATTACAATTAATAATACATTTCCTATAATTTTGCATAGATACCGAAATTGTTGAGCTCCTGCTAGTACATTTCCTCCGAAACGTTTGATACTTGCAGATTTCAGGATCCCTAGATCATGGAAAGTTTAGTTTTTACTAAGCATCGGTCTGTCGGTGTGTTTGTGTATCTGTCGGCAAGATAATTTTCAAACTTATCCAACGAAATCGATTTTAAATCTGCTATACATATAATAGTGGAAGTAGGAAAGGAACCTATAAATTTTAAGCCATGTCATTAAAATCGAAAGAAGCAAGAGGGTGAAATTCAATAGGTTTTTTATAGGTTTAATGCCATGAGAATTTTTCTGTTTTTACAGAAAGCCAACGGACATATTTTAAGCAAAATTATCAATACTTAAACATGTAATGAGTGGGAGAGAGGATGAAGAGGGTTGCTTTGTATATATGATATTATACGTCCAAGGCTCAAAAAGTCGAGAAATCTGCTAATTATGTTACTTAGACAGTATTTTCAATTTTTATAGAAATAGTATTTACTGGAAAATGGGAAGCATCAGTTGTAATTAATTCTGAAGCCCTTTCTATGTTTAACTTTTTTTTTGTAATTCATATTATAGAGTATTTGTCATTTAAGTTATGAAGTTGTCTTGACTTAGTTATTCTGTAGTTTCGTTTTTTAACTTAGAAGTACATATTTGCAAGTACTGAGTACCGATTTTTCCCCAACTAAAATTTTTTTTTTGACATTTAATGATCTTAATTCGTCATCTTTAATTTTTTTAATCGAATAATAGAGCTGAAATGTGAATTACGGTAAGTTGATTCTGCATGCTAAAAATAATTTGATCCTATAAAATTATATCAGACAATAACATTATTGAACTTACACTTTCCTTTTGCAAAAATACATGAAAGAATAGGTTATTTTACCTTTAAAAATAACTTTATTTTAAAAACGTTTGTCGAAAACAATACAAGACAACGAAAACGTGATTTTCAACAAAATATAAGATAATTTCAATTTCTGGATTGACATATTCTCTGAAACGATAGAAGTATAAGTAATATTGTAGAAAATAGGTTGTTTAAAATATTAGCTTTCTAAAAAGAAAACTTTCTGTACAAAGTGTTGTAGTAATGAAGTATTATTGAAGTCAGTCCTGTTTTATCGGTGTGTTATTTCTACTATCTTTTTAAATTTGAGTAATTAGTTAAACTTCTTAGGGGAGGATATAGTATAAGAGTGCCTGATATGTTATTAAGCTGTAAGCTCCCTTAAGACCAACATGCCTGGTTGATTTTTTTTAATTGTTAAAACCATACCAACATTACTTAGTGCCCTACAGGATACTATATATTTTCCTTCTAGATATTACATAGGTTCAAAAAACATCGTGTGTGTTCTATTCTGGCACTGTCTCTAATAACTTACTTGCCAGCTTTTCGAGACATTAGAATGAACGATTATTTAGCTTAAGCGAATTTATCCCTTTATTTAATATCAAAATCAACTTTTCTAAATATATCCGTGAAAGTTTGGAACAATCTTTTTAAAATTGTGTGATATTAGTAAAATTTTGGAAACTAAATTCAATTGTTAGCCCAAAAGATTCTTTAAAAAATTAAGTTTTATACCATCTAGTCTTGAAATTAGTTGAAATAGATAATTTGTAAAATTTTCTCCGTTGTTTTGTCTCCAAATTACTTTAAGTAATCAAATTTTAAACAAGTTCTAGGTAGGTCTATGTAGAACTGAGTCAAAACAAGTAATATTAATGAAGTTTTGAAATATTTTATTTGCAAACCAGCAATTGATTTTTGTAAAGTTTTAC
>CM032456.1:137489104-137614104 GCA_019049505.1 Pachyrhynchus sulphureomaculatus
TTTACATCCAATAATATCCTGCTAATCTTGTCTGCGGTCTACCTCTACATCTTTTGTGTTCTCTAGGTCTCCATTCAACTATACGGCTTGTTTATCTGTTATCATTCAGCCTTGCGATATGCCCCGCCCAATTTTACTTTAATATACATATTCGTTGTATTACACCTGTCACTTTTATTCTTCTTCGTATCTTGATGTTAAGAAAACGATCTTGATGTCTAATATTTAGCATTTTCCTCTCCATTGCTCTTTGGATTACCTGAAGTTTATTTATTATATTTTTATTTAAAGCTCACGTTTCAGTGCTATATGTTAATACCTGCAGTACGTATTGATCGAATACTCTGGCTTTTATTGTATTTGAGATGTCCAATTTAAATGTGGATTGTAACCTTCCGAACGCAGACCAAGCTAACGAGCCTCTTCTATCCAAGTCAGCCTTTAAATTATTTTTTAATATTTCGATTTTTTTGTCCTAAATATATGAATGTTTGTACTTTTCCGATTCTTTCACCTTCTATTAATAGTTCCTGGCTGTTACCTTCATTTTCATTGTTTAGATATTTCGTTTTGGTAAAGTTTATTTTCAGACCTATTTCTCGAGATTTGTTATTTCTATCAGCATTTCTTGTAATTCTTTTTTTATGTTGCCGATCATAGTGATATCATCTGCGAACCTTAAGTGATTTAATCGTTCACCATCCATTAGTGTTCCTTTCTTTTCCCACTTTAACGATTTGAACATGTCTTCTAGAATCAGAGTGAACAGCTTTGGGGATATCGAGTCGCCTTGTCTAATTCCTCTTTTAATTTTGAGTTTATTGTTTTTCTTCAAGCATTATTTGTGATGTGACATTTTTATACATATATTCAAGAAGAGTTTTGTACTTTTCATCGACTCTGCTGTTACTTAAGGAGTTAAAGACTGTCCATATCTCTACCGAATCAAATGCTTTTTCGAGTTAAAGACTGTCCATATCTCTACCGAATCAAATGCTTTTTCGTAGACAACCATTGCTATTTACAAGGTGACCTTATATTCATTTGCTTTTTCTACTAGTAATCTAATTGTTTAAAGATGGTCCAAAGTGCTCTAGCCTCATCTAAATCCCGGTTGTTCACGTGGTTCATAACTGTCCAATTTGTTCGTTAATCTATATGTTATGATTCTAGTGAGGATTTTGTATAGTACCGATAACAGGCTGATGGGTCTGTAATTCTCCAATTTAAATTTGTTTCCCTTTTTAAATATAAGCACAATCAAGGCATTTACTCAAGGTGTTGGTATTTTAGTTTCTATGAGGCACATGTTAAATAGGGCTTGACGAGATTTTATTATCGATGCCCCTCCATACTTTAGCATTTCTATAGTTATTTCATCGTCCCCTGGTTCTTCGTTGTTGTACATGTGTGTGTCTATGTCCCTAGTAGGGGATTTGACATTCCCGAGATACCCGAGTAATGTTGTGTGTATCTGGTGTAGTCCTTTTTGTCAGTCCTATTTCGTGTTCACTTTTGCAATCTCAAGGTGTAAGATACCGTGCCGAAGGGATGTGTGGCTCAGCACGATGAGTCTTAAACGGTTCCTCCGGATACCGGGCGCTCTCCGGAAGTAAGTAGCCTTGCTACAGTATCCAGGCTCTGCTGTAGTTGACAGTTTTTCCTAGGTCTCTCGTGGGATTTATATGCCTAACTTAAATTTAAAAACAAGCTGGTCCAAAAGACCCAGAATAGAGTCTAATCCTTCGTCTCCTGAAATAAACACATATGACAGATTTTTCAAGATAACCTTGTCCACTGTTTCTTTTAATCAAGCTCAAAACCCCTCTTTCTCTATGTCCTTCAGTATGTTTCACCGTTTTTATTGCTTAAAGCTCTTCAATCGATATTTGGTACATTGTCTGATACAAAGAAATTAGCTGATGGTTCTCTTCTCATAGAAGTATTTAATGAAAAACAGTCAAAGATCGCTTCCTCCCTCTGTTTGCTACATAACTATGAAGTTATGTAGCCCACCCCCACAAGTCCCTCAATATTATCAAAGGTGTCGTAACTTGTTCTAACCTAAGCAATTGCTCTGATGATGAAATTTTAGATAATCTAAAGAGTCTTTAGACTTTACTTTCCGAGTCCGAGCCGCTGTTTCCAGTGCCAGAGGTTTGGCCATACTGCTCCAAAATGCGAGCAAGAATCCCTTTGTACCTCGTGTGGACACGCTCAACACCTGGGATCCACATGTACTTCCCCTCCTATTTGTGCGAACTGTAAGGACAATCATTCACCCAGATACAACGGCTGTCCACTTTACAAGCAGGAGTTCGAAATCCAAAAAATACGCATTTTGGAAAAAATATCTTATTTTGTCGCCAAAAGAAAATATTTAGCTCAAACCTGTCACCAAGGGTACCCCTTCCTATTCCCGCCCCTTTCCCTCCTACCTCCCATTCTTCCCTTCTTCTCCCAAAACTCCCCTCAACACTCAAAAACCTCAATATCCCCTAACCCCAACTCCCACCAACCCCGCCTCCTCAAAATCCCCCATCACTCAACCAAAACACTCACATCAATCCCAACAACAACAAAAAAAAAAATTATTTAGAACTACCAAATCTAACACTTCCTCGCCCAATGAGTCTATCCTGGAGATATCTACACCAGATAACTTAATGGAACTATTTCCTTCAGCTTCTTCTAAAAATTCTTCTAAGAAGAATCTTTAATCCTTTTTATACACGTTCAATCCCATTATACAATGTAACTTGAATTGCTTTTCACCAAGGTCTGAGGATCTATCATTACTCTTAAAATCTATCAAGCCTTCCATACTTGCCCTTCAGGGAACAAATTTTAAAAATACCCATTGCTAAAACCTCAAAAATTACAGGCAGTCACCTGCAACAGAATTGATCAATTAAGAGCCTCAGGTGGTGTAGCATTATATATACACAATTCTATGGATTTTGAGCAGATCCATCTTCAAACTCCCTTGGAGGCTGTAGCGATAAGAACCACATACAATTCTCCCACTACTATTTGCTCTCTCTATCTTCCTCCATCTTTGTCCCTCTCGCTAAGTGCTCTCGATTCCCTAATTTCCAAAATCCCTCAACCAATACTTTTATTGAGAGATTTCAATGCCCACAATCCCATTTGGAGATCATCCCACACTTCCCCCAGAGACACTATGATTGAAGAATTTCTCTCTAATCACCCTTTGACTCTGTTAAATCAGTCCACTCCAACTTTTAAATGCTCGTCTTCTGGGTCCTTTTCTTCTGTTGACCTCTCTATATGTAGCTCCAACATCTCCACGTCCTTCCAATGAGATATCTCTCACGACACACATAAAAGTGATCATTTCTTAATCTTTATTCGCTCCCAGATCCAAATACCCACTACTATAAACTCCATTGTAAAACTGAATTTAGTGAAGGATGATTGGCCCAAATTGTCATCATTAGTTAAACTCCCCACTACTCCAGTGCATGATTTCAACGCATTCATCTCCCAATTCACAAATAACATATTTATCGCAGCCAATAATTCTATTCCAAAACTTCATTCTCATCACTCAAAACTACCTGTTCCTTGGTGGTCCAAAGAATGTGCTAGGGCCATCTGTCAGAGGAAAACAGCCCTAAATCTTTTTAAAAGACACCCTAATCAAGAGCACTTCATCAATTTTAAAAAAGCCAGAGCCCAGGCTAAAAAAATAATCAAAGAGACTAAAACCAACTCCTGGCGCTCTTTCGCATCCTCAATCAAGAAACCCATCTTTTCCAAACATCTTTGGCGATCTAAAAAAAGAATGAAGGGGGTTAATCCTTCCTTCATTATGTCCCTTCAAGTCAGTAGTTCTTTCATCACTAACCATCAAGACATCTGCAACACTTTAGCCTCACACTTTCAAAGTAAATCTGTCTCCTCTTCTCTCAACTCTAATACTCTTTCCCTTCTTTTCTCTTTCAACACCTCTACTCAACATCACTACAACGATCCTTTTACTCTTCTAGAACTAAACATTGCAATAGCTCAATCAAAAAAAACCGCTCCCGGTCCTGATTATATTCACATATTAATGATCCAACATATTCCCCCGGACGCCTTAAAAGCGATACTAAACTACTACAATCATCTCTGGTTGAACTCCTGCTTTCCCTCTTCATGGCTGCATTCCACCATTATACCTGTCCATAAACCAGGTAAGCCCAGACCCCTCCCTGATTGTTATAGATCTATTTCCCTAACCAATCAACTTTGCAAAATAATGGAAAGAATGATCTTACACAGACTATCATGGTTTCTGGAAAAAAATAATCACTTGTCTCCTTACCAATATGGCTTTAGAAAACACAGATCTGCCATGGATCACCTTTCATCATTGGAAACCAATATAAGATCTGCATTCAATCAACATCATCATCTAGGATTACTATCTCTCGATCTTTTTAATGCTTTTGATACCACAAACAGAAATACCATTCTTACCCAATTAAAGGAAATGGGCTTGGAGGGTTCTCTTCCTAACTTCATACAAGGCTTTCTCACCCCGCGTACATTCAGAGTGAGGGCAAACGGCCATCTATCCGATCCTTTAGTGCTTCCTCTTGGAGTTCCTCAGGGTTCGGTACTTAGTCCTACTCTGTTCAACATTGCGATGCTGTCTCTCACCAATGTGATTCCTCATCATATAAAGTACAAACTATTTGCTGGTGATATCATACTATATTATTCCTCACCCTCATCCTCAAACATCACAGACAATCTCCAGAGAACTTTAAGCGTTCTATACGAATGGTCCAACTTCAATGGATACTCTTTCTCCCCAAAAAAATCTGTTTTTATACATTTCTGTAAAAAAAGAAACTGCCCTAGACTCAATCCTCTCAATATCAATGGAACTCCTATATCTATTCCAAACTCTCATAATATCCTAGGGCTAATTTTCGATTCGGGTTTGACTTGGAACTCACATATTAATTACTTAAGATCACGCACAGTCCAAGATCTTAATCTTCAGCGCTTACTTGCTCATTCAAAATGGGGTTCTGATTTTAGCTCAATCATAATCATTTATAAATCCCTTATCCTATTCAAATTAAACTATGGAAATTTCATATATGACTCAGCGTGTCATTCAATCAAAAAAGAGCTAGATACCATTCAGAATCAGGCATTGCGGTTAGGCACGGGAGCTTTTAGAACTTCACCTATCTCCAGTTTACAGTGTGTTTCCTCCATTCCACCCCTCTATCTCAAACGACAATTCTCTCTCATGAAATTTTATGCTCTTTCAATGAACCGTCCTCACTTTAAATCCTCATTAAATCTAACTTATCTTCATCTTTCTCGTACTATATCGCTACCATCCAACTCCATTCCTTCCAGGCTCAAATACCTTTTGACACAATTTCACCCCTCCCCGATTCGAATACCCTCTTATCACATCTTTTCCCCCTTGGCAATCTTCAAGCCCTCATATAGACTTCTCCATGTGCGCACTGGATAGAGAGATTACTCCGAATAAAATTATCAACTCCATATTCAATGATAAATTAAAAAACCAATATTCTGATATCATTCGCTATCTATACAGATGGCTCCAAGTCATGTTCAGGGGTTGGCGCCGCCTTTATCGCTCAAAACATTCAGAAAATTTTCAAATTACCTCTTCACTCAACTATTTTCTCAGCTGAGCTTCTTGCCATCAGGGAGAGCATAAGATATGCGATTCCTACTTTTCCTAATTTCAAATTCCTAATTGCTTCGGATTCTCAGAGCGCTCTTAAATCCATTCAACATGCGAACCTTGATGACGCATACATCAGACAAATAAAGGATTAATTAAATTTGGCTAGACTAAAAAACAAATCCTTTATACACATTTGGATACCAAGACACTGTGACATTGAGGGCTGATACTATTGCGAAAGAGGCCTCTCTCTAGTGCTCCTATTCTGGGCAAAAATCATCTCAGAGATTACATAAAACATCTATCTCAGGAATTTAGAAAATTATTCCAATTACAGTGGGACCTTGAGGACACCAACAATAAACACTGGGACCTCAAAACTGATGTCTATCCTCTTTTACATCATCAAACACTGAGTAGAAAGGAAAACACCATTGTCAGAAGACTGGCCATTGGCCATACATATTAGATCCATTATTTCCTCTTAAACAAAGAGGATCCCCCAATGGTCCATCATGTTATCTTCCACTTACTGTCAAACACATATTTGAATCACAACATTTATCTGATACTCGTGAAAAGTATCACATTCCTTCCAACCTAAATTTGATCATCCAATCCTACAACATCATTCACAAACGAATTGGTGAATAGTTAAAGGAAATAAATTTTAAAGTATAAAACTTCAATACATTCGGGCGCTAAATGACCGTTGTAGTCGCCTCTTAAATCCTCTCTCTCTTTCCAGGGCGTTGGCGATATTTTCGTGTTATATAATATTTGACTAGCCGGCCCCTTATCTCTCAATATTTCTCCTTATCTCCCATTATCTCTACATAATTTCGGTTATCTAGCCTTAACTCTGCTCATCTCCCATTATTTCTCCTTATCTCCCGTTATTTCTCCTTATCCCCCATTATTTCTCCTTATCTCCCATTATCTCACCTTATCTCCCATTATCTAGGTTTATCTCGACTTATCTTTCAATATTTCTCCTTATCTCCCATTATTTCTCCTTATCTCCCATTATCTCACCATAACTCCCATTATCTAAACTTATCTTTGCTTATCTCCCATTATTTCTCCGTATCTCCCATTATTTATATTTATCTCCCATTAACTCACCTTATCTCCCATTATCGAGCCTTATATCGACTTATCTCCCATTATTTCTCCTTATCTCCCACTATCTAGGCTTATATCGAATTATATAGAACATACGTTTAAATTTATAAAAACACGTAAATCGGATAAGTGGTTCTCAAGTGATAAGCGCACTAACGGACAGACAGACAGACAGAAAGACGTTGCATTTTATATATATTCTAGATAGAAGATTATAGATAACCTGGCCAGAGAACAAATGTATGAATTAAAAACAAACACGTAAATCGGATACGGCGTTCTCGAGTGATAAGCGCACCAACGGACAGACACACAGACAGAGAGATGTTGCATTTTATATATATTATATTCTTTGCTATATGATATTGTTCCATATTTAATGCTTTAGGCAGTGTATTGCAAGAGAACGCGCTAGCGGCAAACTTTTCTCCGACTTGATTCACTATTATCGTCACTGCTTATTCCTTATGTCACCTAACGTAATAAAATATATCCTATAACCTGGCCAGAGAACATATGTATGTTTAACAAAAAAGCACGTAAATCGGATAAGTGGTTCTCCAGTGATAAGCGCACTAACGGACAGACAGACAGACAGAGAGACGTTGCATTTTATATATATTATAGATATTCTTTGCTACATGATATTGTTCCATATTTAATGGTTTAGCATGTTTAAAAAAAAAGCACGTAAATCGGACAAGTGGTTCTCCAGTGATAAGCGCACCAACGGACAAACAGACAGATATAGGTTACATTTTATATATATTATAGATGTAATAAAATATATATCTATAACCTGGTCAGAGAACATATGTATGAATTTAAAAAATCACGTAAATCGGTTAAGTGGATCTCGAGGGACTAACGGACAGACAGACAGACGTTGCATTTTATATATATATATTATAGATATAGATTATTATTATTATATAACCTGGCCAAAGAATATATGTATGAATTTAAAAAAAAGACACATAAATCGGATAAGTGATTGTCGCGTGATAAACACACTAATGGACAGACAGACAGACAGAGAGACATTGCATTTTATATATATTATAGATATTCTTTGCTACATGATATTGATCCATATTTAATGGTTTAGCATGTTTTAAAAAAAAAGCACGTAAATCGGATAAGTGGTTCTCCAGTGATAAGCGCACAAACGGACAAACAGACAGATATACGTTACATTTTATATATATTATAGATGTAATGAAATATATATCTATAACCTGGTCAGAGAACATATGTATGAATTTAAAAAATCACGTAAATCGGATATGTGGATCTCGAAGGATAAGCGCACTAATGGACCGACAGACAGACAGAGAGACGTTGCATTTTATATATTATAGATATAGATTATTATTATTATTATGTAACCTGGCCAAAGAATATATGTATGAATTGAAAAAAAAGACACATAAATCGGATAAGTGGTTTTCGCGTAATAAACACACTAATGGACAGACAGACAGACAGAGAGACATTGCATTTTATATATATTAAAGATTATAGATATTCTCTGCTACATAATATTGTTCCATATTTAATGGTTTAGGCGCTGTATTGCAAGGCAACGCGCTAGCGGCAAACTTTTTTTCCGACATCATTCACTATTTTACGTCACTACTCATTCCTTATGCTACCTATCGTAATAAAATATAGCCTATAACCTGACCAGAGAACATTCCAGTACTCCCACACCCACCCTACAGTCCAGATATGGCTTCATGTGATTATTTTCTTTTTCCAACGCTTAAGCGGAAGTTGAAAGGTCAACAGACAACATCCAAAGAGTCACCCCGCAAGTTGTAAACAGCTTTAAGGGAACAAGACTTCCAGAATTGTTACCAGGAATAGCAAAATCGCTGGAGACGCTGTGTGCATTCCCAAGAAGCATACTTTGAAGGGGACAATGTTAAATTGTAGATACATTCAATAAAAAACTTAAAAATAAATTATTCTCGTTACTTCTGAGACATACGACGATATATATATATATATATATATATATATATATATATATATATAATATTATACATATATATATATATATATATATATATATATATATATATATATATATATATATCGTCGTATGTCTCAGAAGTAATGAGAATAATTTATTTTTAAGTTTTTTATTGAATGTATCTACAATTTAACATTGTCCCCTTCAATGTATGCTTCTTGGGAATGCACACAGCGTCTCCAGCTATTTTGCTATTCCTGGTAACATATATATATATATATATATATATATATATATATATATATATATATATATATATATATGTATGTATATATATATATATATATATATATATATATATATATATATATATATATATATATGTATATATATATATATATATATATATATATATATATATATATATATATAAATATATATATATATATATATATATATATATATATATATATATATATATGTATATATATATATATATATATATATATATATATATATATATATATATATATATATAAATATATATATATATATATATATATATATATATATATATATATATATATATATATATTATATATATATATATATATATATATATATATATATATATATATATATATATATATATGTATATATATATTATATATATATATATATATATATATATATATATATATATATTTATGCATATAAATTTAATGCTATGTCATGAATATTCAACATAAAAATCAGTATAAGAGAGCGACACCTGTAAGATTTTTCTTTCATTAAACTCGAGATTTTTCAGCTCAAACAAATCAATGTAATATTTAGCTATTTGGCTCTAGATGGCGCTACCTAGGCTGAATTTACTGTTATAAGAACAGTCAATAACTGTTTGACTTACAAAGTTCTCAACAGATGGGACTATAGGTCACTTTCTCGTATCATTAGTTTGTCTTGAATGGCGATTACGGATCATTGAATAAAACACTAAGATATAAACAGTTTGCCAAAATGGATAATGGAAAGTAAAATTGTATGAATCTTAAACAGAAAAAATTTCGACAAGTCTTAAATATGCTATAAGGATTTATGTATGCTAAGAATGTATTATGTTATATATATAATATTATATATCTGGTATAAGAAAAAGCTTTTCAAACCTTCTTTACTTACATTGTTGATTTTTGTTCTATACATTGCAGTATGTCCTGATAAAAGTCAAAATATAATTCTTGGTTTTTCTGGGTTAAATACTGCACTAGAAACTTTATATGGATGATAATTATGTTTTTGTAAATTTTTTTTGAATATAAATATGTTTTACCTTGATCATCAACAGTATCTGTTGGTGATTATGGCAAGTAAGGTGAAAATGTAATGGAAAATTCAATTCTTCCCTCTTGTAATTTTCTTTCTCTGCACAGTATTTTTTGTCTAAACATCGTTTCAATTAAAATGTGCAGATTGGAAATTTATTTGAGCTATGGATTCTTCTTTGTATTTCAAAAAGTCTTGTATATTTCCATTGTGCTTTTCTTTTGTAATAACCATTTTTAATAAATATTTTGTATTGTATGTCCCGTTTTTCGCTCTCCGGGAAAACCATTTTTATACAACCACTTAGTTTCATTAGAATTAGTAACATAAAAAAATAACATTGCTAAGTTTCGCTGTTGTTTAACGTGCATAGTCACCTTCGGCAAAGTTAGAAAAAGTTTTTCGTGTTTTGTATTTTGCACCATAACACCATAGATGATATATGAAAGTTTCTAAAATTAAGGGTTTTATAAAACTGAAAAATAGCTAACAAGGATTTGCATTTAAAAAATACAAATTTTCTGTCACATGTCAAAAATGCAATGCAAGATTGATTTCGTTTAATAATTCTTAAAAATACTACGTCCATATTCAACATTTTTGTCTAACTTCTCAACTAAGCGAGTTATGGGATTGATCCATTTATAATAAAGAACTCTCTACATTCTTACCTTAACAGACCATTCCTATATTTTATAATAGGTGTTCTTCGTATACTGTTATTATTACCTTTTTTATCGAAGAGATACTTCTTGTAAAATTCTAAAAACTTTCTTTGGAATGAAAGAATAGAGACAGATGTGAGAAAATAGGACTAGTTATAAAAAACCCAAAGTAAAGGAGACAATAATATCTATCATAAAATTGGATTCTTAATAAGTTAAGATGGTAAATAATGCTTATTAAAAAGGTAGTAAAATACCCAAATAAATTTAATTGAAGAGTAACACTCCAGTTGAATGCAAAACTTACTTTTGGTAGTTTGGCCTACCGGATCTTGACAATTCCACAGTGAATTATTACAAAATTTTTAAAATTACTATATTAGTAAAGGAATATTACAATTACATGAAACTTATCACTATACGTAGTGCGCACAAAAGTAACTTCTCTTTATAGATGGTATTACCACCCATCCCGTGGCCACTAAATCTGATAAAATTCTCTGAGTCAAATTGTGAGAAAAATTTTGATTATGAAAATTTTTTAAAAAAAGAAATTTTTTATGATCCAAATTTTTCCTGGATGTGAGTATACAGATCGTTGGAAGGGTCTTGAAGAGGGTTTTCTAGAAAGGAAATTTAAAATATGTAATTTTAGATTTCTAGAACTCAATTTTGGTCCGATTACAATTTTTTTTTTTAAATACTCATGTTGTATTCAGCTTTAGTATCTCACTGATATAGTTAAGAAAAATAAGAGGCCAAGTGCAAGTAGGACTTGAGCAATTAGCATTGCGTACGTTGATTGCTTTCAGAATAAAAAATTTTGTTACGGAGGTATAAAATGATCAGTGACTTCACAAAACACACCCCAAATGAGTTTTCAATAAAGTTTTTTTTCCGATCTTCATTGAAAACTGATGACCTTGAATTTTATTTTTTTATATATGTATGTATATATATATATATATATATATATATATATATATATATATATATATATATATATATATATATATACATATATATCAGATAAATGATTAAAGGTAATGCACTCATGATAGTTTTCCTTCAATCTACACCTTGTGAAAAATATTCTAAAATTTTTTCAAATTTTTTGATCATTATTTTTCGAGATAACGGGGTGAAACCCCACTCGATGACCTGGCTACAATTTTTTTTTTTTACTTCTGATTTCACCCCCAAAAATTAAGTTAAAATTTGACTTAAAAAAACTATACGGTTCTGATGAGGCCATCAATTCGTATATTTTAATGCAAAATTTCAACTTTTTATGTCAAATAGATTCGAGGGAAATCGGGTGACAGGCGGACAGACAGACGGACAGACAGACACCGAACTGATCTTATAAGTGTTATGCGTTATGTTTTATACACTTTTTAGTATTCCGTGCGGAATACTTATAAAATCACTTCGACGTCTGTCTGTCTGTCTATCTGTCTGTCTCTCTGTCCGACTGTCTGTCCGTCTTTCTGTCTGTCTATCCGTCTGCCACACCCGATTTTCTCCGAAAGTATTTGCCATAGAAACTTTGAATTTGGCAGAAATATAGGAATTGATGATTAAATTTTGACATAAAGGGTTAGTCTTGGGGGGCGAAATCGAAAGTGAAATTTTTTTTTAACCAGGTCATCGAGTGAGGTGTCAAATAAAAGCTTGGAAAAACATATATATATATATATATATGTATATATATATATATATATATATATATATATATATATATATATATATATATATATATACATATATATATATATATATATATATATATATATATATATATATATATAAAATGTAATACTTGAGCTTACTTTTCTTTGTATGGCTTTTAAAAAATTGAGAGGAATCGCCCCTTATCTCGCCAAGTACTGATCAAAAATTTTGAAAAAATTCTGGAATATTCTCCACAGGGTGTAGATTGAACGAAAATTATTGCACTCGGTCGGTTATTTTTCTTAATTACTGCAGTGAGATACTAAAGCTGAATGCAGTATGACTATTTTAAAAAAATATATATTTTATAATCGAACCATAATTGAGTTATAAGGCGATTTTTGTCCATAAATACTACACTATCTCTTACTGTGCGACGTAAGGTCATTGCGATAGTCCCTAATTTGTTAATTTTGACGAAAATGACACTGAATCACTTCGCATATCACCGTCCCTTTTATTATAGTACCTCGGTAAGCTAGCACCGAGCCTACTCTACGGCATTTTCTTCAAGTTCGGAGACTTTTAGGAAGAAATGACTGCTGTTAGATACATATGAAGGGAAAGGAGGGAGTAACGGCGAGGCAGACGAAGGAGAGAGAAAGGTAAGCTGACTGGAGGGGAAGTGACTTGAACATCATAGGAATTAACCCGATAATGGTACGTCGTATCCGGGTACAGTGTCTCGCACAGCGGTTTATACATCAATACCTTATGCAGTTTATCTCTCTTATTTTGCAAAACCCACTCGTTTTTATATACAAGTTGGATCGTAGCATAGAATTAGAGACGATTTTTGAACATTTCACATTTTGAATGAAAAATTTCAATTCTTGATGTTTTTTAAAAAGAAAGGACTCTGAAATGTAAGTGACAAAAGTATGCAGAACTGACATGAATGAAGCTCTTGCAATTCATAACAAATATGTCCCTAAAGAACGAAACAATTATAGTACATGGTCAAATAGTAAAAAGGATCCACTCATACATATACCTTCTACAGTTAGTTACAATGGGTAAACAAAACCAAAACATTGAAATCTACAGGCGAATCAGACTAGGATGGGTTCCAATAGCAATCTCAAGTATATCTTAAATATGAAAATCCCTATGACAGTAAAAACGAAAATCTATAACGAGTGTATACTCTCAGTTACTACATACCGTTCTGAAACATGAGTCTCGATTAAAAAGGTTATTAATAAATTGAGAGTACATCAGAGAGTTATTTAAACAAGAATGTTGGGCATATTGCTCAGAGATCGAAAAAACCAACTAATAAATTAATAGACATCGTGAAATAAATCGGTTCCTTAAAGTAGTAATGGTCAGGATATATCGCTAGACACACGGTTTCTACAGTTTTCCGCCCCTAGGCCTCCATCACCAGATGGAAGCCTAGGGGCGAGAAAAGAAGCGCTGGTAGACCCCAGCAGAAATGATATGACGAACTAAAGAGATTAGCTGGATTGAATTGGTACCAGATCACCCAGAATAAGGAGAAATTGTCAAACATGAGAGAAACTCATATCCAATGAATAGAAAACCGCTAACAAAGAAGAGGAAATTTACTTTTTAGTATTAATACTTGTTGAATATTATATCTCATCAGAAATAGATGGCGGAGACTAAACGTTAGTTTAACCGCTTTAAGAATCCCGCTATCAGACCATTTAATAATAAAAGTCACTAGTAGTTAGTGTAGTTTTACCTTTCCTGCACAGTACTACACACACAAGAACAAAATTACATAAAAGATCCAACATTTGCACAATCTCCTACACTATTAAGAAAACTCAACAGTGCTTGAAATTACCAAAAGGCTATATATATATATATATATATATATATATATATATATATATATATATATATATATATATATATATATATATATATGCAGTCGAACCTATATAACTCGAAGTAAGTATGAAGTAGATAATATTTATATGCACACATATCTACTAAATAAAAAAATTTTAAATTAATTAACCACTAAGTTTTGATGTTTTGTTTTCTTTAATATGCCTAACTCATACAATTTCTTTATTTCATCAAACTAAATATGATATCGGTTGTATTTTCATTCATATTAAAAAAAAGAATCAATTGTTTCAAATGCTTTTATTATCGTCTGGTGAGAAAGTTTCTCCCTGGAAAATTCTTCATCATTATCGCTCTCATCAGATTTGTCTTGAAGCTCATCTTGTTTATCAGCACTAGCTATAATCTCTTCATCTGTAGGAATTTCGCTGGTAATAAAGTCGTCATAAAGATTTATAACATCAGTCATAGATATCAGATCATTTGCATTAACCAATTGCAAACATTTGTTAAATGACTATTCAGCAGCCAAGAGCACCTCTTCTTTACTGAAATTTTGTCTTTTAATTGTGGTAATAGAACTTTATCTTCTTCATCATACAAGATTCCTTTTCCAAAACCGGCTTTTCTAAAGCAATTGTGGATTTTTGTTTGGGTGACGCCACGTTCCATGCTGTGGCTACAATGTTAACACAGTCAAGAAGATCAATTTTGAGAAGAAGAATGACAGTCAAAATCATCCAAAATTCTGCGCTTAAAATGAAATTTAAAGCTCTTAATCATACCCTGATCAAAAAGCTGTAGTTTGGTAGTAATGTTTGGTGGAAAAAATGACAACTTAATTACTTTTAATTTGTGATCTACTTTAGGATGCGCAGAACAGTTATCAAAAATGAACACTAGTTTTTGGTTTTGATTTACAAACTAATTGTCGGGTTCCAGAGGCCACTTTTCGAAAAGATCACCGGTCATCCACGCCCTTTTGTTATTGTTATAAGAAACCGGCCAGCACTTGACTCCTCGAAAATATCACGACTTGGCACTATTTTCTATTATAAAAACTTTTAATTTTTCAGTACCTGTCATGTTTGTCGCCAGTAAACAGGTCACCGTCTCCTTGCTTGACAGTTTTCATTTTTGAAAGCCAGCGTTTTATCTGGCAAGCATTTAAACAACAGTTTAATTAACAGTTTCGTTTGCGCGAAAGACGTCATTTTCATTACAGGGAGCTAGTACAGTCTCATCAATCCAAGCATCACACATTGTTTCAACAGCAGCACTTTCACCGCACTGTGCCATACCTAACAAAAATAAAAAAAAATGAGGTCATGCTTTACGTGTAAAATTTATTTTCTAAACTTTTTTTAAATTTTTCAAGCCACCATGAACTAGCTTTGAAACTTTCTTCTTCTAATTTTTGAGCAAAATTTAGTGCTTTTTGTTGCAATAGTGGGACTGATATGGGCAAATTTTCCCTTCTAGCAGATTCAAACCATTTCATCATTGCAATGCTAACTGTTTTTCTAAGACTATTTCACTCAAAATTAGCCCGATCCTTAATTTCTTCGCCAAACTGTAATATTGCAGTTTTGTTCTTGATAATGGTTGCCAAAGTACTTTGCGGTATTTCATATTCTTCAGCAATAGCCTTTTTTTAATCCCATTTTTTACTTTTTGAAATTTTCAGTCTTGTTTTCAATCGTCAAGCTTCTAAGTTTCCGGACGGCGACATTTTACCAACTCTACGCTGTACCAATCTAAATTAAATTGGTTATTCACAACGGAAATTAGTAGATCTTGCTGTACTTCGGGAGTTTCCACAAAAACCACTCAGAGGACAAAGGACAGTGCAAGTCAACTCCACGATTCGTGAAGACTGCACGTGAAGGTAGAGTATCGTCTCGGTCTTTTAACGTGGATATAGTTTTGTGCCTGAAAATTCGAATTATAGAATCTGATGTGTTTCTGGAACGTGTTTTAGATTTACATTTATGGGAATTTTCGAGTTATAGAAAGTAAAGAAGTCAAAATACATTGTAAATATAAAAAATGTGCAGGGAACACAAGCAAACTTCGACACATAGAAAACTTCGAGTTATGGAGGTTCGAGCCATATATATATATATATATATATATATATATATATATATATATATATATATATATATATATGTATATATATGTATATATATATATATATATATATATATATATATATATATATATATATATATATATATATGTAGGAAAATATTTTTAATAATGTACCCTTAAAAAAATGGCCTTTTAGAAAGATGAAATTAAAAAAGAAAATATTAAATATGTCATGCCCAGGCTTAGGGGTAATCGAAGGACAACCCAAGAAAAGTATCAAAATGGAAAAAATAGTTTCATTTTTGTTAATCAAAATTTAACCAATAGATATAGAAGCAAACTAAATTGCTCGTCAAGCAAACAGTTTTTTACAGGAAACTTACCATCACATCCGCTGTCAAAACCTATGCGTCATGTCACTACTTCTACCTTGTAAATTTCCAAATTTTTACAGCTCTAGTTTTTTCCTTACTCCATGTCAAAAATGTTTATAACATCAGGAATTATGTACAATATTGATAATCTAGCGTTATAGAATTAGTAAAAAACCTTTTAGTTAACCCCACTTTCTCTCTCGAGACATCAGGAAGTTTATGGACGTTAACTAAAACTTACGCATTCTGCCATTAAAAGCCTGGAATTAATTATTCAACTAAATGAAAATATTTAACATAATATAAATCAAAACTCCAACAAACTCGGCAATGAATCATCAGCCCCCCCCATAAATTACAGTTAGGGGTTTTTCAAAAAGACACTAAATGAAAATGGTCATTTGTTCCGAAATTTTAGATTTTAAATAATGTAAATTAATTAAGTAAAATTTAGAAATTTTTTCCTTTGGTATTTTACCTTTGTTATTTGTCTGCTCGTGCCTTTTAAAAATCTCATGATGATACCTATTTTATATTTAGAGTATACTCTTCCGAATAACCATATGCTAAGTTTCGTGTGTTGTGTCTACCAAACTATTCCAATTACCTAATATTGCATACGACCCCATACTACTTTAACAATGTGCCACAAAGGATTCTCTGATATCACAAATAATCAGTTTTTGTATCGGTCAGAAAACCTTAATCGGGATTCGAAAATCGACAGTGATACTAGTGTCTAACAGACATGAGAAAATGTTTTACAAACATTAATATTTTGAAAGGAATTTGATTTAGGCATAGTATAAGAAACATGATATATATATATATATATATATATATATATATATATATATATATATATATATATATATATATATAATAAATGAAAAAAAAACTGACTTGTTTATTAATTTAGTCCAAAATTACACCGTCCTGAAAATAAATGAAATTTCTTAAATAATTGACTATATTTTGTAATTTTGCTATGTTAAAAAGAAAAATGTTGTACAAGCTCGTGAAAAAATTTGTCATAGTTCAAGATTCTTTATCAAAAACAACAACCAGGTTTACTTGTCGTTTCGGAAATTTCAAAGTCAAATATGCACTTCGCTCTAGCCTTCCAGTCAAAAATTGATAAAATCTTGGCAAAAGTTGAGCAAGATACTTAAGCAGTCATTATATCACATACAAAATTGAGTATCGACAACCAAACAATTTTTAGTAATTAGGAGAAAGTTGTATATAAAAAGAACAAAACGTGCTGAAAAAATTAATTGGCCGAATTTCCAACTGCCAAACATTATTGAAATGGAACGAAGTCGTTTCATTTTTGAAACTATAATGACCTACAATAATAATATACGAAAAGATGTTGGTCGATACTTAGTAAAGCTGTGCAAATACTGACAAAGCCAGGATTAGTACCAAAGCAGACTATATTGTGTATTTTGTGGGACTAAAATGAAATCGTGTATCATGACATGCTACAACCTGGCCGAACGATTAGCTTTGATCTCTACTGTCAACAATAAACTAGGCTGTAGCAAGTAATTGAAAGAAAGTGGCCGGAAGTAGTATAGCTGGTAGCTTTTTCTGAGACTAAAAGAATAATTACCGCCCCTCTCCATCATCGACATTTTAGGTGGTAAAATTTTATTATCAGACAAAGTTTTGAAAAATTTTAGTGTGCAAATATGCGAATGAAAAGAGGTTTATACTAGATTATGATTATAAATAAATCTTGAAGTAAAGACGACCAATTTTTTTTTCTAAAATTTGGATGCATATAGGGACAAATACAAGTTACTTTAAAAAACCCTAAATTTTATCATTGTTTTCTTTTATCGTAAACTAATTATTATTATATTATTGTAGATTATTTTTACAAATAATACAGTTCTTCTAGTGTGAAGTCTTAATAGCATCCAAACCCTTGTCAACAAAATAGTATAGGCCATAAACCCATACGGGTTTAATCTTAATATCAGCAAAACTAAGCTGATGTCTATACCTAAGACAGTACGGTAACATCTTTTCTATGCTGCTATATGAAACCAAAGCATGGATTCTGAAAAAGAACAATGTCACCAAAATGGAGATATTAGCTATGTAATTACACAAAAGAATATTGAGAATATCGCCGGAGGATAGGGTAATAAAAATGTACTAAATAGAGTGATAAAGAAATTAAGAAATATGCTTACCAACAAAAAAATAAGAGTACCATTTGTTTCAACTAATCATTCAAAGAATAATTAGGAGTAAGGAAGCCATTCGTGGATGAAAAACTTAGAAGATTAGTTTAAATGCGGCTCCAATCAGCTGTTTAGATCAACAGTATCAAAAATTAGAATGGCCTTGATGATAGCCAACCTTCGAGAAGATTACATCACCGCAAGAATAAGAAAAATATTTTCTGCAATATTGCTAACTCTTTATATAGAATGAAACATCATAATATATTCAAATTAGGTAGTTTATTTCACGAACGCAACTGGTAGAAGAGCTTTATTCAAATCCTTTGAAATTTAGTTACGTTTCATCAGACTAAAGAGAGGCAAAAAACAATTACAAAAATATAAATTAAGAGTTTATATATTTACATATAAAGATTGATTAAAGAATGTATGCGAAAGTATGAAGAACATTTTTCGATTACTGCAAACGTGGAATGCGTTCAAGTGTTGTAAATTTGACCAAGAGTATGTTAAAATGCATTTCTAGTGAAAATTTATATCTGCATTATTACAAAATACAGCTAATCCAAGAATTGGATTCACCTAATACTGCTTAGAAAGTCAAATTTGATGCTTAAACACCTTTTTAACATTTACCAACAGCTTATTCTCGAATGAGGCACATTTCTATATTAACAGTAAGACCAATAAATAGAACTGCAGTTCTTGAAGCTTAAAAAGTCCAAAACTAAAGTATCTTTAGTCCCTAGGTTACCCTAAAATGACGACTTGAATCTTGAACAACAATGACATAGAATAAAAAGAAACGCACACTCTATTCGAAAGAAAAAGGAGGCTAAAGACACATGGCTAAATGAACTGTGCATTGAAATAGAGACACTAGAAAGATATGATAAACACATATACAAGTATTAGAAGATAAATAAGGTTAACTAATATGGAACTTTCGAAAGAGAATAAATGATGGATGAATATATAGGTGAAATGTATAGTAATGCAACTAGAGGACATAATATAAACGAGCTTAATACAATGCCCACCCATCACTAAAGACGAACTATCTAATAAGCCTTCTTCCATCCAGTATCGGACTTCCCTTTCTTCTTTCATCCCTCTCGATTCGGCGTCTTTCTGATCCATCCTAAACCAGGCATTGTTTTCAGGTCATCTTTCCATCTTGTTTGGGGCCTTTCTCTGGATCTTTATCCCAGCCATGGCCTCCATTCTTGTATTCTTTTATTCCATCTCTTATATTGTTGTCTCATTGTGTGACCTGCTCATCTCCATTTCAAACCTGCTACCTGTTCTCTTACATCTATCACTTTGACTTATACTTTCGTTTCTGATTCTGTTTTGTAATTTTATATTCAGCATCTAGCGTTCCATTGCTCTCTGCGTTTTATTCAATTGGTCTATTACCTTCGTAGTCAGTGCCCATGTCTGGGTCGCGTAGATGAGCACCGGTAGAATACATTGATCAAATAACATCTTTCTTAGTTTCAGAGGAATTCTTTTAATGGTCAGTATTTTTTTTATTTGCCAAATGCTACCTATGCCACTCTGACTCTTCTCTGTACTTCTGCAGTTTGATTTGCTTTTTTACACTTTATTATTTGCCCTAGGTAGATGTGTTCGTCTGCGTATTCAAGTGTTCTGCCCTCTATTCTCAAGTCTCGCGGACTATCTTCGTTTGTCATAGCCTTTGTCTTATCTCTATTCAGCAGTAGTCCTACCCTCTCTGATTTGCTTTGTAGTTCAGTAATCATTTCCTGTATGTCATCAAAATTATCTGATATTAGCACTACATCATCAGCATATCGCAGATGATTTAACTTTTGTCCATTTATATTGATCCCCTTTTGTTCCCCTTCGAGTTCCTTAAAACTTCTTTTAATGCTGCTATAAATAGTTTTAGGCTAATGGAATTTCCCAGTCTTACTCCGCGTTTGATAGGTATAGGATTTGTTTTTCTATCTGTTTCCACTATCATTTGAGCCTTGTTGTAAGTTGTTCTAATGAGCTGAGTATATCTATAGTCTATTCTGCTATTATACAAAGCTCTTTCGACGGTCCAGCTCTCGATACTATCAAAAGCCTTTTGATAATCTATAAATACCAGATACAATTTTAAGTTATATTCTGTTGCTTTCTCTATTAAGGTTCTGATAGTTAAGAGTAGTATTAAAACTCTTCCTAAAGCCAGCCTGTTCTACCAATTGGTTTAATTCCAGCTTGTTTCCCAATCTACTAATTATTATTTTGGTAAACAATTTGTGTAATTGTGAAAGTAATGATATTGGACGGTAATTGTCTAACTTAGTCTTATCACCTTTTTTAAAAAGTAAAAATGTTGAAGCTGTCTTCCAATTTTCTGGTATCTTCTATTCTTCTAGACATTTATTGAATAAGAGCTTCGGCATCTGTACCACCAATTCTGTTAATACTCCCTCGGTCCTGGTGTTTTATTGTTTTTCATAGTTTTTAGTGTTGTTAATATTTCTTCATCTGTTATCTCTGGTATTTCTTCTGAATTAACATTGATTATCTTTTTATCTCGACGTTCTATGAAATTATTTGTTTGGCAGTTTTTTTGTTCATACAGGTTTTGATAGTACGTTTGAATCATGTGTGTTATTTTTTCTCAATCTTTCACATCTTCTCCATTTTCATATTTTAAGTTGTATATTGTAGTTTTTCATAGGCTTTGTAGGAGTGCTTTCATGTTTTTGTACTGTTCTACAATTTTCTCTATCTTTTTCTCTAACTGTTGTTTTTATCTTCTTCAATGGACTTTTTAAAGGTTTTGTCCGTTTCTAGAAACTGAATAGTATTTCTCTTTCCCTGGGCTAGAAGCCTAGGTTTTTCTTGTTTCTAGCTATTTACTCTCCTGTTTTCACCAAGATATTCGTCAGTGTTTTATTAATTTCCTTTATCTTTTTGTCATCAACGTCATCGATTTTAGTTAATTATTTTCCTATTTCATTTTGGTATTCTGCTTTCTTTACTCTTAAGATGTGTGTGTCAATTTCTGGTTTCTTTCTTGTTATTATTTTTTTTCTTTATATGCGTCCGTATATTTCTATTCTCCCTCGGACTATTCTGTTGTCATTTCCCGTGTTTATTCTATTCATAACTGTTACATCCTTTACTATATTTTTTTCTGATAATAATATGTAGTCTACCTCGTTTTTCACCACTCCGTTTGGGCTTACACATGTCCATTTTCTATGTGGTTTTTTGTAGTAAAAGGTGTTCATAGCGAATCATTGTTGTTGTTCTAAGAAGTTTATGAATATTTGACCATGTTCGTTCCTTGTACCTAAACCGAATTTACCTATTTTGTTTTCACTTGCATCAACCTGACGCAAGTGAAAACACAATCTTCGCGTTAAAATCGCCTAGCACCAGTGTATAATTTCAAGAATCCCGTTCGGTGGCACTTCTTATTTCGTCGTAGAAATATTCTACTGAATTATCATCGTGTGATGTTGTTGGGGTATACACCTGAATTATTTTTATTTTACAGTGCTTTGTCATCTTTAGTACAACATAGGCTACCCTACTTGACATTGCGTTATTTGTTATTATCTTTGGAGCTTTTTTTATATTTATTATAAAACCTATTCCTCCAAGACGAACTATTAACAGTAGCAAAACATCCTGAAAACAAAAAGGCAGTAGGCGAAGATAGTACACCTACAGGAATCAGTAAAATATTTTTTGAAAAACATAGACGTTACAGAAGACCTCTTCAACAGAATATATAATTGGTTGATATGAATTTTCATACCAAAACCAAAAAAGTAACGAATATTGAAATATAAGTCTAATCAACCACATTTTAAAACTACCTTAAAGTGACCCATCAGAGAATATCCAAAAAACTAGATGAACGTACTGGACAAACACGAGAGACGCATTATTCTCCATCTACGTTCTGATTAAAAGATAACTCTGTTGTCTCTCATAAATTCCTAAAAAGCATTTGATATGATAAATCACGGGAAGATGATGGAAGTATTATAATCTTGTAACATTGGTGGCAAAGACCTACAAATAATATCATGTTTATACTGAAGCCAGACTACCAAAATGAAAGTTGAGAATCGCATGTCTAAAGAAATAAAAATACAGCAAGGTGTACGTCAGGGATGTATCTTGTCTCTTGTGTTATTTAAAGGAGGAAATCTTTAAGAAAGCACTTTCTAATATAACAGACGGAATAACAATCAATGGTGTGTGTATAAATAACGTCCGTTACAATGATGATACCTTCATTCTAGCAGACCAACATAAACATCAAAATACATCAAAATACATCAAAAACATTTGAGAGGATGAAAAAATTAACGTAGCGTAATCAGTGAAGATTAGGACCAGTCTATTGAAATACGCTCAAGAATTGAAAAAGTACGAAGCTCCTTTAACAAAATGCGCATCATACTCTGCAAACTAAACTTCAAAACAAGAACAGAAGTACTAAAGTGCTACGTATTCTCGATATGTTATTGAAGCTGCAATAATCAAAGTAACAACACAACAGAGAATAGAGTCATTCGACAAGTGATGCTACCGTCGAATGTTGCGTTCCTTGGTGCGCACATACCATAAACATGCAAATACTTACCCCGATAGAATAAGAAAAAGAATTAATCACCGATATTAAAGAAAGAAAAAACACATCCTTTGGCCACATTATGAGAAACCAAAAATATGAACACCTGAAAAATAATCGTCAAAAGAGGACCAAGAAGTCGCCATTACTCCTGGTTAAAAAACTTAACGTAGTGGACAAATATGACATCTACTAAACTATCTAGAGCAGCAAGTGATGAAATCAGATAGGTAAATATGATAAGGCACACTAAGAAAGAGAAAACAACATTGGCCGCAATGTCGACACCAGGAACAATTGGCTTATGCTTCTTTGTGGTTGACACACAACTGTTAATTCGTAGTAATCTATGGTGATGTCTAAAAACTTCACAATTTTTACAAAATGTTGATAATTAAAGAATCTGGACACAATGCAAACATATCTTTACGAGCCATTCCAGGAATGTTCTGCTTCATTTATTTCCAAAAAGGTATCACTGATTATTAACTTAGCCCTTGATTTGATATCAATGGATTGGGAACTACAGTCTTCAGTAATAATTCAAGTTACCTGAAATAGTTAACAGAAAATATCCGCCACAAAATGGCAACAATCAAGGAAATAAAGTACCAAGCAATGATAAATAAATTCGCCACTCGCTTGGAAGACTACCGGTAACGTAATGGCTCAGATGTAGATAACAGCAATTCTAAGAAATAAGTAAACTGCATTTACAAAAATCGTTGATATTTGGTTGCGCTTGTTAATTTTAGATGGAATTATCACTTTTCGTATAAGAAGATTAACGTTATGAGACTTCTTTAGATATACTGTTCTAACCTCCAATGTTCATCTAGCTATTTTGAGCACGTTCTAAAAAAATTTAAAAATATTAAATTTTCTTTAACCAATTTGAAAGAAAATAGATATTTAGGAGTACGAAAGGGATTTTGTGTGTTTAGTGAATTAAATTTTCTTTACGAGTTATTTTTTGTTTCAATACAACTTTCGCATATTCGATCCAGTGGTCTTAAATTTAATCAAAATTTTTCTTTCTTTTATTACTCTTAAATAATACAATCTTTTGGAGCATATGAACACATTCTTGTACAGGGGTATGTATTTAACGAATTTCAATAGATACATTTAAAAATATTTTGGCAGTATCGAAAAAATACTATTAGATATTGGTTTAGATTCTTCAAAAATTGGATTTAATAGTCAGAAAATACATTTTTTTTATATAGAAATAGTAGTTAATAATATTGAAAATTATGTGCCATTATTTCAATTTATTTCTTTTTTTTGTGGCATGTTTGTTTATAAAATTAAGAAATAACTAAATGTATATAAAACAGGAAATATCACTGCAATTTCAAATTTAACTAATTGGTTTTGTTGTGTAGTTTGTTGTTGTAGTGTTATTTCAAAAATAACATAGTTATAGTCAATTTTTACTAAATCAAAACTAAACTAAAGTCAATTATGATAGCTAATTGCACTCAACTACAATTTCAAATATTTGCCCTAAAAACTAAGGGCGTAGCAGCTTGTTACCTGTTTTCGTATTCATCGAAATTTTCTAGTTTACCATTCTCATTACATGAAAACTAACAAACTAATCTTATCCATTATACACATATCTGCTTGCATATAACACACACATATATTTTCAACATGCATTTTCAGAAGTAAACTGGAAACAATCATGAATAATAATGACATTCATACAAAAATTTATTACCGTTGTTTCGAACATGAATATTAATATCGTGAACGAAGTTAATAATGCGTTATGATTCGACTGGGTATTTTTCGTTCAAATTCGAAATGTAAGTTAATAAATATATGACTGGCAATATATATGTATTAATGACTGAACTTTAAAATTCCTGTGCTTAAAATTATTTATTTATACACACATGGCCAGTAAATACCTCGCCAATAAAAGGTGTAATGTAAATAGGGAATTTGACTTTTTAACTTAAAAGAAATATTGAAATTGAACAGCTTTTACATACGAGCCACTAATTACCTTTAAAATAAAGTGTGAGTTCCTAGAACATGGAAAACATAGTTACTAATTTACGCCGGTATGTCGGTCTGTTAGCACCATAACTCTCGAAAGAAATGAAATACTCATTTTTGAACGATATCGCTTCAGGTGAAAGATACGAGGAGTGCTGGTCCATACATTTTATTCGTTTTAATAGTACTATAGCAACTGTTCCTATTTTTTTTGTTGAAATAGTAAATCAATTTTATGCTTAAATATTTATAGTAAAAGATATAAGGGATGAAAGGAAAAGGGCCTCCCCCTGATTCACATATATCGTGTAATATGTCGAGTAATCGAAAAAATAGGTTGCTTGTCATTGCTTTCAATTTAAACTCAGATAGGGGCGGGGGTGTTTAAAACTGTATAATTTAAACAGCAGTTTGTAATATTTAGAGTTTTTTGGACCAATTTTCAGCATATTATTTATAGTAAAATATATAGCCGTTAAAGGATTGGGGTAGGGGGTTTTTAATATCGATGAACTTGAAAATTAAGTTAATATTACATTAATCTTAATTTTAATGGGCCAAGGGTACAAAAGAGGTGGTATGGTTAAATATGGTATAGTTTTAATAAAATTATAGGTTTTTTGATGTGATAATGAATAAATTTTAAGCATAATTATTTATTTACTAAAAATAATTTCGCAACAGATAAAAGGAGGAAAAAGGAGTTAGAATAGTGAGTTCATACTTATGTGTTATGGGTCTTTTTCAGTGTTCTTTGAGTCAAAAGGTATAAAAAATACATTATTTTTTTCTTTATTTTTGATGTTAAGAGCGGGATAGGATCAAAGGGATGGATTAAATATTGTATAATTTTAATATTATTTTTTTGGTTGGAAGAACTCAGGAAAGGATGTTTAACATGATGTATACTCTAACTTTCTTCCCATATTTTTAAAGATTATTACATTTGACTATAAGTAATCAACAATATTAAAAAAACACACTTTGCAGATTTCATGACTCAACGAATGCCGAAAAGGACGTATAATATAATATATGCGGACCAACACCTTTAATTTAATACCCCACCTCTTTAATCTTTCAAATATTTGATTATAATTAACTAAAACTAGAGAATGAATAATACCATTTTATATTCCTTTACCATAACCACAAAAGGATATATATACATATATATATATATATATATATATATATATATATATATATATATATATATATATATATATATATATATATATATATATATATATATATATATATATATATATATATATATATATATATATATGTATATATATATATATATATATATATATATATATATATATATATACAAAGTAAAACTTCTCCTATCCTCACCTTTTTAACCTTTTATATTTTTAAATTAAACTGGTCTAAACTAATAAAAGAAAAACTGAAAAAAATTTATAATACTTCTGGAACAAGCCCTCCAATTTCTCCACCACTCCTAGAAATCTTAATATATTGGACCATAAATAATGAATATTTTATTAAAGAAAATTGAAAAAACGAAACCATCTGATTCGCACTCTTTAGTTCTTTTTATGGTTGGTCATAAATATTTGAAGATATTAGAAAAAGTAACACGATCTTTAGATTCCTTAACTCGCAGAATACTTATAAGGCTATATAGAGGATCTATGCTAAGCAACCCTTTAACCTATCCATCCCCTTTAAACCTTTTTAAATTTGACTATAAGTATCTGGAAATAAGAAAAAATAACAAAATTACCAAATTTTTCGCCTCTAAAAACCTCATAGAGAATATACATATACAATACGACACCTGTACCCCCACTTTTATTCTTTTGACTACAAATAACTACCACCTTTGACTATTTATTTATCCCACTGGAAGATCAGGAAATTTATAGAAATTTTACAAAATTGATTGTTCCCCATCCCTTCCACCCCTTTCAATGAAGCTATATTGTTTAAAAACTATAGGTTTTATTCCATCATTGACCAAATTTTAAATAGATGTGTCAACAGACAGACAGATAGACTGACGAAAACGAGTGACTATGTCTTTTGTAATCATGAAACGTGGGAAACGCAAAAATCGATAGTTGCAATTTTGGCTGAATTTTTGACTTTATTATTAAATCTGTGCAAAAATAATACACTTAAGTGAACAGTAAAACAACATTATTTTTTTTCGTTTACTGGTAAACATCACATTTATTTTAATATATCAACATGTTTCGCTATCACTGTAGCTTTATCAAGCATAAATGAACAGGATGGAAAATTTATTATCTATATAAGATCCCTACAGGTAAAATACAATAATGCTGGAAATCGGTAATTATATTATTATAAGGACTTTATATTATAGGTAACAAATTAATTAAGTATGGTATTATTGAAATATATTTAAAAGAGGTGAATTATTTAATTCTAATTGGCCATTTAACAAATACTTAGTATTTTTAAGTTTATTGATTTCCAGAGATTCAAGCAAATTTAATTTATACCCTTTATTATCAAGATGTAAAATTTCAAAGTTTTTATTAAACTGATGTTCTGATTCTTTTAAATGGTTAGCGTAATTTGAGTCTGATTTACTAGTTATAAAAGATGTAAAATGTTCTTTTATTCTTTTTTTAAAATTTCTTCCTGTTTGACCAATATAAGTACAATCGCAACTTTCACAATTAAGTTTATAAACTCCTGATTTTTGTTCTTGGTCTCTTTTTGATTTATTATTTTTTATATATTTGCTTAGGGTATTATTTGTTGTAAAAGTTTATTTAATGATAAAGATTTAAGCAAATTAACTTCGATGAACCCACAAACACCAAGAATATATTCTTTAATAAAAATACATAAAAAAGATTATCCAATAAGACCAGTAGTCTCTTTTACTTCAGCACCATCTTATAAGTGGTCAAAGAAATTAATAGAAAGAATTAATGAGAAAACTAATTTGGTTGCTATGTTTTAAATAAAAAAACTCGTATGATTTAGTTAATAGAATTCAAAATATACAACTTCCCAACAAAACGAAACTCATCTCTTTTGATTTAATCAATTTATTCCCAAAGATACCACCTCAAGATACTATAACACTAGTCGAACAGCTTTTAAACTGAAACCACATTAATTATATTAAAAAACAAGAAATACTCATTACACTTAAGACCTGTTTAACACAAAACTATTTTGAATTTAATAACACTATATACACTAATAATAAAGGCCTCATAACGTGTAATCCCCTTAGTCCCTTACTAGCAGAAATTTTCATGAATTTTATAAAATCCAAAATCAGTGAACATCCGTTTTTTTAAAAAATTCATTTATTGGTCGACGTCGATGATATTTTAGCCTGCTTCACAGGAACATATAGACAACTCAAAATATTTTGTGATTATATAAATAATTTACATGCTAACATAAAATTCACTACAGAAGAAGAAACTAATAATAGCATAAACTTCTGAGACTTAACTATAACAAAAAATAATAATAAACATACGTTCTCTATTTACCACAAACCATCGCATACTGACACAACAATACATAATAAATCATGTCACCCAATCCAACACAAACTAGCTGCCTTTCATAACATGATCCATAGACTACTATCTATTCCACTAAATGAAATAGATTTTCATAAAGAACTAAACATAATAAAACAAATTGCAGTAAATAACGGATATAATGTAGATGTAGTCAACAAAACTTTAAAAAAGAAAGAATATAAAAACGTATTAGAACTAATTTTTCCTAGGCAAAAAATGAATCAAGAACGCTATAGTGTTATTACATACATAGGCGAGACTAGCAATAAAATTAGAAATGTTTTAACAAAAAAACTAAATATAAATATGCCCTAAGCAAATATATAAAAAATAATAAATCAAAAACAGACAAAGAACAAAAATCAGGTGTTTATAAACTTAACTGTGAACATTGCGATTGTACTTATATTGGTCAAACAGGAAGAAATTTTAAAAAAAGAATAAAAGAACATTTTACATCTTTTATAACTAGTAAATCAGACTCAAATTACGCTAACTATTTAATAGAATCAAAAATTATAACAGTATAATTAGGGATTTCCAACATTATTGTATTTTACCTGTAGGGATCTTATATAGATAATAAATTTTCTATCTTGTTCATTTATTCTTGATAAAGCTACAGTGCTAGCGAAACATGTTGATATATTAAAATAAATGTGGAGTTTGCCAGTAAACGAAAAAAAAATGTTGTTTTACTGTTCACTTAACTTAAGCGTAATGGATCTCCACCAAGTATCTGCCAAAACAATCCAGTTAAAAATAATAGAGTCTAGAGTTTTTCTTTATTTATGACTATACTTACACTATAAAAGTTCTTTCATAAAAGAAATTTTACGATAAATGTGATAGTGTAGTAGCTCTAGTTTTTAAAAATTTGTCTTTCATAAAGGTTCTTTTATCATAGTTCGTATTTTCATCCAATAATTGATAAAAGTTGTTTCTCCCACTCCTGCATTCGACTCGTCGGTAGGTTGCCGTCTCTTCTCTTTGTACGCATGCGCATATCTCATCTATCGCGATAAAATCTAATCACACGTATCAGTTATCAACTTATCAATCGTTGTATATTTAATTTTATTTGCGTTTTTAAAATATTATTTCTTTAAACTGTAAATTAAAAACAAAAGCTTGCATTTATCAGAAAGTTGCTCACATTGAAAGTTCCATTAGTACACTTCCAGAAAATAGTAAATCATTTGTTAGGGAAGCATATCGCAATCAAATATCGAAAAACATAGTTAACAACACAAATTCTAATTCACGAAAAAACATAAAAGTAATTAAAGGATTGAAAAAGAAAGATGTCTTCTACTTAAAAGCGGATAAAGGAAATAAGGTTGTTATATTGGATAAGAAAGATTACTTTGAACGCGTAGATAATCTTATCGAATCTGGCACTTATGAAAAGGTAATAAGAAATCTATTATCGAGAATGATATCAGAGGTTAAAAATTTTTTAAAAAAATGTAAGAACCTTGTCTCCGATTCGCTAAAATTTAAATTAAATGTGAGTAATCCGACCATACCAAAATTGTATTGCTTACCAAAAATTCACAAACCTGGAAAAGCAATGTGACCCATTGTTTCATCGGTCGGATCACCCACATATTTAATATCCAAATGGTTATCAAAAGAACTTGAGAAGTTACCATTAAATACTTTCGCATTGAAGAATTCATTAGAATTCATTAATAAAACAAAAAATCTAGTTCTTAATGAAAGTGAAGTCTTAATTTCTTTTGATGTTAGTTCTTTGTTCCCAAGTGTACCAATTCCACAAACTTTACAATATCTCGAAGAATTACTTCGAATGAATGACTTTGAAGACGAAATTATTCGTAAATACTTAACATTATCTAAACTTTGTATGGAACAAAATTATTTCCAATATAACAATCAATTTTATGTTCAGAAAGAAGGAACAGCTGTGGGTAATTGCTTATCACCTTTCATAGCCAATTTATTCATGAGTAAGTTTGAAATCGAAGCCAGTCAAGAATTCGAATATTTCCCAAGGGTATGGTATAGGTATGTGGATGATATTTTCGCGATTTTTGATACAAAGATAGCAAATATTGATGATTTTGTTTCTAAATTAAATAGCCGGTATAATTCCATTAAATTCACTTACGAAGTTGAGAACAAAGAACAATTGCCTTTTCTAGATATTTTAATTATTAAAAATAATAATAGCTTAGAATTTGATATCTATAGGAAGGACACAGTAAGAGATAGATATATTCCTAATGATTCATTTCATTGCAAACAACATAAATTAGCCTCATTACATTTTTTATTTCATCGTTTGGTCACTTTCCCTCTGAATAGAGTAAACTTTAATAAAGAAAGGAATCGTATTAGAAATATAACTAGAGTTAATGGTTTATGACGATGACTTGGTAAATAAGCTAATAAATAGACATAGGTTTAGGTTTAATATTCAGAATTTCACCTTTTTTACACGCGAAGAAAATAACACCAAGTATGTTTCCATACCATATAATCCGAAATATAGCAAGGAACTCAACAAGGTATTTAATAAGGTAGGCTTCACCTTAGTCTATAAGTCATCAGACAATCTGAGGAATATCTTAGGAAATCCCAAAGATAAGATTCCTAATTGTGAGAAAAGTGGAATTTATGAAATTAGTTGTAATGATTGTGACAAAAAGTATGTTGAGCAAACTAAAAGGTCAATTAAAACATGGTTTAAAGAACATTTAGCACAATTGAAATACAATAGAACAGAAAAGTCTAGCATTGCCGAACATGCCCTTGAACCAGATCATACTGTAACATTAGATAATCTAAGATTAATAAAAAATGTATCTGATAGGAGATTGTTGAACGCATACGAAAGTATGGAAATCATAAAAAGTAAAAGTAGTTTAAATCAAGACAGAGGGCCTATTTCTTATAGTTCCGTCTACTGGTTACTTAACCGGAACTGATGGCCTTGCCTATGTCATTAGTTCCGCTTGAGCAATTCAAAGGTTAGGCTAAGTATAAATAGGGTAGATTTGTAGTTTAGCTTTAGTCAATCATCATCAAGTGTTTGGTGTAGTGGTGATATATACTGAGTAGTATCATTATGCCAAAGATTCCACATTCCCAACTTCGTAACTGAAGAATGGCTGAGTCGAGGATTGAGTGCAGGTGGTCTGTGGCGGCTACTAAAATTTTGATTTCTGAATATGAAAGAATAGATTATCTGTATAACGTTCGCCATACAGAGTATAAAAATAGAAATAAACGGTTGAATGCCTATGACGATATCGCTTATGTATTAAAAGAACATGGATACACGTATGAGGTTGACGACGTAAAAAAAAGTTAATGGGTTGAAGAGCCAGTACCTGGAAGAAAAGTTAAAAGTAAGTACACATAAAAATTTTCATTTCGTATAATTTTAATTATGAATTAGTAAGTAAAGTACATATCAAAGCATACAAATTTACTCTCAAGAGGCCAACCATTCTTGGCAAAAATTCCAGAGGAGGACTACTAATTTTATTATTAATATGTTAAAATTTTCATTATTTATTTTTTGTAGGTATTAAACAATATCAAAAGTGGAGCAGAAGGGGATAGTGTATATAAACCTACGGTTTATGTGTTCAACAACATTAGATGAATCCATATCAAATTTAGACGAGCCTAGTGAATACCAACGGTCAATACGTAATGAAGAAGATCCTGAAGAAATAAGTAGTGTTTTTTTCATAATTAAAAAAGGAGGCATCCATAAATAACGTAATGTCCTCAGGGAGGAAGGGAGTCAGGGCTTGCGTTGCGGGTGCGTTATAGGAGCACAACTTTATATGCGACTTTCTTGCCACAGAACTCTCCCGGGACCGTTACAAAATCTTTTAAAGTCATCCTTTATTTCACGCCCACTTCGGTTCCCTAATACATCTACTTGTCTGGTCATAGGTAGCATTTCAAGGCGTTGTTCATTAGTCCTTAACTCCTGACATGTACAACCGTCGTAACTGTATGTCACAATATCTTGTCGAGTGTATAAGTCATTTCTTTTTCAACCATATACATATTATGTAATACACAAGCAGCGAGGGTAGTACTTTTGACTTTTTTCCGAGAAAGTTGTATTGCCGTTAAAAAAATTCTGAATCTTCTAGCCAATATTCCAAAAGTGCTTTCAATCATTTTCTTTCCACGAGAGAACCTATAATTGCAAATTTTTTCTTCTTTTGAGAGGTTTTTCAAGGGATATGGTTGCAGGATTCTATATCCTAGAGGGAAAGCATCATCGGCAAGTACAACATAAGGAGCATTAATATTGGTATTGGAAGGTATTTTACAATCGGGGATGTTCAGTATTGAAATGTCGTTGAGGCGGTTTTTTAGTTTACTTTTGACGTACACTCCACTATCATCCACCCTGCCACTTGTTCCTAGATCTATATATAAAAATTTGTAATTAGCATCCGACAGCGCAAACAAAACAATGCTGTTATATTTGTTATAGTTAAAAAAATGGGATCCGGTTCGTTGAGGAGAAATAATACGATGTGCTTACCATCCATTGCACCAATTGTGTTGAAATCATTCCATTTTAACTCGAAATCTTTGGCAATATTTTCTCATTCATCTCTAGTTGTTGGAACCTATAAACAATAATATTTAACCTTATTTTTCACAGCGAATTTGTTACTTCAACGCCTACGACTAGTACGACTAATGAAGAAAAAAATCAAGAGAAAAATCGAAATTTGAAAAGGAGGTTGTCAAATGTCAACTCTGATTTTTTATTGTCTCAAGCATCGTGCACTATGAAAGAAATGACTAAAACGATTCAAGACAATCATAGTAACAATAAGACAAATCAGCCTCAAAGTGTTGATTCCGTGGATACGTTTGGGAAATTTGTTGCTGATGAATTACGTAACATCCAAAACGCAGGTGGTGACGTGTTAATGCGTCACACTAAAAGAAAAATTCAACAAGTACTTTTTCAGTCTTGGGATACGTTTGAGTGTCCAGCACCTTCACCATCTACGACAAATTTGTCATCGTCATCGCGGATATGGCCCTAACCCCAAATATCCCAACAATACAGTCACCAAGCTTCTAATAAATTGACAGTGATGACCACCTTCACAACAAATGAGGAACAACGATTTTACCACAATATGCAGATTTCAGAAGTACAATCAAATGATCTTATTAACCGTGCTTTAACTGATTCTCATATTACCGATCACGATTTATTGTCTGAATAAAATATTGCGTTTTTTTATTTATTTTAACTAAATATATTTATATTTAAAATAAATATTTTATATACATATATAGATACTTACTTTCAAAAATTCGCCCTTCAGACTCTCATATATTGCGTTACAAGTTTCAGGTATAATGTTTGAAAGTGTACACTGAGGTATGCGACTACTGCATTAAAAGCTTATATAGCTTTCGCCTGTTGCAAGAAATCGCAGAGTAATCATAAGCCGTTCCTCAGGAGGTATTGGGTTACCCAAATATGCTGTTTCCCGAGATATTATAGGTCCCACCTTCAGAAGCAAGTAATCGAAAGTCTTTTCATCCATCCTCAAATAGTTTATGTAACTTCTTGTATTTTTCATGGCCAGTTCTTTGAGTAAATTCTGATGGACGCCCTTTAACTTGCGCCGAGGAACCGAAGATCTTACCCATAAACTTTTCTTTATATTTTTATTTTTTATTTTTTTCCGCCACCGCTATTGCAACTACAGCAGCCACAAAACCTGCGGCAACTGGTAAAACGTCATCCATTACACACCAGTCACAACACACAACACTGTCTTGGAACGAAAAACTGAGATTTTTTTTAAAATATTTTGTAAAATATTTTACAGAGTGTAATGCAAATTTTGCAGCCATAAAAGATATTTTATGAAAGAAATTGTAAAACAATTTCTATCCAACTTTTATAATACATCTTTGTCAAAAAACTTTTATAGTGTAATTCCGGCCTAAGGAAGGTTTATGATACGTACTTATTTATACAAGTAAGTATCGTGTTCAAATTTAAATCTAAAAAAATAATTTAAAAATAAACTTTAAATAATATTTTCAATGTTATTTAATATAATTAAACCTGTCTATATTACTGTTAGGGAAGGTCTTTTTTTAGCGTTTCGTAATAAGTAGTAAATGTTTAATCTCGGCGAATAGTTTTTGATATACTAAAAATTTATATAAAGTGTTTCAATTAGCGACAAGTTTGGCAGAAGTGCCCAGCAAAATTTGAAGAGAAACATTTTTAATTACTCAGACTGTTCGTACTGTCATGCTCTTCATTCCGAGGGTCTACAAATAAAAATACAGTAAGTAATTCAAATTTAATATCAATTCTAACCTTCTCAACACTGCAAAATTACACATGCTATGATCTGATATAATTATAAATTGTTGTAGCTAGACGCCATATCGCTTGCTGAGAACAATAGTGTTCAGTTACGTCAGTAAAGCCTTAATTCGTGCTTTCGTTTTTTATTATCAAAGTGGCATATTTACACTTACATTCGTGTTGCAACCTCATTCCTTTTACTGTGATTTACAGGTTCCTATTGTTAGAATATGGCAACTCGAGGAGAGAAGATTCTGTTGTGTGTCTCGGAATAGAATAAGTAAAACTATTTTTACATTATTTTAGTTCGATATTTAACATTGTTTTAGTTACTACCTCTCCTTACTACTAGACCACTACCACAGGTACATAGTATTTTATTTCTCGTTTTATGATTATTGAATGCAAACTTTGCATTCTAATATAGTATTAGAATAACTTTCAGGCTAAAAAATGTACATGGCGGGAGTAGAAGACAGTCTTCGAAAAGCACCAGCGATTTTGTGGTATGAATGCAGACATTGTTTAATGTGACAGAGAATGTTTCTCATGAAACTGGGTGACTGAAGGTAAATAAATTGATATTTTTCTTGTGGAGCCAATAAATCGATTCCTGTTTCTTTTGAATTGCCCACCTGTCATTAATTTTTTTTTGTAGATTGTAAAACCAATAGTTATGATGACCTGAAGAATGTGGAGCGGGAACCAAGTAATTCCTTAGCTTCATCAATCACATCATCCTCATCAACTTCATCCAACTCTTCTTCTTCCCAAGTTGATGATTCTGATGTTGACCCCTGTTTTTCTCCTAGTGATGAAGAGTCAACTACTGACGAAGAAGAGGAAGAATGCGCTTTACCGTGAACAACTACGGAATCAAGCGGTATCCCAAAAACTGCACAGGTAAGTAGCACTGCATCAAAAAAGAGACGCGGATATCCTAAAGGTTGGCGGAGGAATATTGCCAAGCAGTGGAAAAGAATATGTTAGTTTGTCAACGGGCAAGTTGGTGCCCGTTAGAAAATATCTTTCTTCTTGTAAAAATTGTGGGCTTAAGTGTGCGTCTAAGTTTGTCGAAGAGAAAAGAAAAACACTGTGAAATATTTTTTGGGGCTTAAAATATTTAAATGTACAAAGATCTTTTGCAATGAATAGTATGTATGTTATCAAACCCAAGCACAGAAGGGGAGCCACTGATAAAAAACAGCGTGGTCTTTATCGGCAGTATTACTTTACTAAAGATGGCGCTAATTTTCAAGTTAGCCAAAAGTTTTTCAAGTCAACTCTTGGAATATCTGAGAAGTTTGTGCGAATAGATCGAATCTTTTGCGGAAAGTGGCATATGTTGTATCTACGGCATTCTTGCAATTTTAAGGACAAGGATTCTACAAACGAGTAAATCCAGGTCTCAATTTTGAGCTGGCTGCCGATATCGTGATTATTAGGGTGACCGCAAAAAATCGATGTCGGAATTTTGTTCGTCTGGACCCCACAAAACAATTCCCCTTTCCAGATATTGAGATAGCCGAAATTTGAGCTCGATTAAACGACGTTAACCCGTGCCGCTCGTCGCTCAAAGTTTGAAAAAATCCAAATTTTTGGCCAAAAAGCTGACATATGGAACCATAACTCCAGAACGGTAAATAATAGAAACACGCTTAATATCTCAAAAGAAAGCTAATGTTGTTCTTCAAAATTTATATTCTATACATAATTGTTGTTATTTTAAGTCAAACCGAGTTACAACAGCCTTTAGCCCCAAAAACGTGACCTGGTACCAGTAGGAGCCAGTTTGGGAGTATTCTAAGAATTTTACGGGTTTTTACATAATGTGTCTCGGAATTAACATTTTTTTGTTAAAAAGTATTTTGGAACTCAATTTTCAAACATAAAGAGCCTTTTGTTCAAATTTAATCTTTTATTATATGGGGATTACCTGACTAGTTTACCAAAGAAAGACCCGTTTGACAGGTAAAAAGGAGGGTGAATCTAATTTCTATTTTAGGGATGGTGATTTTACTTCAGCGTACAACCGACCTTTTATTTATTCAGTTTAGTTTCTAAAGTGCCTTTGAGCTGGTTAGATCGAACAATTATCTAGTGAAGATATTTTAACGTTTTTTTTTTTTTTAATTTTCCAAGTGTGTGTGTTATTGTTTTTTATAACTATTATAGTATTATTTTAAAAGACATTTGAAAACGTTTTATTGAAATTAAAGTTTGCAATATATTTTGTTTCATTTTCCAAGTTAACCGTTATTTACCTATTGGCCTCTGAAATGGCATCCACATCAGGTGTACAAAGCAGGACCAAGGATAAAATATTTCTTGTGGGCTATCCCATTCACCAGATCACCGGTTGTAAACTACCCTCAAATCGTCAAGTTTTGTGTGCTTTATTTTATAATTTACGTACTGTGAAATTAACTGTAAGAGAATCAGCAAAACTTACAATACGAGAAGTGTTTTTTGGGAGAAAGCTCGAATCCCGACTAAACATGAGCAAGATGCAATTACTAAGCTGGAAAAACTTCACGCCGAGTGGAGAACTCTTCAAAAAGACAGGAAAAAAACATCGAAAACGGCCAAGAACAAATTTAAACAGTTTGTTGAAAAGTTGGATGATCTCTTTGATATTGCTCAACAAGATGCCTTGACTCTGATGAAATCGAAAGAAGATAAGGCGTTTCTCGTGAAACAGAGGCAGAAGGGCCGCCCAGGTTCCATGACTGGAGTGGATCTCAAGTGGTCTCGAGCTGAAGAAATCAAGGTGCAAAAGGAACTTTCAAAAATGAACCGACAAATCCAAGAAGCAACTTTTGATATTGGTGCGTTTTTTTTTTATTATTAGTATTCTAAAAAATAGATAAACAAATAAGTAAATAGTTTCATTATAATTGAAAGAAAATTGTACATGAGAGCTTGATTTGGCATCTTTATGATTGAGTTTATATTTTTTAAATAATACCTTTTGATAATTAGTAGTAGGTAATTTAGTACCTATGTATTATTACTATTCTGCTAAAACGACAAGTTTTTATAGTCTTTTTTTTTCTCTTTCTTTTGTTGCTTCTTAGAGACGGATGATGAAGACAAGTTCGAAGAAGGAGACACTGAAGAGGACAGCATCTACCAGGAACTTGAGAGCTTGGAGGAAATGGACATCCCTGAAGAAGCTGCAGAAGATTCAGGACCATCTGAGAGCAAGAGGATGAAAGTTTCATTTGCAAGGGGCGTTAAAGAGATTTTAAACATGAAATTGTCCATTTTATTAGATCGATGTAAGGTATTCGACAGAAATGCCACGAGAATTTTAATAGCTACTCTAGAAGCACTAAACCTTGACCCTCTTGAGTACAAAGTCTCGAAAACTTTATTACATGATAGAAGGCAAATGTTCAGAGAACAATATAATAAAAAAAATTTTGATAAAGTAAACATTCCTGAAAAAGAGCCCGTGGTTGTCCATTGGGACGGTAAACTTTTACCGGGTGTTTTAAAAAATGAACAATGTGAGCGAATAGCTATAGCTATTTCATATGGCGAAAAGAAACAGCTGCTGGGAGTTCCTGTAACAGCAAACAGCTCTGGAGAGGAGCAAGCCGTAGCCGTATATGAATGCCTACATGAATGGGGTCTTCTCAACACCGTCAAGGCGATGTGCTTCGACACTACAGCATCCAACACGGGAAGACTCAAAGGAGCATGCGTCATCTTGGAGCAAATGTTAGGAAGAGAATTGTTATACCTAGCTTGCCGTCACCATATCTTGGAAATTCTGTTAAGAGGCGTATTCGACACAAAAATGGGATCAACCACTGGACCTCATCCAGACATTTTCAAGAGATTCCTCACTGCGTGGCCCAAGATAGACAAAGGAAAATACGACACAGGTATCAGTGACAATCTAATACAAAAGCAGCTAACTCCAGAAGTAATTGCAAATGTTACTGCTGAATTCGAGACCAAATTACCTGAGAGCCACCCCAGAGATGACTACAAGGAGCTATTGCAGTTGGTTCTCGTATTTGTTGGATCACTAGACGGCAATGTTGTAGGTTTTAGAACTCCAGGAGCCATTCATCACGCTAGGTGGATGGCAAAGGCTATTTACTGCTTAAAAATGTTAATTTTTCGTCGTCAATTTAAGATGTCTAAAGAAGAAGAAAGTTCTGTGCGTGCCATTTCTGTTTCCCTAGTTAAAATTTATTATAAAGCTTGGTTCAATGCTCCAAAAGCTCATCTTGCACCAAAGCAAGATTTAGGTATTTTGCATAGTCTGTTAGACTATAAAGAATGTGACAACGACATTGCAGAAATAGCCCTGACCAAATTTTCGAACCATTTGTGGTATTTGAATGCAAAGTTGGTGGGATTATCGTTTTTTGATTCCACCATTACAGACGATGAAAAGTTGTTAATGGCTAATAAATTGCTCAGTAGCACAGATGAACCATCACAGCACGCTAGGGTTGTAAATCCAAAAGTTAGGAAAGAAAAGTTAAAAGAGGTAGTTGATGGAGGATTGGTAAATTTACTTACCAAAGAAACGTTTACATTCTTTGACCAATTTAATATAAAAACAGATTTCCTAAGACAACATCCAAACACCTGGCCTCAAAATAATGACTTCCAAGAAGGATTGAAAATTGTCAAAAGATTAAAAGTAGTTAATGATATGGCTGAGCGCGGTGTTAAATTAATAACCGACTTTAACGACCTTCTGACAAAAGATGAAGACCAAAAGCAATATGTCCTGCAAGTTAAATGCCGAGCATTATATCCTGACGTTTCAAAAACTACTTTAACAAAAGCTCTAGAACATATTAGATAACTATGTAAAATTATCAACTCATGTAGGTACTACGTCTGTATCTTTTCTGTGTCTATTTTGTATGTATTATATACCTAATTTTTATATTTTAAAATAAAAAATGTCATTAGACTTATCAGTATTACTTGTTTTTTTTATTATATTTCTACTTTAAACTCAAAAATATACCAAAAAAAAACAAAATTTATCACTTAATAACAAAATATACGAAGTATGCTCCTAGTGGTACCAGATCACGTTTTTGGGGCTAAAGGCGGTTGTAACTCGGTTTGACTTAAAATAACAACAATTATGTATAGAATATAAATTTTGAAGAACAACATTAGCTTTCTTTTGAGATATTAAGCGTGTTTCTATTATTTACCGTTCTGGAGTTATGGCTCCATATGTCAGCTTTTTGGCCAAAAATTTGGATTTTTTCAAACTTTGAGCGACGAGCGGCATGGGTTAACGTCGTTTAATCGAGCTCAAATTTCGACTATCTCAATATCTGGAAAGGGGAATCGTTTTGTGGGGTCCAGACGAACGAGATTCCGACATTTTTTTTCCCCCTTTATGAGATCCGGTCACTCTAGTAATTATAAAGGAAAATGAGAAAGTTATTTAATCAGCTGTAAACACGCAGGTCTAAAATTAAAAACGAATTTGCATTTTTTTATACTAAATAATAATTTAATTCAAGCCCCACACCTCAGTTATTTACACAAAAATTACTATTTTTAGTTTTACGATATGGCCCCAAAACCACAGGTTTCATTTCATCACTAGGTATTATATATATATTCCAAGTTTGAAATTTATATCTCATTTGGTTTGAGAGTTGTCGAAATTGACAGACAGACCAGCGGAAATGATTTTCGTAATCTAGGCACTCAAAAAGGTAAAAGAAGCAAAAATCACAGATGGTGATTTTTTCAGAGATACGATATTATCCTTTAACCGGGAAAGTAAAAATAGTAGCATACTGAAATGTAAGGTAATTCGCAATTAATTATGGAAATGGTCGAATCACTTGCTTGTTTCAGTGATTATTATAAGACAACATCAACAAAAAAGATTTATGTGTTATAATTAAGTAATCTAAAGTGGTTGCATCACCTTGGAGTTCGGAAAAATGGGTATAAAAATAAAAAAAAAATTGACGCAGCTATTAAATATATAAAATAATTTTTCTTTTACACATATACATAGCAGTTTTATGAATAATTTGAAATAATAACGAATAAAAAAAATCAAAAAATGACGGAGATATGAGCTATCAAGTAGGACCCTCTTTTGAAAAACCTTGCTGATGGTGTACTTATTTTCTGTCAGGCATCGTCTGAAAAATAAAAAATATTTTTTTTCTTATTTAGAAAGGTAATAGCTAAGATGTAGCATAGAAAAAAAAAAATTTTTTTTTGGTAGAGATGACAGTTGTTTGAAAAAGAAACTCTGATTTTTATCGAAATTTTGAGTTAAAAAATTTATAACTTACGATGTGGCACTCAATCAAAAAATCCTCTGCTACGTCTTAGATAATATTATAAAGAATATGTTTTGTAAATTTTAACAAAATTGGTTAAATAGATCTTAAAATATCTTTTAAACCAGTTTGAAAAAAGTAGTTTCGAAAAAAAACGCAAAAGGAAAAACAGTAGGGCGTCAGCGTCGTAAAACCAAATATTTTTTTAAATTACTGTCAATCTGCGATTCCTGGACTATACATGAGGGCTTCCATTGTTGCCGCGATGTTCTCTGACTCCTTTTGAGCAGCTCTTTTCAATTTCCTGGCTTCATTAGTCTCCTATTGAGCTCTCATGTTGGCTATAGATGTTCGTTGAGAATCCAAGTTCTCGGTAAACGACAGCGCGCTTGAGCCAATTACAAGGCTTGATAATTGCATAATTTGTAATACATTAGTATATCCATCATTAAATATACTAGCTGCGATATTCAATCTCAACAATTTTTGTGCCACTGTAATGCACTTTTAGACCCATAGACCAAATGATAGCATTTGGACTTTCGTTGTTATTCTGAGTGTATTCTTCTAAACAGCGTTCTAACAAATCGGTATCAGCTAATCTATCGTATACTGGTTCAATTACTTTTTGGACAAATACAGGAATAGAATTTTTATGCTTATAAGAATGCAAAGTTCCACAGGCCTTCGGTTTTTGATATGAACACCAGGTATCTTCGCCGGACGGGCACTTGTCATGCTGTGGCTTTTCATCAGTGAATATTTTATGATAATAAGTTGCCCATATCGCATTTTACATTGTTTCAACTAATGTATTTATACTCCTACTAATTGCAAGCCCATAGTAAACTGTTAACTCGTCAATAAGCTTGGCTGTCAACTTTCCTCTGCCACCTATACCAGGATTATCTTTTTTTACTTTGTGTAATTGCGTATCCATTCGTTTTTGCAAGTGACCTATACATTCATTTTCTTTAACAACTATATTTTCATATGGATTTGAGTCAAAAATTCCTTTATAAGCAAGGTAATTACCATATCGTACGTTATAAAGTATTTCGGATCTTTTGAGCATTTCTACAATACTATCCACTTCCATTTTTCCAGCCGACCCTTCGTGATTGGCAAAACATTTACCTGAGTGTTCATTGCTTCACTCATCATACTCCTCAGTACCTTCAAAATTTTTCCAAAATTCACAAGCTTTACAGTATGAACTTTTTACTATAAGATCAAGAACTTTTCCTGAGTAAAATGATATAAGAGTAGAAACGCCTAAAAGGGATGAGAAACCACGTTTCATCCAAGTTCCATCCCCTGAAACGGTGAGTTGCTTCTTGAATAGCAGTTTTCATGGACAATTCACAAATAGTTTTTGTAGCAGTGTTAATGTCATTCACAACTTTATCGTAGAATGATTGGAACATTGGTTTAGATAAGTCCATGATTCCACAGAATTTGTCTATCCCTACTAAACTAATACCCAGAAGTCTGAACGCAAAAATTAATGGTCTGTTCACATCATATGCCCTGATAATAGGGCATGAGTTTATTAGAACTGGTTCATATTCAGCACAATTCACTTTTAGTTTAAAACCAAGCCCACTTCACTTATAGCAGAAAAAACAAAATTAATTAATCGGTACCCGAAAGATGCATTCACATCAAAATTAACGGTTTCACTGCTCTTTAATTTTCTAGCTGATGTACTGGTGTTAGCTTCTTCTCTTTCCATTAAATAACGATTTATCGGGTGATGTCATTTCTTTCTGCTCCGACAAGGACGTCCAACTGCTTGCCGGCTACCTTTTTTTTAACATATACTTATTTCGACATTTCATTAATAGTTTTCTATTAAAAAATAATAAAAAATATAATTTTTCTAATACACTTGACAATATGTACACTATTGCGTCACAAAGCAATCAGTGAGGTTGAATGTTCAGCGAGTCTAAACTAGTTCTAACTTTATGTACCTGAGTTACTTTTAGCTTCCAAAATTCCCCAAAAGAATTATTGTAATATAAGACTGACTAAAAGAACAATACCCTTTGTGAAGGCTTTGACCGCTCATGCCGGTCCGATCGCTACCTGAGTATGAGTATATACAATTTATTTAGCCAAAAAAAATAATTCGATTTTTTGAAAATCTCAAGGTAGTGTAACCCCAACAACTTTTTTGAGAAAAAACATTCAACATACATAAACAATTTTCATTTCGCTCAGGTCTCTTAAATTTTGCTTTTATATTAAGATTATATATTTTTCATATTTTCGCATCGTGTATAATCTTTACGCTGCTTACAACTTAAGATCGAAAAAAACTGTGCAATCCTTGCAGCTGCAGGAGCGACAGCGGCACGAAATTTGTTTCTATAATTGATGATGTTATGAGGACAATATGTCAAAAATATATACTTTTTTAACAACTCGAGTAATATTTTTAAAATCCACACAAAAATAATACCAATAATTTGTAACCAAATGATCCAGATTTACAGGTTTCTTATTTTAATTCATTATCAATTCTGTTTGCCAGCGAAGCGAAAAATATAATAAATAGTCAAAGAATCCTGAGCTTAACAGTGGCTTACATAAAAGACTTTTTTCGTTTTTGTGCCCTTTTTAAACGTCTGCTAAAGTAAAGACAGAAACGGGAAAACATTTCAGAGATAGTCTGTCGCGTTATGGAACTCTATTTAGGTTAAATGAGATATTTGATGACGATATCGAATTTAAAGTATAAATTACCTCATAATGGAATTCTGCTATTGATTGAACGTTCTTGTTTTCTTCAATTTTATTTATATATTTTAGAAGAAATGCTATTGTTTTTATTTAGGCTTCTCATGGTCTTTATGATTTTAAATCGGTTTATAATTTTTGTATTTTTTTATTTACCGTTTATTTTACCGTATTAATACTCCAAGACTCAAATAAATGAACTTTTCAAAACAGTGTTGATAATTTAAACTTTGACTCACCAAATAACTTACTAGAAGATTTTATTTCGCTGATTTCAATAAGTTGCACAAAATTGGTATATTAAGTATGCTTTTTTTTTTACGTCCACTAGGCGGATACTAAATAAATTTCTTTAAAAAATTAAGATAAATTAAGATGCAAAAAAATACAAAACAGTAAAATATAATTTCAGAAAGATTTTCATAATTTTTCTAATAGGTACCTGTTACAAAGTTTTATTTTAAATATCTTTGTAGGTACCTATTACATATTTTTTTAATTTCCTTAATAAACTAAGAGTTTTTATTATTATCAAAAACAGCAGCAGGAATTACCAATTGAGAAGGAATTGAGAAAATCACATCACTCATCTATTCGTGAGTTTATGTCGATTATATAAAAGAATTAGCATGTACCCAGGGCTCCGAGTGTGTTCATTATATCACGATTCTACAGCTCAATTTCTTCGTGTCGAGATTCGTGACCAAATAAACTGAATTAAAATTGCAAAAGCTATTAATATCCTGTAATCGTCACATCATCCTACTTTTTAGTTTTGATGATTGTTTTATTAAAAATTAACCGTTAAAAATAAACGGAAAGAAATCAGATTTCTGCAGTTCATCTATCCGCAGAAATTTTACTAAAATTATTTTATTTTCGTTCTTCGATAACCACATATTTTTCTTCTATGGTAATTATAGTTATACCAACTCTGTCTAGACTCCGCTTGGAGTTTTTGTTTTCCTCACTTTCGTTTTACATGTTTTTACATACTCGTTGAACACGGCTTTAAAAATTACTCTCCTAAGATTTTTTTTGTCACATCTAAAATTATTTATTAAAAGTTTTTCTTTGTATTTTATAAGTTCAAGAATTGTTCCGTCTTCTCCTGAAGCACAAGTTAATATTATCTCCCAAATTGCCTTTCGTATTTCATCCATTTTTATTTTAGGTATCTTTTCCGAGATGGTGTTTGTAATGTAATTTTTTTTTGCTGTGTTCGGTTTTTAGTGTTCCGTACGGAACACTTATAAGATTACTTCGGTGTCTGTCTGTCTGTCCGTCTGTCTGGCTGTCACACCCGATTTTCTCTGAAACTATTTGTCGTAGAAAGTTGAAATTTGGTAATAATATAGGAATTTATGGCCTAATCAAAGCCGTGTAGTTTTGAAAGTTAAATTTTGACTTAAGGGGTTAGTTTTGGGGGGTGAAATCGGAAGTGAAAAAAATTTTTTTTACTAGGTCATCGAGTGTGGTGTCACATGAAAGCTTGTAAAAAACATATATATATATATATATATATATATATATATATATATATATATATATATATATATATATATATATATATATATACATACATACATACATACATATATATATATATATATATATATATATATATATATATATATATATATATATATATATATATATATATATATATAATGTAGTACTTGGACTCACTTTTCTTTGTGTTATTGTTAAAAAGTCGCGAAAAAACAGCTGTCCCCCCACCTTATCTCGAAAAGTACTGAAATTAATACGAGTGCATTACCTTATTATATAATAATTTATTTGGTATATAAAAAAAAAAAAAAATTTCAAGGTCATCAGTTTTCAGTAAAGATTAGAAACAAACTTTGTTGAAAACTTCTTTGGAGTGTGTTTTGTAAAGTTGTAACATTCATTTTTTCCTAGATTTTAAGACCATGTAATGTTACTGATTTTTCACTTCAAATTGTACTTATTTTCATTTTTGTATCGAACGGTATATTAATAAGAGATTCCAAGCCGTTCGGTATATTAGTGTGCTGTGCGGGTTTCTGACCGAATCTATCGGCACGCCGGGATTGGTTGAAAATGTGTATCCGGATTTTTGGTTCCGGCGTCGCGATATGACCGAGAGAAGGCCCACGGCTTATTTAAGGGTCCGGTAGGACAGGGATCAAGGAGGAGTACCATCAAGCCGCAGCCAGAGTAATTTTCATCGGAGCCGCCAAGTAGGCTTCCTTCGACAGAGCTGCAGTAAAGGCTCATAACAACAATCATGAGAGCTAAATAATGTACAAGTTTTTTAACGAAAAGCCGTAGTGGGCTCTCTAAGTGTTTACTAGAAAAGTGTGAAATCGGTTGTGTTCCATCGAAGCCGAAATAAAAACAGTAAGTTACCAAAACATCCTTCCATAGACTTATCCCTGAGTAGTGCCCTAACAGCAATTTGAACTGACTAAAAAGTGAAGTGAAAAGCACTATTTTTCGTCTTCGGGAGTAGTCAGAGTTTAGAATTTAAATGTCATAACTACCTGTTAGGCTAAAATTTTTTGTAATCCTGTAAAACTGCAAAGGTTAGAACTTTTTATTTTTAAAAACATGAATAAATTTTCTTTTTGTTGATTAAAGCTAGTGTCTCACTGAATACCTATCTTACGTTTCAGGATAAGAACGGCTGTACCAAACTGATTTTTTTATTTACCAACAGTACACCCTTTCAGTATTTTTTCATTTTTTTAGCTGAAGTTAGATCCTTTCTATTTTAAAATGAATGGTGCCCAAAAAGTCGTACAGCTGAGATTTCTTTAAAAATAGAAAATAATTCCAAAAAGACGTACAAAAATTATCTCTTACCCATATCTCTCTACCAAAGAAAACTGAGCTAGTGTGTGTTTAATTTCTTTAGTTCTTTTAAAATCAGGATTCACTCAATTCATTTTCAGAAATTAAAAGGAGGTTGCAAGAAAATTGCGCCCAAGCGTGGGGAAAACAATTTTCACACGGTACAAAATAACGCCTCAAAAAGCGGGCAGTAAAAAACACATAACAAAATAGCGCTGTCAACGCGGGGCTTTTGGAATTTTATTTTTTAAAGGGTTCAGTGTACTAGCTTTCGAACAAAGTAAAAGCTCTAACTTTTCAGATATTTTTATTTCATAATATTTATTAAAAAGAAACTACACTATAGCAATAAGACAAAAGCAGGAAATTTGTAGAATTATTTATTTCAATTTATCTGATGGTGGTATAGATATTTGAATTTTGTCAATTGACTCTAATTTAAGTGATCCCTGCTTTTTTCTTAAACGCTAACTTTATAGTTCAGATTAGCGGATGTGTTGGTCGACTTTAATTTTGCATTGTTAGATTTATTTTGCGGTTAACCGAAGAAAAAACTGTACTTTTTTTTCTCACCGATGTTTTGCATGAATATTAAAAATACGTTGCTGATACGAAACGATATTTGGAGATTTTTTTGTTGGAAATTCTTAACATATTTGGTAAAAGAATTTTAATACAAGGCGATACTTAGAAATTTTTTTTGAAATTGTTGAAGATTTTTTAAATGTTTGGTAAAGAAGTTTACATATTTTAAGTGCCTTTACATATTTTGATTTTATTTAGACTATTGGGAGCACAGGACAAATATTTTTACGATTTTTTAAACAATTCTTTTAAATTTTATACATTTATCATGGAAGCCTTCAATTTTAAAGTCAATCACCTACTGGAATATGAGTTAGACTATGAAATGAAAATCCGTCGTATTTTCTCAGAACGTCCGGTCGCGGATAAAAGAAAGATTCCAACAAGGACCTTAAGTAAAGAAAATAATCCAATAGATCAGATTGGACTAAATAGTTACAAAAGTTTCTGATTTTTTTTTAAGTCTAATAAAAATCCTCCTTCTCAAGTTAAAACTCCTGCTTCTCCAAATGGTCACATGTCTCCTTTATTCGTGCATAAATATTTAGATAACAGACCGCATATCAAGATAAATCTATTAAGTGCCAATTTCTCGGCTTTATTTGACTCTCGTGCAAATCAGGTCAGAATGGTATTAAAATTTTAAGTCGTTTAAGTATAAAAATATGCCATATCGAAAATAGAAGTGTTACCACTGCAGATGGCAGCCGTCTAAAAGTTTTAGGTACGGTTGAGTTGCCGCTAGTCTGCAATGGTCATTGTTTAGTAATCTCTGCTCTAGTAGTACCTTCTCTATCACATACTTTGGTTTTAGGATGTGATTTTGCACAAAAATTCGGAATTTTAGTAAATTTTAAAGAAAATTCGTGGTATCCACAGTCCCTAGAAGTCAATTCTCATACAAGTTTTAAAGATTGTTATTCAGAAAGTTCATTAGAAAACCTTTTCTCGCGTCTATGTACCCTAGATGATCTCTCGCGGACGGAACGCTTAAAGGCAGAAAACGTAATAAGCTCTTTCAATGAAATAAGTAGTAAAGATAGGTTAGGCCGAACGAATAAAATCACCATGTCTATAGATACAGCTGATGCCAGTCCTGTAAAGACAAGGCCCTTCGCCATGTCTCCGTACATGTCAAAAGTATTAAATAAAGAGTTAGACGAAATGTTGAAACTCGGAGTGATTGAAGAATCAAACAGTCCTTGGTGTTCTCCAATCTTATTGGTGAAAAAGGCCGATGGACAGTATCGTCTATGCTTTGACGGAAGAAAGCTCAACGAGGTCAGCAAATTTGATAACTATCCATTACCGAACATCGACAGAATTTTGACATCACTCAGGAATGCTAAGTATGTATCTTCGATAGACCTTAGAAAGGCTTTCTGGCAAATTCCTTTGGACAAATCCTCCCAGGAAAAGACCGCTTTTGCAGTAGTAGGCCGAGGTCTATTTCAGTTCGTCACTATGCCGTTTGGTCTAAAGAACGCTGCTCAAACTCAGCAACGTTTAGTGGACGCTATATTTGGTCCGAAATATGAGCCACATATTTTTACCTATCTCGATGATATTTTAGTAACATCGGAAGACTTCGAATCGCATATTCGCTTACTTAAAGAAGTAAAAGATAAATTGAAAGAGGCCGGACTGACGATAAATTTGAGCAAATGTGATTTTTTCAAAACTTCTCTAAAGTTTTTAGGCTATATTGTAGGCTCAAATTCCTTACGTACCGATCCGGATAAAGTAGCAAGCATGGTTAATTATGCGAGACCTACTAATACTACGGAAGTTAAGCGTTTCGTAGGAATGTGTTCATGGTATAGGCGTTTTATTGAGAATTTTTCTACCTTGTTGTCACCTATTAATGATCTTTTGAAAGGACGAAAAAAAGGACAATCGATAGATTGGACAAAGGCAGCCGAAGAATCTTTTATAAAGATTAAAGAGCTATTGGTTTCAGCTCCAATTTTATCCCAACCAGATTTTTCCCAACAGTTTTATATTTCTAGTGATGCTTCTAATACCGGTTTAGGGGGCGTCCTAACACAGAAAATCAATGGTGAGGAAAGAGTGATAGCGTATGCCAGTAGAACTTTATCAAAGGCTGAACGTAACTATTCGGTTGTTGAAAAGAATGTTTAGCAGTACTCTTTAACATCGAAAAGTTTCGACCTTAGATAGAAGGTGTTCCTTTCACGGTCATAACAGATCATTATAGTTTATTGTGGCTTAATTCTATTAAAAACCCTAGTGGCAAACTAGCGCGTTGGGCGATTAGGCTGAGACAACATACGTTTAATTTAATTCATAGAAAAGGAGTCCACAATGTTATTCCTGACGCTTTGTCAAGAATCCCAGATCATACAGTGGACGAGAACAGTCTTAATGCACAGATTGGCGTAAGAATTGATACAGTTGATGTAGATCGCATTGATCCATGGTACGATAATTTGCGGCAGCAAATTAAAGAACTTCCTCAAAATTTTCCGCAGTGGAAGGTGGAAAATGATTTCGTGTACAAATTTATCCCAAACCAGTTGCCTTTAAAAGTTAATGTACCCGAGTGGAAAATACTAGTTCCTAAACCGCAGAGAGGGGAAATTATAGACATGTGTCACACTCCTCCTACTTCTGGTCATTTTGGTTTTTATAAAACTCTTCACAGGATTCAGGAACAGTATTATTGGCCAAAAATGCGTTTTGATATCTTAAAGTTTGTGAGGACTTGTGAAGTATGTGGAGCGCAGAAATCTCCAAATACACTACCTATGGGACTGATGGGAAAAGAGAAAACGGTTAATTACCCTTTTCAAGTCATAGCAGCTGATCTAGTAGGCCCATTTCCACGTTCAAAAAAGGGAAATAAATGGCTCCTCGTGGTTTCTTGCTGGTTTACAAAGTATACCATGCTATTTCCTTTGAAAAGCTCTAAAGCTGGATATATAGAGAGAATTTTGGAAAATAATGTCTTTCTAATCCACGGTGTTCCATCGCTCTTGATATGCGATAACGGTACTCAGTTTACCTCTAAAAGTTTTAAGAGCTTAAGTGAAACTTATGGTTTTAATATCCGTTTTAATCCCGTGTACTCTCCACAATGTAATTTTGTCGAACGTAATAACCGAACAATCGGGACCGCTTTAAGAAGTTACGTTGATTCACATGACACTTGGGATGGCAATATTTCCAAAATCCAACAAGCAATAAATACCGCAAGACACGAAGTAACAGGGTTCACACCGTCTTTCTTAGTTTACGGCAGACATATACCTCTATCTGGATCGTATTATAAAAATTTAGATTTGGATGTCAATGTTGACAGCGAAATAATTCCGAGTAACAGGGGTGCGTACGCCGAAAATTTAAAGGGTTTAAAAGATATTTTCACCGACGTGCGTAGTAGGATACATAAGGCTTAGGAACGGAACAGTAAGTCTTACAACCTTAGAAAAAGGGATTTTGCCTTTAATATAGGTGATCACGTTTGGCGAAAAAATAAAATTCTTTCCAGTGCAGCAGATAAATTCACATCTAAGTTGGTACCTAAGTATGTGCATTGCGTGATAAGAGAAAAGATTTCAGATTTAGTTTATGGTTTAGTTAATTTAGATGGGACTAAAATAGGACGATGGCATATTAAAGACTTAAAACCATTCACTGGACCTAACCCTAATGAAAGTTTGTCAGAAGAAGAATAATTTATATTTACATTATCTTAATTGCTTTACTTTATTCTTTTTGATGTTGCTCTATAGAGGTGACGACCTCGTTTTTTTTGACTGTTATAAAAGTTGAGCAGAGTATAGCTTACTTTTATTATTTTTTTGCTAAGGTTTTGGGTACTGATCATATCCAAACTTAGGTTGATTGAGGTTGATGTTTAGCATCGACTCAGTTTTAGCGAGCTTGCGAAGGAGTCACACTCAGGATATATCATAAGACTGGTATGTCGGTGGTCGCGGGATTTGATTTGCTTATGACCCCAAATAATATCCAGTTCTTGACACTTGGAAGCGAAATTTTGATTAGAGGCAATCCAAGGTGATCTTGAGTTAGGACAAGCGCAAGATGTAGCTCGTGTAGTGTGATGTAGAGACAAAATTTTTATGAGCAATTTCAAAGTTTGTTACCCGAGTGGGTGTATTTCTATTACCTTAGTGGTATATGTTGGGTGCAATTAAGAGTAAATTGATTTTGGTTTATCCAGTAAGTCTAAGACTTGGATTATTTTGATTTAGATCTTCTTCTGAATTGACAAACTGAGGGTATCTTCTATTCTTCTCAGGGCCGTTTAAACGTTACCTTTGAGTCACAAATTTTTTTAAAATTTTTTTTTGCATGGACTCATAGGCGTATGTTGAGTTTTTTTCGGTATACTATCAGATTGATAGGAAATTGAAGTCCTGCAGGAGAACTAAAGGCTGATCATTTACAAGAGATGAGAGCAGAGTAAGACAGTCGTTTCACAAAGAGATGATCAAAATCTGATACCGAGATGAGAACCTTGTTAAGAGAGGCTAAGCGCAGTGAAGGAAGATTCCTAACCGAATTTTTAGATTTCCAAGAGGTAATCTAGAAGTTTGGGCTGACAGAAAACGGTTATGCCTGATACCTGTAGCAGTTTCTTCTAGAGGCTATTGTCTAGGGAGACGATTAACACCATGATCGAATATTTTAGCTGTCAATGATGTTTTCTTCTTGTTTCTGATTAAGCTGGAAAAGCTCTTGTCGTCTTCAAAAGTTTTGTTGCGTTGCCACCGAAAAATGGAGAAATTTTTACTTCAAGTAGCTTTTTAAGCTCATTTTCGTTTTTTGGAAATTTCCGTTAGAAGCTTGGTTAAGTCAACCTTGTAAACCTTTTAGGTTGTATCCCATGAGTTATCTGTTTTTACAGGCTGTGATGCACCGGGTGCTAACAGATGCCGTTACGACGTTTGGCAAGGAGTTAATCTTCCTGAGGAACAGACTGATTGGAAGGGTAGTCTATGGGGGGCGCACGTTTGACCTTTGGGACCTTTAGAGGTTTTGTTACCCAATGGCTATTTCTATTTGAGCCAAAGGAGAGCCTAGCTACTGTAGTCGACCTCAGCTCCAATTAGCCTATTAGTGGTGATAGGCTGTTGGCAGTAGTGTGTTTCGGAACACCCTATTGATTAAATTTTTTTGACTTATGGTGGTGTGGTAGACACCGTTTTAGTTTAGCGGATGCTATAATCTACTCCCTTTTGTTGGTGGACACCAGGGTCACCATTTCCGTATTTTATTGTCTCCACCTTTCAGTATATCGTGGTGAGGTGTTTGTCTCCTGTTATGTGGGATGGATTGAATGTTTTTCGTTGTTGTTCCAGGGCGAGACCAGTACACGAGGGTTCTTCATGCAACTTGAAGAGGCGCAATGCTGGTTAAGTTTTATATCTCTGTATAGCCACCCTGAAGAATGACGGAGGGCGTTTTTTCTGGCTCATGTTTCTAGGCAGATTTGTCACTTTGGTGCGATGTGCCGAAAATTTGGTTAGCTTTTGCTAAGAGCTTTCACCAAGCTCAGTATGGAGTTATCATAACCAAGAGTTTGGGATTTGAACTCCTGTATATATATCTGTATATATTTCTGTATATATTTCGGTGTATGTTGGTTGCCTGAGGGCATGTGCTCAAAATGCGTGATTTTGAGTCGTTTTGTTTATGGACTCCTATATATAGGATTATGACTTTAGGGAGGTCCTATTTCGAGACTTGCTGTCTCATACAGTTATATTGGGAATGTTTCCTAGAATGTTAGTTGTGCGCAGACTAATCATTCTGTTCTTAGAGAACATTGCTTTTTGAAGCAGGATCATTCAGTTTGGTGAATTTTAGCTTTTATAGCTATTCACTGTGTTTAGAGTGAGTTCTAGCTTTTGTAGCTATTCACTGTGCCTATAGTGATATTGTTAGCTTTTATAGCTGCTCACTATGTTAATGGCGAGATTGTTCTTTTAGAACGCAGACTTTGTGTAGTCGAGGACTATTTACAGAGTGTTTTCTTGGCGAGGAGCCGAGTTTTTTTCTGGCGATATACCAGAGTGTTTTGTTGGCGATGAGCTGACGTGTTTTCTGGCGATTAACCAGAGCGTTTTCCCTGGCGATTTTAGCATGTCTGGATGTCTCAGGACGTCGACATTGCGCGATGTAGCGTTTTCCCTGGCGATTTTAGCATGTCTGGATGTCTTAGGACGTCATTGCGCGATAGAGTGCGATTATTTTCTGATGCGACTAGTAGTGATACTAGATTTGGAATGTTCTCTTAGCGGTGAGCTAGAGCATTGATGGCGATTTTTTCCCGAGCGTTTGCCTGGATATTTATCCAGATATTTTTTTTGGCTTTGTGCTAAATGGTCTGACAAGACTTTTTCTTTTTAGTGTAAGTGTTTGCACTAGAATCATTTTTTTATTTTTTTTTCTTTATTTAAGAATTTTTATAAATTTCTTTTGCTGAAATAGAAAATTTTCAGACAATCCTTAAAATATTTTAAGGGGGGTGTTCATATTTTATTTCAGTTCACTTTTTTTGATTTAGACAAGAGTCTAGACAAAGTTATATTTTTTTGTTTTGGTAACAATAACAGAGCTGATTCTTTTATATAAGAAGACCGCGATTGTTATTTTGGAAAGGTATTTCTTATGTTCATGCAAGGATTTTTATTTGCTTTTTGATGTACTTAACCTTAGTGCTTAATTAAGTTAAGTCTAGTTATAAGATTCTTGTGATCATGCAAAGATTTTCATTTGGTTCTCATTGTACTTAATATTAGTGCTTAATTGAATTAAGTCTAGTAGTAAGGTCCGAAGTTTGTACTTTTGTTTTAAGTTCTGACCTTAGTATTAAGTGATAGTGTACCACTTTGTACCTTTTCATAAGTAGCCTAAGTTTAGTAGACTAGTGTAGTCTATTTCTTTTTGGAAGGGGGTAAATGTAACATTCATTTTTTCCTAGATTTTAAGACCATGTAATGTTACTGATTTTTCACTTCAAATTGTACTTATTTTCATTTTTGTATCGAACGGTATATTAATAAGAGATTCCAAGCCGTTCGGTATATTAGTGTGCTGTGCGGGTTTCTGACCGAATCTATCGGCACGCCGGGATTGGTTGAAAATGTGTATCCGGATTTTTGGTTCCGGCGTCGCGATATGACCGAGAGAAGGCCCACGGCTTATTTAAGGGTCCGGTAGGACAGGGATCAAGGAGGAGTACCATCAAGCCGCAGCCAGAGTAATTTTCATCGGAGCCGCCAAGTAGGCTTCCTTCGACAGAGCTGCAGTAAAGGCTCATAACAACAATCATGAGAGCTAAATAATGTACAAGTTTTTTTAACGAAAAGCCGTAGTGGGCTCTCTAAGTGTTTATTAGAAAAGTGTGAAATCGGTTGCGTTCCATAGACTTATCCCTGAGTAGTGCCCTAACAGCAATTTGAACTGACTAAAAAGTGAAGTGAAAAGCACTATTTTTCGTCTTCGGGAGTAGTCAGAGTTTAGAATTTAAATGTCATAACTACCTGTTAGGCTAAAATTTTTTGTAATCCTGTAAAACTGCAAAGGTTAGAACTTTTTAGTTTTAAAAACATGAATAAATTTTCTTTTTGTTGATTAAAGCTAGTGTCTCACTGAATACCTATCTTACGTTTCAGGATAAGAACGGCTGTACCAAACTGATTTTTTTATTTACCAACAGTACACCCTTTCAGTATTTTTTCATTTTTTTAGCTGAAGTTAGATCCTTTCTATTTTAAAATGAATGGTGCCCAAAAAGTCGTACAGCTGAGATTTCTTTAAAAATAAAAAATAATTCCAAAAAGACGTACAAAAATTATCTCTTACCCATATCTCTCTACCAAAGAAAACTGAGCTAGTGTGTGTTTAATTTCTTTAGTTCTTTTAAAATCAGGATTCACTCAATTCATTATCAGAAATTAAAAGGAGGTTGCAAGAAAATTGCGCCCAAGCGTGGGAAAAACAATTTTCACATGGTACAAAATAACGCCTCAAAAAGCGGGCAGTAAAAAACACATTACAAAGTTACTGATCATTTTATACCACCGTAACAAAAATTTTTATTTTAAAAGCAATCAACTTACGGAATACTAATCGTGCAAGTTTAACTTGCACTTGACCGGTTATTTAATCTCCGAATTGGTCAGGATTTGATAATAATTGTTCTTTTCTATTGTTTGTTATTGGTTGCAATGGCTTGCTAGTTCTCTTTCCTTTTATTATTTACTTAATCTAGATTTTTTTATTATTTCTTAATTACTTTTGTTGTTTAACTATTTTCTTTCTGCTTACAAGATTACACTCAAAAGATGCTACAACAACTGAAACATCTGAAATGGAAATTTATAACTAGGATAATAAAGCAGAAGAAGAAATAAAAATTTTAAAAAAATATTATGTCGATTTAACTGATGAATTGTATTAATTATTTTTAAAAGGAGTGTGGTCGGTGAGTTCGAGCCAAAATGCACCACACAGGTTTCTTGTATTCGCAACATAATTAACAAGATTAATTAAAAAGATGTTCTTTAAACACAAGTTGAAATATTTTAAGCATTTTTTGACGTAGTTGAATGTCACTTTTTAATTGGTGGTTATAAGAACCAACGATAATAAAACTTAAATTATAAGAGAAATATTTTTTTATTTATTTAAAATAAAAGTAAAAAAAACCGGTCAATGTACGGAAGGATAAAAAGTTATTCATATTTTGTTTTTTATTACGCCGAAAAATTGATTTTTAAAAGTAGAATTTGCCGAAATAATAAAAAAAGTTTTAAGAAAAACTAGATATAAGAGCTCGTATTTTCTGAGCTGTGGGTTCAGCTAAATACATATATTACAATTGCGGTACAAAATTGATTAAATTCATTATGTAGCCAATATTTATATTGACTAGTTAATATTAGAGTTTATGGCACTTGAACATTATTTCACGTCACATCGCTAAAAAAAGTTAGACTAAGATATTGCTCGTTAGCAAATGGCTTAAATCTAAATTTATTACTTTTATTGTTCAACAATAATTCACTACATAAGTATGAAGTTGAGTTCGTGAGTCCCTTCACAGCGCTTTTCAAGAACTTTTTTTATGTGGAAAACCTCATCCCTTTGAAACTACGTACCCAGCAGTCCACTGATTATATGAAGCTCTTAATATCGATGTAAATAGCTATTTACACGCACTGAAATGCAAGAATTTTTTGCTGCTTTTGTGCTGCTTAGTAAAACATTTAATGGCAGTTAGTCCGTTCTATCATCACGATACAAAAATGTACAGAAATCATCTTATCCATTTCCTCAAAAATTTTTTGAACGAATTTTTATTGATTGTAATAAAAGGCATAAAAAACATAAACAACAAATCTTACCATAATACTCCTTAAAAAGTTTTTTACACACTCCACATAAATTAAACTATGTTTTTCATTGGTCTCTAGAAACTTTACCAGAAGTACAATCTATTAACCAAACAAAAAATATTAACACTCATGCAAACTAACTTTATACTCAGTAGTCTTCACAAAAATTCTTCGTGTCACGCAAATTAACTGTTTTTCTATAAATATCATAGATACTGGATATATTTAAATGCCACGAGAACCACCTGAGAAAGTGGCACAGTAAATTAGCGATCCTAACGAAGTCAGTTGCCAAAACCATAAGGTTTCACTTAATATGCAAAATTTTTAGATTCATAGAAAAGCCTTTATATCAGGTAATTGCTAAAGAACTATCCAGAACTGACCTCTGAGAATCGACAAGCTCGATTACTTGAAGATGAAATAACTAAAGTTAACCAGATAACTATATTTTAATACTAAGAAACTCTTAAATGTAAACACTTCGGCTCTAGACTGCCCCATGTCTCAGTTTATACAGTTTCTACAGCAGAACATTAGTAAAACATGTTAAGAAAGAGGTTTCCGACGCAAATACAGGTGCAAAAGTTAAGCCACAGAGGACCAGGTATCATCGATAATTTTTGTAGCAAATTTCACATTCATGAATACCTAACACTTCTAACATCTTGCCTACCGACAATGACGTGAAAATCCTAACGTCATAAATCGTGCCCGGAATAGATGCGAAGAAATTATCGACGAAACCAAGGAGGCACACAATCAGCGAATTAGAAACAAACTTCTTGCTTGTCCCAACAATTCCAGGTCCTTTTGTTCAGTCGCTAAGGCAGTTAGTCAAAATTTCACCAAATTCACCATACCACCATTCACACGGCTAGATAATTCTCAAAAATCGTGCGAGGGAACTAACACCAGTTTTCTGTATACTTTTCAATCTTCGCTACAAAATGGGACTATTTCCTTCCTGCTAGAAATGCGCCAGAGTTCAGCCGATACCTAAAAAAGGCCAGAGAAGACCTTGCTAAACAACTACCGACCAGTCGCATTGCTTTAAATAATATCGAAATTCATGGAAAAGGCTATCAATCAGCATCTTCTAGAATATCTTGAAGGATTCAACCTTATTAGCGACCATAAATATGGGTTTCGTAAACATAGATCAATAGATCATAGATCTTCTAACTTATGTAATACATATTTGGAACAACGCAATTAAACACTTTGGAGAATCTCGTGCAGTTGCTCTTGATATATCCAAGGTATTCGACCGTGTTTTGCACGATGAATTCTTGGCTAAGCTACGCTGTGTGAAAAGTTCTGCTTGTGGCTCTCAGGTTTCCTCAAAGAGTGTTCTTTACGGGTGGCAGACGGCGAATTTCTTTCTAATATCTTCACTATCAACGCCGGTGTGCTCCAGGCCTCCATACTGTCTCCTACTCTCTTTCTTATTTACATTAACGATCTGCTGGAAAAGACCGAGAATTCAATCTACAGCTTTGCAGATGACAGTACGCTTATCTCATCATTCACTCTGAATGTTCGAACATCGCCTACTCAGACAAATATCGGCAGGCAGCAGGAAGTCATTCAACTTAACAAAGACCTGGAACATAGAATTTCATCTTAGAGTGACAGTAACCAAGTGGAATTTAACGCTACAAAAACTCAGGCAGCAGCTTTTTTGTGTTACGTTAACGTGGCTGAGCCCGACATAGTTATGTCGGGGCACTCCATTCCTCTAGCGTCGTCACTAAATTTGTTGGGAGCAAATATGTCTTTGCCTGAACATGTTGCAAGCATAACAAAGAGAGCTTCTCGAAAGCTGGGAATATTACTTCGAACTAGAAAGCTTTACACTCCACAACAACTGTTAATTCTGTACAAAGCCCAAATTCGACTAACTATGGAATACTGCTGCCATGTTTGGGGCTCTGCTCACAGCATTTTTTGGATTCTATCAAGAGAAGAGCTGCTCGCCTGATTGGAGACACGGACCTGGCCGGCGGCCTTAACGCGTTGGAATGCCGAAGAACGGTTGGCGACTTGAGTCTATTCTACAAGTATTTTCATGGGAAGTGTTCGATGGATGTAGCCCACTTAATTCCTCCCAGAACGGTGTAGGCTAGAAATACACGTCGTGCTAATACTTCACATTCATATTAGCTGAACTTGTTACTCCTCGTATAACCCTTTTCATGCAGTCTTTTTTATAGAGAACCTCATCCCTGGAATAATTTGACCAGGACTGGATTTCCCACCGAGTACACAATGTATAGCGATTAAAGGCCAACGTGAATCGCTTTTTCGGCACACGTATCGCTCCTGTAGCACTTTAGAGATTTCCCTGTAGCATGTGTGCTAAACCCATAAAAAAACAGCAATATTTATCAGCAGACAATAATATTTTTATATACATCTTCTGATGGACATTTTCCATCAGAATATGTATATAAAAATATATAGTGGCTTATCGGAATAAAACTGTAAGTAATTTTGCATTTATATTAAAAGCAAAAGAGTACAAAAATAAAGGACAATCAAAACATATTAGCTAAACTGGGAAATGTGATATCTGGATCAATTTCAGAGTCCATGAGATAGCCTAAATGAAGAGGCAATCGTAATATAATCACATCAGTAGCAAAGATTTAAACATAAAATCTCTAAAGATATTAATAGCTAATCTTCAACATAATCTGGTGCAAATCGCCATAACTATTCCAAGAACAAGCCCACGATTTGGAAAATAGAATTCTTACTTTTCATTTTTATCATTACCTCTTAAATATTTCTTCAACCGCTAAAATTAGTAACTTATTGCATATGGCGATACGAGTAACAGTATGAATTTAACTCTTCCCGACTGTAGACTTTGTCCTTGGATTTAAGATTTGAGCTTGACATTAGATGAAGATTAGGTCTATAAGCTAATAATATTTTTAGATCTGCTCTTAAGGCAGTTTCTCGGTATGACCGCTACAAAAAATCGATTTTTTTTCTTACATATTGCTAAGGCAAAATACATCAAGTATACTGTAAAAATTTCAGACCGAAATTCTAAATATTTAGGAAGTTATAGCTTATAGAAGAGAGAGCCTCCCAGTAGCCTGTCATTCGACCCACAGCAGTTGCAAGGGTATGATATTGTTTTTTCGGTACCTTTATACCTACGCTGAAAATGAAACCTTTGAAGAAATGAAAGGTTTACTGTATGTAGCAGGCATAGCCGATTAGTGTAAGTATAAGTTTTCTATAAAAAATAATTTACAAAAACTTTAAACTCGTTTTCCTCGAAACCACTTTTTTTCGGTTCGTGGAAAGCAGAGTTGTACAAACAATTAGTTAACGGATCAAGTAGAATTTTTATTAATAATTTCTTAATTTCTCTCTTAATTTAAAACGAAAATAAACACGATTTTTAGTCTGCTACTTTGTTTTTTTGTTTACATAAATGTCTAATCATACATAACCCTATAGAGATATGTTTATTGAATAATAATTAATTTATATATTTTGTTACAGATCATTGCAAATGGAGATGTGCTTCCCACCCCCCTTTTTTTTTGAGGAGATCACTTTGACCGCAAACAACATGAACAAAATATTATTAAATAAATATAAAAAGTTTATATGGTTTAAGATGTCAATAATAACATATAAAAACATTACAAAGATTGTATTTTCTTTTGTTAGGAAAAAAAAATTCTTGACATTAGCTTCAAATTTTAGTTGTCACACCGAGAAACCCTCTTAAAGCTTTGTAGCTATTGTGGATGTATTGTAATTACCTTTACACCTAGTTTAGCTAAACGCCTAAGGAATAGAACAAAACATGGAAAATTTAACAAATAAGTTTTAATAAAAGAAAATGATCTTAGTTAAGGGTACCGAAAATATGAACAATCAGGAAAATACATGAAGATAGACACAACCAAAAGAGAACCGAGAAACTATTTTCAATTCTCTTGAGGTTGTGTGTTTACCTTTAAGTGTTGTACTGATTTTTCATGATTTCGGTACCCTAAACTGAAATCATTTATTTAATTACGCCTTATTTATACGGTTTACGTACTCTTTAGCGTGTAATGAAACAGCAAAATTGGTGGCTCCGAGGTTGCTCTTATGTAATGATGATACCAATGTGCATGACGTCAAGGAAATTACAACTGACTCGTGATTGAGGAAGCGGAAACGGCGTGTCACATCTTCGATTAGCAGGCCAAGGCACGCTGGTGCTGTGGCATAGTTGGTAAAGTTCAGGCGTGTATAGCCTGAGGTCGTGGGTTTCAATTCCACCGTCACTCAGAAACTTCTTTTAATTCCCTTGTTGTATTTTTACCTTCAAGGGTTTCGTGATTGTTCGTTGTTTCGGTACCATTAGCTGACATCATTTTCTTTTATTAAAACTTATTTGTATAGTTTACGTATTCCTTAACGTGTACTGTGAAGACTCAGGAATGGACTAAACAATAAAACTGGTGGCTCCGAGGTTGACCTTATTTACTGACGATGTCAATGTGAGTGTCGTCACAGGAATTAAGATTCATTCTCGACTGAGGTGCAGGAAACGACGAGAAAAATCTCTGGCAAGCAAGTCAAGGTACGCTGGTCCTGTGGCTTAGTTGGTAGAGTCCAGATCGTGGGTTCGAATCTCATCGGCACCAAGAAAATTTTTTTAATCCTCTTGTGGTTGTGTCTTTACTTTCAAATATTTTCCTGGTGGCAGACTCTAGTTTGGTAATTAAGAAATAGCCTACCCAAGTCGTCCATTATTCTTGGACTTATGTAGTTTTAATACAAGAGCAAATCTTACTAACATATTTCATCCGATAACCAACTGAATATTTTTTTTCTATAATATTATATCTTTTGGAGGTATAACCATGTGAAGAACAACAACTAGCTTAATTAATAATTGTGTATCACAAGGAAGAACACCTACCGAATGGAAAAAAAGTTACATTTCATCAATCTATAAGAAAGGAAATAGAAAAGACCTTAATAATTATAGAGGCATATGCGTCACAAGCACTATGAGCAGACTGTACGGTAAAATATTGCAGAATAGAATAAGAGAAACAATTAAAGGAAAGATATCCGAAAACCAAAGCGGATTTACTCCGGGCCGGTAGTGTATAGACAGCTTGTTTACTTTACAACAATTAATAGAAAAAAAGATCCAAAAAGATGACGAAATACATATGACCTTTATAGATCTTAAGAAGGCATACGATAGTGAAGGAATGATAACAACAATAAAAGAGTTATATAATGCAAATATAGGATATGTGAAAAAAGGACGCTATCTCTCGGGAGCTATCCACATTACAAAAGGTCTAAGACAAGGGTGTTGCCTTTCACCAATCATATTTAATATATTTGTAGACAACGCTCTAAAGAAGTAGAACCGCACTTGCCAAAGCATGGGTATCCCCATTAGTGATAAACACCTATTATCGTAAAACTTTGCAGACGACCAACTAATAATAACACAAGATGCATTCGATATGGAACATGTATTGAAGAGATTATAGACAGACTACAAGGAGTGGGGACTAGAGGTGAGCCTTGAAAAGACGGAGTATATGGTTATGAACTCGGAAATAGAATTTGATGTCTTAATTAACAACGATACACATGTCAAACAAGTCAAGGAATTTAAATATCTAGGAGTACTGATTGACAACAAAAATGGTATAGGTAAAAAGGAAATACAGAATAAAATACAAAAAGCCAGAAGGATCATAGGAGCTCTTAACTCAATATGATGGGATCAAAAAATAACTACACAAAACAAAAAGAGAATTGGAAGAACAATGGTAGAATCGGTTTTAAGTTATGGTAGTGAACTGTGGGTAATGAAAGAAGAGGATAAAAGAAAACTAACGACGATAGAGATGGATTACCTGAGAAGAAGCGCCGGAGTGTCCAAATTCCAACACATAACAAACCAAGAAATACGCAACAGAACAGCAACAACAGAAACAATTATACAAAGAATACAAAATAGAGGTTTAAAATGGTTGGACACCTACTCAGAATGAACGATACAAGATGGCCCAAAAGGCTCTTGATATGGAAACCACCGGGAAGAAATAAAAAAGGACGAACACGTAGATCCTGGAATGAAGATATGAGACAAGCCATGAGGTCACGAGGAATGGACGAAGAGATGGCGGACGACAGAGCGTTTTGGAGAAGGCGAATGGGAACACAACACTTAGTTGTATAATTGTTATATATTACTTGTGTATATGTACAGTTAACCCAAATATATATATATATATATATATATATATATATATATATATATATATATATATATATATATATATATATATATTATATCTTTCGCGATCGTGTATATTTTTTTATCAGAAATGGTAAATGAATTTAACGGGGTCGATTTTAAAATATAAAAAACTTAAACCTCTTAAGTGTCTAGTAAACAAACAAAATATCAGAAATTAAGCTTAAATCAAATAAAATATATTGTGTTTTTTTAAAAAAAACAAAACTACTTTATTAAATAAACCATATAGTGATCCAGAATCATCATTTGGTATACTAGAACACGTTGTAAAAACGACAATAAACATTTGGAAATATCAGCAACATCTAGATCATTGGCGGATCAAAAAACATGAGAGGAATATAACTGGAGGCCCCTCAATGAAACTAAAAGCTGGCATCTTATACTTAAGAAGGTCCAGATAAGAACAGGTGGTGGAACTGATCACCAGCCACTGTTGCGAAAAATGGCTATCCATAATGTCCTACGATCTGCAGCCTATGTGGTGAAAAGGTAGAAACCTCTATGCACATCCTACATGAATGTGCGGGTTTAGTTTGAATCAGGCATTAACTGTTCGGAGATCTACATCGAGATAATATCATACGATATGAAGAGCCTGAAAGGAAGTTAATAAACCTTTTTAAAGGGACGACATCCCTGCAACTAAAAGACGCGAGCACAATAAGCTAAGAAGCTCCAGTGCACAAATAAATACAATCGTCTACCCCGCCTACACGGTATTAAATACACCGAAAAACTATTTATAAAACGTATCGTGTTCAAAGAAATTTTTATAACCTGATTTCTAAGTCCACTATCTGAAAAATAACTTGCTATTTTTTTTCAACGCTCGTTACTTTTATTTTAAATTAATTAGCGAGATACTATAACTATAAGTAATAAGTTTAAAATACAAAGTAATTAATAAAAAAATTAGATCTGTTACAAAGTTGCCTTTTTACCTCATTCGGTTTCTTGTCGATTTAGAACCATGTCACTGCAAATGGTTTCCTAAATCAGTCTCCATTTCAGTAGACATGACAAAGCGAAAAATGTTTTATGTCACTGACGGTTAAACTAAAAACTCCATTATTACAGTATTTTTTGTTCAGCTGGAAACTAAAATTAGTAATGAGTTTCAGAGCAAATAGATTATACCTCTAGTTCCGTACAACAAAAAGTAGAATTTTTAGCCTATATAGATATACATTATCTGGCCAATATGTATAAAAAAGTTTACCAAGAACAGAACTTATTTACTTTTTTTTACACATTGTTAGCATTCTTGTGCCATCATTTTTATTAACACTCGTCTATAATAGTTATACTTTTAGGTTACATAAAAATTTGCTACAGATTTTGATAGTTTTAAGTCTCCTTAGTAAGTACCTAGTTGCAAACCGGTCTTTTTTAAGTATCCAATAATAGTCTGCCAGCAATCTAGGGCCCCATTTTCCTGGACATTACTTCCCCATGCTGGAAATAACTTGGTAAGTTCTTACGTCGGTCTTGCAGCTAATAGAAGATTTTTGATACGTTACATCCAAAAATTTTGTAAGATATTAGTCGTTCATTAATTAAATCTTTCTGATTTTCTTCCTTATGATTACTCAAAAAGTTTTTTAAGTACATTACAAAGACAGTCCATTGCCAGTTTCACGTCTGGGTATAGATTTTGCTCAAACATGTTATCCTTCAAAAGTTCCCTACAAACGTCTCTTATTTAAACTTTACTTCAAAAAGTATTGGATATTTTTCTTTTAGATCTGAAAATCCAGTGCTGGATGTGTTTATTACTTTTCAAAATTTCTTATAAGACCCAATTTAATCTTCAAAAGAGGTAAAAATGAATTATCATTTGTCTTGGGATAAATAAAAGACGTTTTGGCCATTTCCATTTTAATTAGTATTTCTTTCTATTTCTGCTATCCACTTTCAAATAAAGCCGCTATACTTTGTATAAAGAAGCTAATATCCAAGCAAGGAGGTGACTTTAAAGTCTCCATATATTTCTAAGAATATTTATCATACTCGATTTTCTTCTAGGAGTAATATCTTATCTTCGTCGTATTCTTTCATATTGGCTCCAAGAGCTAGTGCTACAGAAGAAGCGTAATTATATTGTGCAGACTTCCAATTTTTAAACTAGCTTTAGATGAGTTAAGAGCCACGAACGATCGGAAAGTTTCAGTGGAGTGCCTCAAACTTACTCACCTCAAACCTGACCTAACCTAGAACACCCATTGAATTAGCACGAGTTACTTGGGTCGTATTCAAAATTTAAAAAACTCTTCGGTATCTGAATGGCATTACAATAAAATAAATCGCTCTGCTGAGAGAAATAAGATTCATTCATCGTTTCCATCTCGGAAAAGTAAACTCTCATATCACGTGAAAGTAAACTTCCCCTTTGATTCTTATGATTAATGTCCGGTATTTGGTATCATCATTAAATTAAAAAATTCTGTTGTTCTATAGAATAAAGGCTACTATGTGAAATGAAGAAATGATGATATTAATGATAATTAGAAGCTTTCGAGCATTTAGTAAGTAATTATCTACCAAATTTATGTATTTCAGCAACCTAAGAGACGAAAGCGTAACTATTTTTGCATCACCGTTGATTGGTGGCTTTGTAGTAGATGTAGGACACACACAGGAGAGCTTTTTTCATTTGTGGAAGCCTTGTAGACAAAGAAGAGAAATTGAAATTAATTATTATTAATATTTACTACATGATCACGTTTTGATAGTTAGACTGACTCTTAATGATTATGTTAGTTCGAAAATTTTCATAATGACTTAGATTATATTCTAAGAGATTAACAACAGCCAGTAACCTGAATTCACGGATCAAAAATTTGGGTATCAAATACCTGATTTCAAAGAGACACATACAAACACTAAAAATACAGAATCGAAAAGTGTAGATGTTTGTTGAAAGGTCCACAGATCCATCAACCAACTTCTTGAAACTGTAAGTAACATGTAAAGACTACGCTGCATAATATTCTTAATTTGGGCATCGTAAATCTTTTTGGAATATATTAGAAGCCACCTAATAAAAATAAAATACAAAATATCAGAACATCAAACAAAAGTTAGACTACAATTATATTTAATTAGCAAAATAACAGCAAAATTCTAAAAACTAGTTTATAGGTAATGTATAGATTTTAACCAAGCAAAAAATATATACGGGGCAATTTCACCAGGCTGTTTCGCTTTAAGATGTTTTTTGTGTATTCTACGGAATAAGCTAGTTCATTGAGGTACTGTATTTCAGCATCATTTATAAAAAAACCATATAGTATGGTGCAAACTCTACATATCATAAAAAATAAACTATGCAATATTGCTCGTTCAGTTCATAAATTCTTCGACATCGGTGCAATTAACCAAAAATTTTTGAAACGAGTTTCAAAAAAATAGAAAGAGGCCAGAAAAATAAGTCTTCCTAGAAGATTTTTCAAGTATATATATATATATATATATATATATATATATATATATATATATATATATACATATATATATATATATATATATATATATATATATATATATATATATATATATATTACTCAGTATATATCACCACTACACCAAACACTTTATTTTTGCACTCGACGCGCGTTTCGCTAACCATGTTAGCTTCATCAGGAGCGATGATTGACTGCTCATCATCGCTCCTGATGAAGCTAACATGGTTAGCGAAACGCGCGTCGAGTGCAAAAATAAAGTGTTTGGTGTAGTGGTGATATATACTGAGTAGTATCATTGTGCCAAAGATTCCACATTCCCAACTTAGTATATATATATATATATATATATATATATATATATATATATATATATATATATATATATACATATATATATATATATATATATATATATATATATATATATATATATATATATATATATATATATATATATATAAATTAACTATCCAAATGCCGAAATTGCCATCCTGGGCGACTTTAATGTCCACAACATCAATTGGCTTAAATATTCAAATGCAACCGACGAACAAGGTCATGAAACCGAATCATTTTCAATTAGTTGTGGCTTAACTCAGCTTATTGACGAACCAACACGGATCCCTGATCGAGACGGGGAGTTCGCCAGTCTTCTTGATCTGTTTTTAACCACCAATCCGGAGATTTACACGGTCAGCGTAAATCCACCGTTAGGTTCTTCCGACCATAAACTACTTTCGACATCGAATATCCTACCAATCAGTGAGAGAGAGGCGCCTAAACCGCGCAAGACTTGGCACTACAGATCTGCTAAATGGGAAGATCTCATGGAATATTTTCGAACTTTCCCCTGGTTAGACGCTTGTTTTCGATCCGACGACCCATCTGAGTGCGCCAGGGAGGTTTCCGATGTTATTCTGGCCGGTATGGAGGCTTACATCCCTTTTTCGAAGAAATGCCCTTCCAACGGCAAGCCTTGGTTTGACCGAAAATGCAAAAATGGCGTGAAAATCCTAACACCATAAATCGTAACACCTTTGTTCGTGCCAAGAACAGATGCAAAAAAATTATCGACGAAACCAAGGAGGCACACAATCAACGAATTAGAAACAAACTTCTCGCTTGTCCCAACAATTCCAGGTCCTTTTGGTCAGTCGCTAAGGCAGTTGTCAAAATTTCACCAAATCCACCATACCACCACCCACACGGCCAGATAATTCTATTGCAACGATACCTGTTGAGAAAGCGAACTTGTTAGCTGAACTCTTTGCTTCACATTCTACCGTCGATTTCTAAGGAAAAACACCATCTACTATTCACATAGTGCAATCAAGGATGCCCGATATTGTCTTCAGGCGGCGTATCATAAAACGTATTTTGATGAAGCTAGACACCAAAAAGGCTTCTGGCGCTGACGGAATACCTGTCATAGTTCTCAAAAACTGTGCGAGGAAACTAACACCAGTTTTCTGTAGACTTTTCAACCTATCTTACAGAAAGGGAATATTTCCTTTCTGCTGAAAATGTGCCACAGTTCAGCCGATACCTAAAAAAGGTAAGAAGACTTTGCCAAATAACTACCAACAAATCGCACTGCTTTCAATAATATCGAAAGTTATGGAAAAGGTTATCAGTCAGCATCTTCTAAAATATCTTGAAGGATTCAACATTATTAGCGATCACCAATATGGCTTTCGTAAAAATAGATCAACAGGAGATCTTCTGACTTATGTAACACATGTTTGGAACAACGCAATTGAACACTTTGAAGAATCTCGAGCGGTTGCTCTTGACATATCCAAGGCATTCGACCGTGTTTGGCACGATGGACTGTTGACTAAGCTACGTTCTTATGGTATGTCTGAAAAGTTCTGTTTGTGGCTCTCATGTTTCCTCAGAGAGCGTTCTTTACGAGTGGCAGTCGACGGATTTCTTTCTAACTCCTTCACTATCAACGCCGGTGTACCTCAAGGCTCCATACTGTCTCCTACTCTCTTTCTAATTTATATTAACGATCTGCTGGAAAAGACCGAGAATCCAATCTACAGCTTTGCAGGTGATAGTACACTTATCTCTTCGTTCACTTTGAACGCTCGGACATCGGCTACTCGGACGAATGTCCGCAGACAGCAGGAAGTCATTCAACTTAACAAAGACCTGGAAGAAATTCTATCTTGGGGTGACAGTAACCAACTGGAATTTAACGCTAGAAAAACCCAGGCGGCAGTTTTTTCTAAAACGTTGCTGAACCCGACATAGTTATGTCGGGGCACTCCATTCCTCTAACATCGTCACTCAGTTTGTTGGGCGTTCATTTGGGGGCAAATATGTCCTGGCATGAATATGTTGCAGGCATAGCAAGGAGAGCTTCTCAAAAGTTGGGAATATTATTTCGAACCAGAAAGCTTTACACTCCACAAAAACTGTTAATTATTTACAAAGCTCAAATTCGACCAACTATGGAATACTGCTCCCATGTTTGGAGCTCCGCTCCCAAACATACACTGCATTTGTTGGATTCTATTAAGCGAAGAGCTGTTCGTCTGATTGGAGACCCGGAACTGACCGCCGGCCTTGATTCGCTGGAACATCGAAGAACGGTTGGCGACTTGAGCCTATTCTTCAAGTATTTTGTATATATATATATATATATATATATATATATATATATATATATATATATATATATATATATATATATATATATATATATTGTAACATTCATTTTTTCCTAGATATTAAGACCATGTAATGTTACTGATTTTTCACTTCAAATTGTACTTATTTTCATTTTTGTATCGAACGGTATATTAAACAGAGATTCCAAGACGTTCGGTATATACTGTGCAGTGCGGGTTCCTGACCGAATCTACCGCTACGCCGCGATTGGTGAAATGTGTGTATCCGCAGTTTTGGTTGCGGCGTCGCCATATTACCGGCAGAGTTTGCACGGTTTATTTAAGGGCCCGAGAAACGACTGTCTTGGCTAATTTCCATCCAGCCGCCGAGTAGGCGGAATACCATCAAGCCGCAGCCAGACTAATTTTCATCGGAGCCGCCAAGTAGGCTTCCTTCGACTGAGCTACAGTAAAAGCTCATAACAACCATCATGCGAGCTAAGTAAAGCACCAGTTTCTTAACGAAAAGCCGTAGTGGGCTCTCTAAGTGTCTACTAGAAAAGTGTGAAATCGGTCGTGTTCCATCGAAGCCGGAATAGGAACAGTAAGTTACCAAAACATCCTTCAATAGACATATCCCTGAGTAGTGCCTTAACAGCAATTTAAACAGACTAAAAAGTGAAGTGAAAAGCACTATTTTTCGTCTTCGGGGGTAGTCATAGTTCAGAATTTAAACGTAATAACTACTAGTTAGGCTAGAATTTTTTTTGTAGAACTGCAAAGGTTAGAACTTTTTATTTTTAAAAACATGAATAAAATTTCTTTTTGTTAATTAAAGCTAGTGTCTCACTGAATACCTATTTTTCTTTTCGGGATAAGTTGTACTAGACTAATTCTTTTTAGTAATACCCATAAAACCCTTCAGTATTTTTTCTTTTTTTTTAACTGAAGTTAGATCCTTTCTATTTTAAAATGAATGGTGCCCAAAAAAAAACTTGTACAACTGAAGCTTTTTAAAAAATAGAAAAAAATTCCAAAAAGACGTACAAAAATTATCTCTTACCCATATCTCTCTACCAAGAAAAACTGAGCTAGTGTGTGTTTAATTTCTTTAGTTCTTTTAAAATCAGGATTCACTCGATTCATTATCAGAAATTAAAGCGGGGCTGCAAGGAAATTGTGCTCAAGCTCGGGGCATCCAATATTCAAACGGTACAAAATTGCGCTCAAGCGTGGGACAAACAACTTCTCACAGGGTACAAAAAAAAGATGCCTCAAACTGAGGACAGTTTAGCAGGTTACAAAATGACACCACAACGTGCGGGCAAGTTACAACCTTACAAAATAGCGCTGTCAACGCGGGGCTTTTGGAATTTTATTTTTTAAAAAGGGTTCAGAGTACTAGCTTTCGAACAAAGTAAAAGCTCTAACTTTGCAGATATTTTTATTTCATAATATTTATTAAACGAAACTACACTATAGCAGTAAGACAAAAGCAGGAAATTTGTAGAATTTTTTTTATTTCAATTTATCTGATGGTGGTATAGATATTTGAATTTTGTTAATTGACTCTAAGATAAGCGATTCCTACTTTTTCCTTAAAAGCTACCTTTATAGTTCAGATTAGCAGATGTGTTGGTCGACTTTAATTTTGCACTGTTTATTTTGCGGATAGCCGAAGAGAAAAAAACGGTACGTTTTTTCTCACCTATATTTTGCATGAATATTAAAAATACTTTGCTGACACGAAACGGTATTTGGAGATTTTTTTGTTGAGAAATTCTTAACATATTTGGTAAAAGAATTTTAATACAAGGCGATACTTAGAAATTTTTTTTTTGAAATTGTCGAAGATTTTTTAAATGTTTGGTAAAGAAGTTTACATATTTTAAGTGCCTTTACTTATTTTTTATTTTTTTTGACTATTGGGAGCACAGGAGAAATATTTTCACGACTTTTTAAACAGTTCTTTTAAATTGTATTCATTTATCATGGAAGCCTTCAATTTTAAAGTGAATCACCTACTGGAATATGAGTTAGACTATGAACTGAAAATCCGTCGTACTTTCTCAGAACGTCCGGTCGCGGATAAAAGAAAGATTCTAACGAGGATCTTAAGTAAAGAAATTAATGAACCCGGAAAAACGATAAAAATAGGGGATGACACCCTGTCTTTTAAAGAAGAAACGGCTGGTATCGAAAAGAGTTTAAATTCTATCCAAAACTTAATCGATAGTTATGACGGCGATCCAAATGATTCACTTGTACACCGGGTTAAATCACGTTTATCGCATGTAGCGGGTCGCGTACAAAGAATTCCCATGCCGGATGACGAAGAGGAAGCGTCGAAGTTTTCCAAATATGTTCAAGAAACAATAGCTACGTGTGTACTCATGGAAGCCAATCTTGCCGAAAAGATAGCTCCTGGTCATGAGTTACCACAGTTGCCTATTACAACCCCAGTTATAAACGTACCAGCTCCAATCGTGAATTGCGCAGCCAGAAATATTCCTGTCAGCGAATGGCAATTGAAATTTAACGGAGACTCAAAGAGGCTCTATCCTTTTTTGGAGAGGCTGACTGAAATAGCACAAGCTAGGAAAGTATCGGAAGATGAACTTTTCGGCTCTGCTGTTGAATTTTTCACTGGCGATGCTTTCATTTGGTTTAGAAGCATAAAATCAAGTGTCAGCGACTGGCATTCCTTGGTAGATAGGCTAAAGAAGGACTTCTTGCACTGTGATGATGATGAAGAATTGTGGTCGGAAATAAAGAGGAGGCGACAAAGGAAGAATGAGTCCACTGTGATTTTTATTGCCCACATGGAATCTTTATTTAGTAGGTTGTCCATCAAGCCTTTGGAAAGTACCAAAGTTAAATTTATACGGAGGAATAATCTGCCTAGTTTCGTCAATCGGTTAGCTCTACTAGATATTAATTCGGTAGCCGAACTCGCCGGGTTATGTAGAAAACTTGAAGAGTCCGATTATTTGTTGGAAAAGAGCAGACCAAAAAGCGGAACTAATATACATCAAGTAGAGTACAATCCAAATGGCCGAAGTGGAGTCTCGACAAATAAGGTTGGGAATGTAAATCGGAACCCTAGGAGTAACCAGAAAAAGGGTAAAAGAAAAGATAATGACTCTAAAATTAGCGACACTGCAGCTCAAGTGAACGACAAACCGGTTTCACCTAAGGCAATTTTCACGTGTTGGAATTGCACAGGCCCGAATCACACTTACCAAAATTGTACAGCACCAAAGAGGGTATTTTGTTTCAAATGTGGAACAACTGGTGTGAGACTAACAACATGCCCCAAATGTACAAAAAACGAGTAAGGACGGTATATTACCGAGGCGGATACCCTAAGTCCCACAAAAAAGCCTCTAAACATTCGGCTAAGTTACAAGCTCACGTTAGCAGTATAGCCCCTAATCCAAAACGTTCTAGAAACACAGATGGACAAAAATATTCCAATAGATCAGATTGGACTAAATGGTTACAAAAAGTTTCTGATTTTTTTAAGTCTAATAAAAATTCTCCTTTTCAAGTTAAAACTCCTGCTTCTCCAAATGGTCACATGTCTCCTTTATTCGTGCATAAATATTCAGATAACAGACCGCATATCGAGATAAATCTATTAGGTGCCCATTTCTCGGCTTTATTTGACTCTGGTGCAAATGCCTCCGTTATAGGTCAGAATGGTATTAAAATTTTAAGTCGTTTAAGTATAAAAATATGCCATGTCAAAAATAGAAGTGTTACCACTGCAGATGGCAGCCGTCTAAAAGTTTTAGGTACGGTTGAGTTGCCGCTAGTCTGCAATGGTCATTGTTTAGTAATCTCTGCTCTAGTAGTACCTTCTCTATCACATACTTTGGTTTTAGGATGTGATTTTGCACAAAAATTCGGAATTCTAGTAAATTTTAAAAATAATTCGTGGTATCCACAGTCCCTAGAAGTCAACTCTCAAACAAGTTTTAAAGATTGTTATTCAGAAAGTTCTTTAGAAAACCTGTTCTCGCGTCTATGTACCCTAGATGATCTCTCGCGGACGGAACGCTTAAACGCCGAAAACGTAATAAGCTCTTTCAATGAAATAAGTAGTAAAGATAGGTTAGGCCGAACGAATAAAATCACCATGTCTATAGATACGGCTGATGCCAGTCCTGTAAAGACAAGGCCCTTCGCCATGTCTCCTTATATGTCAAAAGTATTAAATAAAGAGTTAGACGAAATGTTGAAACTCGGAGTGATTGAAGAATCAAACAGTCCCTGGTGTTCTCCAATCTTATTGGTGAAAAAGGCCGATGGACAGTATCGTCTGTGCTTTGACGGAAGAAAGCTCAACGAGGTCAGCAAATTTGATAACTACCAATTACCGAACATCGACAGAATTTTGACATCACTCAGGAATGCTAAGTATGTATCTTCGATAGATCTTAGAAAGGCTTTCTGGCAAATTCCTTTAGACAAATCCTCTAAGGAAAAGACCGCTTTTGCAGTAGTAGGCCGAGGTCTATTTCAGTTCGTCACCATGCCGTTTGGTCTAAAGAACGCTGCTCAAACTCAGCAACGTTTAGTGGACGCTATATTTGGTCCGAAATATGAGCCACATATTTTTACCTATCTCGATGATATTTTAGTAACATCGGAAGACTTCGAATCGCATATTCGTTTACTTAAGGAAGTAAAAGATAAATTGAAAGAGGCCAGACTGACGATAAATTTGAGCAAATGTGATTTTTTCAAAACTTCTCTAAAGTTTTTAGGCTATATTGTAGGCTCAAATTCCTTGCGTACCGATCCGGATAAAGTAGCAAGCATGGTTAATTATGCGAGACCTACAAATACTACGGAAGTTAAGCGCTTCGTAGGAATGTGTTCATGGTACAGACGTTTTATCGAGAATTTTTCTACCTTGTTGTCGCCTATTAATGATCTTTTGAAAGGACGAAAAAAAGGACAATCGATAGATTGGACAAACGCAGCAGAAAGATCTTTTATAAAGATTAAAGAGCTATTGGTTTCAGCTCCAATTTTATCCCAACCAGATTTTTCCCAACAGTTTTATATTTCTAGTGATGCTTCTAATACCGGTTTAGGGGGCGTCCTAACACAGAAAATCAATGGTGAGGAAAGAGTGATAGCGTATGCCAGTAGAACTTTATCAAAGGCTGAACGTAACTATTCGGTTGTTGAAAAAGAATGTTTAGCAGTACTCTTTAACATCGAAAAGTTTCGACCTTACATAGAAGGTGTTCCTTTCACGGTCATAACAGATCATTATAGTTTATTGTGGCTTAATTCAATTAAAAACCCTAGTGGCAAACTAGCGCGTTGGGCGATTAGGCTGAGACAACATACATTTAATTTAATTCATAGAAAAGGAGTCCACAATGTTATTCCTGACGCTTTGTCAAGAATCCCAGATCATACAGTGGACGAAAACAGTCTTAATGCTCAGATTGGCGTAAGAATCGATATAGTTGACATAGATCGCATAGATCCATGGTACGACAATTTACGGCAGCAAATCAAAGAATTTCCTGAAAATTTTCCGCAGTGGAAAGTGGAAAATGATTTCGTGTACAAGTTTATCCCAAACCAGTTGCCTTTAAAAGTTAATGTACCCGAGTGGAAAATACTAGTTCCTAAACCACAGAGAGAGGAAATTATAGACATGTGTCACACTCCTCCTACTTCTGGTCATTTTGGCTTTTATAAAACTCTTCACAGGGTTCAGGAACAGTATTATTGGCCAAAAATGCGTTTTGACATCGTAAAGTTTGTGAGGACTTGTGAAGTATGTGGAGCGCAGAAATCTCCAAATGCACTACCTATGGGACTGATGGGAAAAGAGGAAACGGTTAATTACCCTTTTCAAGTCATAGCAGCTGATCTAGTAGGCCCATTCCCACGTTCAAAAAAGGGAAATAAATGGCTTCTCGTGGTTTCTTGCTGGTTTACAAAGTATACCATGCTATTTCCTTTGAAAAGCTCTAAAACTGGATATATAGAGAGAATTTTGGAAAATAATGTCTTTCTAATCCACGGGGTCCCATCGCTCTTAATATGCGATAACGGTACTCAGTTTACCTCTAAGAGTTTTAAGAGCTTAAGTGAAACTTATAGTTTTAACATCCGTTTTTTAATCCCGTGTACTCTCCACAATGTAATTTTGTTGAACGTAATAACCGAACAGTCGGGACCGCTTTAAGAAGTTACGTTGATTCACATGACACTTGGGATGGCAATATTTCCAAAATTCAACAAGCAATAAATACCGCAAGACACGAAGTAACAGGGTTCACACCGTCTTTCTTAGTTTACGGCAGACATATACCTCTATCTGGATCGTATTATAAAAATTTAGATTTGGATGTCAATGTTGACAGCGAAATAATTCCGGGTAACAGGGGTGCGTACGCCGAAAATTTAAAGGGTTAAAAGATATTTTCACCGACGTGCGTAGTAGGATACATAAGGCTTATGAAAGGAACAGTAAGTCTTACAACCTTAGAAAAAGGGATTTTTCCTTTAATATAGGTGATCACGTTTGGCGAAAAAATAAAATTCTTTCCCGTGCAGCTGATAAATTCACATCTAAGTTAGTACCTAAGTATGTGCATTGCGTGATAAGAGAAAAGATTTCAGATTTAGTTTATGGTTTAGTTAATTTAGATGGGACTAAAATAGGACGATGGCATATTAAAGACTTAAAACCATTCAACGGACCTAACCCTAGTGAAAGTTTGTCAGAAGAAGAATAATTTATATTTACATTATCTTAATTGCTAAAATTTTTTTTTGATGTTGCTCTGTAGAGGTGACGACCTCGTTTTTTTTGACTGTTATAAAAGTTGAGCAGAAAATAGCTTACTTTTATTGTTTAATGCTAAGGTTTTGGGTATTGGCCATATCCCAAACTTAGGTTGATTGTGGTTGATGTTTAGCATCGACTCAGTTTTGCGAGCTTGCGAAGGAGTCACACTCAGGATATATCATAAGACTGGTATGTCGGTGGTCGCGGGATTTGATTTGCTTATGACCCCAAATAATATCCAGTTCTTGACACTTGGAAGCGAAATTTTGATTAGAGGCAATCCAAGGTGATCTTGAGTTAGGACCAGCGCAAGATGTAGCTCGTGTAGTGTGATGTAGAGTCAAAATTTCTATGAGCAATTTCAAAGTTTGTTACCCGAGTGGGTGTATTTCTATTACCTTAGTGGTATATGTTGGGTGCAATTAAGAGTAAATTGAGTTTGGTTTATCCAGTAAGTCTAAGACTTGGATTATTTTGATTTAGATCTTCTTCTGAATTGACAAACTGAGGGTATTTTCTATTTTTTTTCAGAGCCGTTTAAACGTTACCTTTGAGTCACTAATTTTTTAAAATTTTTTTGCATGGACTCATAGGCGTATGTTGAGTTTTTTTCGGTTTACTATCAGATTGATAGAAAATTGAAGTTCTGCAGGAGAACTAAAGGCTGATCATTTACAAGAGATGAGAGCAGACTAAGACAGTCGTTTCACAAAGAAATGATCAAAATCTGATACCGAGATGAGAACCTTGTCAAGAGAGGCTAAGCGCAGTGAAGGAAGATTCCTAACCGAATTTTTAGATTTCCAAGAGGTAATCTAGAAGTTTGGGCTGACAGAAAACGGTTATGCCTGATACCTGTAGCAGTTTCTTCTAGAGGCTATTGTCTAGGGAGACGATTAACACCATGATCGAATATTTTAGCTGTCAACGATGTTTTCTTCTTGTTTCTGATTAAGCTGGAAAAGCTCTTGTCGTCTTCAAAAGTTTTGTTGCGTTGCCACCGAAAAATTGAGAAATTTTTGCTTCATGTAGCTTTTTAAGCTCATTTTCGTTTTTTGGAAATTTCCGTTAGAAGCTTGGTTAAGTCAACCTTGTAAACCTTTTAGGTTGTATCCCATGAGCTATTTGTTTTTACAGGCTGTGATGCACCGGGTGCTAACAGATGCCGTTACGACGTTTGGCAGGGAGTTAGTCTTCCTGAGGAACAGACTGATTGGAAGGGTAGTCTATGGGGGGTGAACGTTTGACCTTTGGGACCTTTAGGGGTTTTGTTACCCAATGGTTATTTCTATTTGAACCAAAGGAGAGCCTAGCTACTGTAGTCGACCTCAGCCCCAATTAGCCTATTAGTGGTGACAGGCTGTTGGCAGTAGTGTGTTTCGGAACACCCTATTGATTAAATTTTTTTTTGACTTATGGTGGTGTGGTAGACACCGTTTCAGTTTAGTGGATGCTATAATCTACTCCCTTTTGTTGGTGGACACCAGGGTCACCAATTCTGTATTTTATTGTCTCCACCATTCAGTATATCGTGGTGAGGTGTTTGTCTCCTGTTATGTGGGATGGATCGAATGTTTTTCGTTGTTGTTCTAGGGCGAGACCAGTACACGAGGGTTCTTCATGCAACTTGGAGAAGCGCAATGCTGGTTAAGTTTTATATCTCTGTGTAGCCACCCTGAAGAATGACGGAGGGCGTTTTTTCTGGCTCATGTTTCTAGGCAGATTTGTCACTTTGGTGCGATGTGCTGAAGATTTGATTAGCTTTTGCTAAGAGCTTTCACCAAGCTCAGTATGGAGTTATCGTAACCAAGAGTTTGGGATTTGAACTCCTGAATGTACTTCTGTATATATTTCTGTATATATTTCTGTATATATTTCTGTATATATTTCAGTGTATGTTGGTTGCCTGAGGGCATGTGCTCAAAATGCGTGATTTTGAGTCGTTTTGCTTATGGACTTCTATATTTAGGATTATGACTTTAGGGAGGTCCTATTTCGAGACTTGCTGTCTCATATAGTTATGTTGGGAATGTTTCCTTGAATGTTAGTTGTGCGCAGACTAATCATTCTGTTCTTAGTGAACATTGCTTTGTGAAGCAGGATCATTCAGTTTGGTGAATTTTAGCTTTTATAGCTATTCACTGTGTTTAGAGTGAATTTTAGCTTTGGTAGCTATTCACTGTGCCTATAGTGATATTGTTAGCTTTTATAGCTGCTCACTATGTTAATGGCGAGATTGTTCTTTTAGAACGCAGACTTTGTGTAGTCGAGGACTATTTACAGAGTGTTTTCTTGGCGAGGAGCCGAGGCTTTTTTCTGGCGATGTACCAGAATGTTTTCTTGGCGAGGAGCCGAGGTGTTTTCTGGCGATCAACCAGAGCGTTTTCCCTGGCGATTTTAGCATGTCTGGATGTCTTAGGACGTCGACATTGCGCTGTAGAGTGCGATTATTTTCCGAGTGCGACTAGTAGTGATACTAGATTTAGAATGTTCTCTTAGCGATGAGCTAGAGCATGGATGGCGATTTTTCCCGAGCGTTAGTCTGGATATTTATCCAGATATTTTTTTTTTGGCCTAGTGCTAAATGGTCTGACAAGACTTTTTCTTTTTAGTGTAAGTGTTTGCACTAGAATCATTTTTTTTATTTTTTTCTTTATTTAAGAATTTTTATAAATTTCTTTTGCTGAAATAAAAAATTTTTTCAGACAATCCTTAAAATATTTTAAGGGGGGTGTTCATATTTTGTTTCAGTTCACTTTTTTTGATTTAGACAAGAGTCTAGACAAAGATATAATTTTTTGTTTTGGTAACAATAATAGAGCTGATTCTTTTATATAAGAAGACCGCGATTGTTACTTTGAACAGGTATTTCTTATGTTCATGCAAGGATTTTTATCTGCTTTTTGATGTACTTAACCTTAGTGTCTAATTAAGTTAAGTCTAGTTATAAGATTCTTGTGATCATGCAAAGATTTTCATTTGGTTTTCATTGTACTTAATATTAGTGCTTAATTGAATTAAGTCTAGTAGTAAGGTCCGAAGTCTGTACTTTTGTTTTAAGTTCTGACCTTAGTATTAAGTGATAGTGTACCACTTTGTACCTTTTTGTAAGTAGCCTAAGTTTAATAGACTAGTGTAGTCTATTTCTTTTTGGAAGGGGGTAAATGTAACATTCATTTTTTCCTAGATTTTAAGACCATGTAATGTTACTGATTTTTCACTTCAAATTGTACTTATTTTCATTTTTGTATCGAACGGTATATTAAACAGAGATTCCAAGACGTTCGGTATATACTGTGCAGTGCGGGTTCCTGACCGAATCTACCGCTACGCCGCGATTGGTGAAATGTGTGTATCCGCAGTTTTGGTTCCGGCGTCGCCATATTACCGGCAGAGTTTGCACGGTTTATTTAAGGGCCCGAGAAACGACTGTCTTGGCTAATTTCCATCCAGCCGCCGAGTAGGCGGAATACCATCAAGCCGCAGCCAGACTAATTTTCATCGGAGCCGCCAAGTAGGCTTCCTTCGACTGAGCTACAGTAAAAGCTCATAACAACCATCATGCGAGCTAAGTAAAGCACCAGTTTCTTAACGAAAAGCCGTAGTGGGCTCTCTAAGTGTCTACTAGAAAAGTGTGAAATCGGTCGTGTTCCATCGAAGCCGGAATAGGAACAGTAAGTTACCAAAACATCCTTCAATAGACATATCCCTGAGTAGTGCCTTAACAGCAATTTAAACAGACTAAAAAGTGAAGTGAAAAGCACTATTTTTCGTCTTCGGGGGTAGTCATAGTTCAGAATTTAAACGTAATAACTACTAGTTAGGCTAGAATTTTTTTTGTAGAACTGCAAAGGTTAGAACTTTTTATTTTTAAAAACATGAATAAAATTTCTTTTTGTTAATTAAAGCTAGTGTCTCACTGAATACCTATTTTTCTTTTCGGGATAAGTTGTACTAGACTAATTCTTTTTAGTAATACCCATAAAACCCTTCAGTATTTTTTCTTTTTTTTAACTGAAGTTAGATCCTTTCTATTTTAAAATGAATGGTGCCCAAAAAAAACTTGTACAACTGAAGCTTTTTAAAAAATAGAAAAAAATTCCAAAAAGACGTACAAAAATTATCTCTTACCCATATCTCTCTACCAAGAAAAACTGAGCTAGTGTGTGTTTAATTTCTTTAGTTCTTTTAAAATCAGGATTCACTCGATTCATTATCAGAAATTAAAGCGGGGGCTGCAAGGAAATTGTGCTCAAGCTCGGGGCATCCAATATTCAAACGGTACAAAATTGCGCTCAAGCGTGGGACAAACAACTTCTCACAGGGTACAAAAAAAAGATGCCTCAAACTAAGGACAGTTTAGCAGGTTACAAAATGACACCACAACGTGCGGGCAAGTTACAACCTTACAATATATATATATATATATATATATATATATATATATATATATATATATATATATATATAAAGGGTGTTTTTTTATAGAGGTATAAAACTTTAAGTTGGCAACACTTTTTTAACTGGCGGCCATTTTGTCAGCTGTCAAGTGATTTATGTTTAGTTTGGTTTGGCATTTCAACATGAATAGACTGACGCCTGAACAACGCTTCCAAATTGTGCAAATTTAATTTGAAAATCATGGTTCTGTTCGAAATATGTATCGCGTACTACGTCCATTTTACGGTCAACATAATCGTCCATCAGAGCAATTAATTCGATTAACTATGGAACGTTTTCGCACCACGTTTACTCTAAATGATAATACGCATTCACAGAGACGTCGTACAGTGCGTACAGAAGAAGTCATTGCTGCTGTAGAGCGTAGCGTAGAGGAAGACCCGAATCAGTCTATCCGCCATCGTGCACAGGAATTGGATATGTGTCCATCCACTTTATTGAAGATTTTGCGGAAAGATCTTGGTTTGCGTGCTTACAAAATCCAACTCGTGCAACATTTAAGCCACACGATCACCTAGCAAGGCATAGATTCGGTGAATGGGCCCAAAACAAGATTGCCGTTGATCCCGATTTTCATAAGCGCATTTTGTTTAGCGATGAAGCTCACTTTTGTTTGAATGGATACGTCAATAAACAAAACTGCCGTATTTGGTGTGCTTTATGGGCTGGTGGAATCATTGGTCCGTACTTCTTTAAAAACGATGCTGGTCAGACCGTTATAGTCAATGGTGACCGCTATAGAGCCATGATTACTGACTTTTACGTTCATCAATTGAACAACCATGATGTGCAGGAGCTGTGGTTTCAACAAGACGGCGCAACATGTCACACAGCTCGTGCCACAATTCATTAATTGAAGGAAACGTTTGGCAACCGCATAGTTTCACGTTTCGGACCCGTGAATTGGCCTCCAAGATCGTGCGATTTAACGCCGCTAGACTATTTTTTGTGGGGATATGTAAAGTCGCTAGTCTACGCCGATAAGCCCGAAACGATTGACCACTTGGAGGACAACATTCGCCGAGTTATTGCCGATATACGGCCACAAATGTTGGAAAAAGTCATCGAAAATTGGACCTCCAGATTAGACTACGTCCGAGCCAGCCGTGGCGATCATATGCCAGAAGTCATATTTAAATTATAATGCCAGAAGATTATCTTTCGAATAAAGTAAATTTCATGTCAATTTAAAAAATTCATCTTTGTTTTATTCCATTTCAAAGTTCTATACCTCTATAAAAAACACCCTTATATATATATATATATATATATATATATATATATATATATATATATATACATATATATATATATATATATATATATATATATATATATATATATATATATATATATATATATATATATATATATATATATAAAGAATAAAGAAAGAAAGCAAAAAGTTGCCGTATCTACCAAAATTATTAAAAATACAATCTTAGTTGGGGAACTCGGCAAATTTGGGCGTGATAAGAGATCACACAATTTTCATTAAGCCGCCAATATTTCGGTCCTGGATTGGGACCTTCTTCAGGGCAGAACTGAAAAGAAGAACAGAGCGTATTCACTGATCGTGTCTGGGACAACTTTAAATTAATGATGTTATGATTAAGTTGTTATAATAAATAAAATTAGTGTAGAACAAGAATAAGATATTAGTCATAATAAGTTAAAAACTCACATGAGAAGTGCAAAGATTTCGTTAGCCTGAATGGCCGTAGGTTGTACATACAAAAGTTGTTACATATAAAAGTTGGTTAATCCATAAAATACATAAATTACACATTAAAACACTGTAGACAAAAGTCTAAAAAACAAATTTAACACATGGATGTATTTGGGAACCCTGGATGTTGAGAACATCGTTAATTATTTCACTTGTGACCACCACATATGGCCACCGCCATTTAGGAAAAATGACAAGTACGACAGGAGACAGCTGCCCGACAGAGATAAGGGGTTTAGTCAAGAAAACTCAATTAACCAGAATGCGGGGTCGACACCTGGAAGGAACCGATAGAAAAGGAAGTGCAAATATTGGACCCTAAGTGAGAGAGTGGTAGCCAATTGAGCGACCAAAACAACCCGGTATGCAGTAGTGGAAGGATAAAACATACCCTAATTATAAGTGAATGGTGAGCGAGGGACCGAGAGAGAGAGTGACAATAATGGGAGCAACGAAGAAGAAGATTATCAAATGAATTAATTATTAATTTATTAATTTCTTGTTAGAATCTGATTGGAGGAAGAGATTGTTGGCAAAAAACCAATGAAGACTGGAGGCACCAGGAATATACCTTGCGTCACCCCTCTAACACTTCTGGAAAAGGGTAAAACAGTGACTGGGTTTTTATTACGCAATATTATTGTACCGTCTGCACGATGGTTTCAAGCAAAAGCGACCAAGATGAGCGCGCAAAAGAAGCTCCTTCACCAGGGCATGGCGCTTGCTCACACATCGGCCCTTGCAATGGCAAAAGTGCACGAGCTGAGCTTTAAAATATTTTCTCACCCACCCTATTTTCCAGATTTGGCTCCAAATGACTTTTTTGGTTTCCTAACCTCAAAAATTGGTTTAAGAGGAAGATATTTTCCTCGAATGAAGAGGTTACCTGTGCTTTTAAACGAGTGTTACGCACAGTTTGAACATTTTTTTTCTGTGAGAATAAAAAAAATTGAAATCTTGTTAGACCCAATGTATTGAGCTCATTCGAGATGATGTTGAGAAATAAATATTTGTCTTAAAAAATGCCATTTATCTTGTTTTTTACAATCCACCCTCATATAGAAATAAAAATAAAATATTCAATAAAAAATTCAGTTTAACATTTGGCAAAGAAAAACAAAAAAGAGATTGCCGCCGATGGAGACTTTGACATAAAAAGAATTGAAAAATACAGATTTTTTTTGTATACACACAAGAAAGTTTTTCTCACTTAAGATTAGCATTCCATAAAATACGTGGACAGAATAAGAAATAATACAAAATATATTATGTTAATATTTTATGAAATATTTTAATCAGACGGATCACAATTTGATAACATATTTTCTTTCAATTTGTCTTTATGGGCATTACACACGTTTTGCAGGGAAATCCCTAAAAGTGCGGAAAAAGCGATTTAGGTTGCTCTTGAATCGCTGTAAATCGTACTTGGTAGGAAACACTGTCCTGGGCAAATCGTTCCAAAGGGATGAGGTTATCCACATAAAAGGCTGTTTGAAAAGGGCTGTAACAAGCTGAACTGTATACGGATGTAAGGTATTAGAACGACGTATATGGTATTACTGGCATGAACCGCTTCCATTAAAGTACTTGTAGAACAGACTCAAGCAGCACACTATTCTGCCATGTTTCAAGGAATCAAGGTTGCTAATCAGTACTGGATTATCTTCAGGCGAATTGCTCTCTTCTGAAGAGAATCCAATAAATGGAGTGCATGTTTGGGAGCTAAGCACTAGACATGGGGCATTGTTTAATAGTTGGTCGATTTTGAGCTTTGTAGAGAATTAACAGTTATCGAGGTGTGTAAAACTTTCTAGTTTGAAAAAATATTCTCAGCTTTTGAGAAACGCTCTTTGTTATGTTTGGAATATATTCATACCAAGAAATCTTTGCTCTCAAATTAACGCCCAGGCAATTGAGTATCTATACTAGACGAATGAAGTGCCCAAATGTAACTATTTTTTTATGGGTCTAGCACACATGCTACAGGGAAGCCCCTAAAGCGCTCCAGGAGCGGCATGTGTGCGGGAAAGCAACTCATGTTGTTCTTGAATCGCTGTAAATTGTACTCGGTGGGAAACACAGCCCTGGGCAAATTATTCCAAAGGGATAATGTTCTCCAGATAAAAGACTGCTTGAAAAGCGTTGTACGCGGAGTAAAAAGCTGAAGCTCATACGGATGTGAAGTATTAGCGCGACGTGTATTTCTAACATACAACGCTCTGGGAGGAATTAAGCCGCATACATCCTTCGAACACTTTCCATAAAAATACTTGTAGAACAGATTCAAGTCGTCAACTATTCTTCCGTGTTCCAGTGAATCACGGCCGCAGGTCAGTTCCGGGTCTTCAATCAGACGAACAACACTTCTCAGAACAGAATCTAACAAATGCAGTTTGTGTTTGGGAGCGGAGCTCCAAAGATAGGAGCAGTATTCCATAGTTGGTCGAATTTGAGCTTTGTGAAGAATTAACAGTTGTTGTGGAGTGTAAAGCTTTCTGGTTCGAAATAATATTCCCAATTTTTGGTAAGCTCTCCTTGCTTTGCCTGCAACATGTTCATGTCAGGACATGTTTGCTTCCAAGTTAACGCCCAACAAATTGAGTGACGATGCTAAGGGAATGGAGTGCCCCGACATGACTATGTCGGGTTTAGCAACGTTAGCTTTTTTAGAAAAAACTGCCGCCTGGGTTTTTGTAGCGTTAAATTCCACTTGGTTACTATTACCCCAAGGTAGAATTTCTACCTTGTTAAGTTAAATGACCTCCTGCTGTCTGTGGATATTCGCCTGCCTAGCCGATATCCGAGCGCTTAAAGTGAATGAAGAGATAAGCTTACTGTCATCTGCAAAGCTGTAGATTGGATTCCCGGTCTTTTCCAGCAGATCGATAATATAAATGAGAAAGAGAGTAGGAGAGAATATGGAGCCTCGAGGCACATCGGCGTTGATAGTGAAGGTGTTAGAAAGAAATCCGTCGACCGCCCCTCGTAAAGAACGCTCTCTGAGGAAACATAAGAACCACAAACAGAACTTTTCAGACATACCATAAGAGCGTAGCTTATCCACCAATCCATTGTGCCACACACGGTCGAATGCCTTGGATATGTCAAGAGTAACCGCTCACGATTCTCCAAAGTGTTCAATTGCGTTGTTCCAAACATGTGTTTTATAAGACAGAAGATCCCCTTTTGATCTATGTTTACGAAAGCCATATTGGTAATCGCTAATAATGTTGAATCCCTCAAGATATTTTAGAAGATGCTGATTGATAGCCTTTTCCATGACTTTCGATATTATTGAAAGAAGTGCGACTGGTCGGTAGTTATTTGGCAAGGTCTTCTTGCCTTTTTTAGGTATCGGCTGAACTGTGGCACATTTCCAGCAGGAAGAAAATATTCCCTTTCTGTAGGATAGGTTGACAAGTCTACAGAAAACTGGTGTTAGTTCCCTCGTACAGTTTTTGAGAACTATGGCAGGTATTCCGTCCAGTATATTGGGTTCGGCAACGATAACTTATCTGGAAAAATCTGTCACCTGTAAAATTGTAGCGTCAAAGTCTACTTGGTTACTGTCACCCCAAGATAGAACTTCTTCCAGGTTTTTTTTTTATGGGTCTAGCACACGTGCTGCAGGGAAGAAGTCCCTGAAGCGCTACAGGAACGACACGTGTGTGGAAAAAGCGATTCACGTTGTTCTTGAATCGCTGTAAATTGTACTCGGTGGGAAACACAGTCCTGGGCAAATTATTCCAAAGGGATGATGTTCTCCATATAAAAGACTGCTTGAAAAGCGTTGTACGAGGAGTAACAACCTGAACCTCATACGGATGTGAAGTATTAACGTGACTTGTACTTCTAACATGCACCGCTCTGGGAGGAATTAAGCGGGCCACATCCTTTGAACACTTTCCATGAAAATACTTGTAGAATAGGGTCCAGTCGCCAACCGTTCTTCGATGTTCCGGGTCTCCAATCAGACGAACAGCTCTTTTCTGAACAGAATCCAACAAATGCAGTGTATGTTTGGGAGCGGAGCTCCAAACATGGGAGCAGTATTCCACAGTTGGTCGAATTTGAGCTTTGTAAACAATTAACAGTTGTTGTGGAGTGTAAAGCTTTCTGATTCGAAATAATATTCCCAATTTTTGAGAAGCTCTCTTTGCTATGCCTGCAACATGTTCATGTCAGGACATATTTGCTCCCAAATTAACGCCCAAGAAATTGAGTGACGATGTTAGAGGAATGGAGTGCCCCGACATAACTATGTCGGGTTCAGCAACGTTAACTTTTTTAGAAAAAACGGCCGCCTGGGTTTTTGTAGCGTTAAATTCCACTTGGTTACTGTCACCCCAAGATAAAATTTCTTCCAGGTCTTTGTTAAGTTGAATGACTTCCTGCTGTCTGCGGATATTCGTCTGAGTAGCCGATGTCCGAGCGTTCAAAGTGAATGAAGAGATAAGCGTACTGTCATCTTTATTCTCGGTCTTTTCCAGCAGATCGTTAATGTAAATGAGAAAAAGAGTAGGAGACAGTATGGAGCCTTGAGGTACACCGGCGTTGATAGTGAAGGTGTTAGAAAGAAATCCGTCGACTGTCACTCGTAAAGAACGCTCTCTGAGGAAACATGAGAGCCACAAACAGAACTTTTCAGACATACCATAAGAGCGTAGCTTAGCCAACATCCCATCGGGCCAAACACGGTCGAATGCCTTGGATATATCAAGAGCAACCGCTCGAGATTCTCCAAAGTGTTCAATTGCGTTGTTCCAAACGTGTGTTACATAAGTCAGAAGATCTCCTGTTGATCTATTTTTACGAAAGCCATATTGATGATCGCTAATAATGTTGAATCCTTCAAGATATTTTAGAAGATTCTGATTGATAGCCTTTTCCATGACTTTCGATATTATTGAAAGCAGTGCGATTGGTCGGTAGTTATTTGGCAAGGTCTTCTTTCCATGCCAAAAGGTGTTAGTTAACTTGAATGATTTCCTGCGGTCTGCGAATATGTGCACTAGAAGCAGATCTTTGAGTGTTCAAAGTGAATCAAGAAGTAACCATGCTATCATCCGCAAATATGGAAATTGAATTTCTGGTCCTTTCCATTAGATAGTTAACTAAATATATAGTTTACAATTGACACCAAATCGCAGTGGACGACTATCTATTAAGTTTAAGACATTTAACTGAGGCTTAGGCGTTGTATATCTCCTAAATATCTAAGAGTAGAACTAGAAAGAACTTTGTCCTTAAAGGTAGTTCATTCATGTCAATCGGAATCAAAGGTATAGTCCGATAATAAATACAAAATATTTAAAATATTCAATGGCAGAGTATTTTATTTTTGTCGGAGACTGTATTCGATACATGGAAACTTTCATATGCAGACACACACTTTTAATGAAAGTAAATGTGGCAACGCTGCCAATAAGTATACCGATTTCTATATAGAATATATAGGTTATTATACTTTGTGACTGTTTACTGTTTAGACCATATTAGTTTTATTTAAAATAAAAAAAATAATTTAAATAATAAATGCCTTTTGATTACAATTAATTGAGACATAAAGGCAAATTTACAAAGGAAAGCTCATCAATAAACCCTCTGGGAAATATATAAGATCTTATATGGCACGAAAAGCTGAAATAAGAAAGCATCAAAGGCTAAATTTATTGGTTAGAAATGAAGAGTCCATGAGGAAAAATAAAAAAAAAAACGTGAAGTATCAGTATCAATCAGATTGTGGACTGTAGATGGACGTTTATAATACTGGTGACATTATCAATCCTCAAGTATTAACTAATATATTGAACAATGTTTCAATTACAACCAAGAGCTGTGGCTCAGTCTATTTCGATTTAGGAACATAGGGATTTTCAATTACAGCTGATATTTTGCAAATAGCTGCGAAATATCGGGATAAAACATTCAATATTTATATTAGGCCTACGCAACCGATTAATTACCACGCTTTTAAAGTTACGGGCTTAGAACATATTAATGGCGATCTGTATTTATATGGTAAACCTATCAAAATAATCACTCTAAAGGACGTATTAATTTTATTCCAACAGTTTTTAAATTTTTTCTCCCAGACCTTGCTTACTTGTTGCCCATAGTGCACGTTTTGATTCGTCCCATTTAATTCAAGATATTATTAATTTTACAATGATCGAGGATTTTAAAAATATTACTGGTTTTTTGGACACAGTAAGTCTTATTGAAAAAAGCTTTCCTGACCGAAAAGCTCCAAAACTGTTTAAGCTCGGAAAGTTAGCGCATGATTTATTGCAAATAGCACCAAACAAAAAATTCCATGAGGAGATATATGACGTTAAAATCCTTGAGAATTTGGCAAATGAGTTTTTGAAGAGAGAAGATTTAATTACCAATTACGTATCGTATAAAGAATGCGTCACGGAAAAACTAATATTGCAATCTTTAATGCCTTTAAAAAGTGTTATTTCAGATCTTATGATTAAAAGATTTGCATCTGAATGCATAACTTTGAAAGGTCTAAAAAATTCTTATGATAAATTGGTTTTTACAGAAATAGTGCAGTTATTGTCTAGTCGAAAAGACAATGGTAAACCACGTGTAATCAAAGATACCCGAATAGCAAATAAAGTAATTAACTATTTTACAAATAGTTTATAGTACTTTATTTATTTATCATTAGTATCATTAATTATTTATTTAGTTTGTATGTATGTATTTTTAATATTGTTATCAATTGATATGTAACAGGGTTGATAAATAAATACAATATTTGCTTAAAATATTAAAAAATTATTGAATCTACAAACATATTTTTTTTAAACCGAAATTTTTTAAATACTAAAGAAAAAAATAAAAAATATCAAGATACCAAAGTCAAATTTTTAATGAATACATTTAATATTTTATTTGATGATTATAGATAAAGTTGATAAATATATTGTGTTTATTCAATAAATTATTTAACCTACAAATGAATTTCTGTTTAAAAGTTAACCATTTTAAATGCCGTGTGAATGTTGGCGCGTAAAATATGACGACATACAGCGTTGTCAAATTGTGATATTTGGTCCTTACTACGTGGTTATTTTTTTAAAGAAGTATCAACTTTAAATATTTATATCTTTTTAACAAATTGATAACAAAAATATTTTTGTTTCAAAATTTTTCTAATTTTTTTTACCAAATATTAGTTTTTTAAAAAAATTAGTAAGAAAAGTTCTTAAGGTAAACAAGAAGCTATTCCTTTTTTTATACGCAATCGGTCAATTTCTTTTTTTTAATTAAATGAAAAACATCATATTTCAATTTTATCAAATTCTTAAGAAAAGTGGATATACGAGTGAACTACTTTAAACAACACGGCCAGGATACGACACTTAAAGTAACTGTTCAGAATAACATCACCCGGAAACTTACGGGAGCTACATAGGTAGCTCAAAATGAAGTACAACTAGGCAGGTAGATGTAGTAACTAACCAAACCGACCATATAATAACTGGATGCTTTAGGATTACTTCAACATGAAAGCTATACTCGCTCATCGGTATAGTACCACCATCGGTAATAAGACAAGTAACATTAAAGGTACAGCCAAAGAAATAATTTCTAGTTTCGAGACGCTCTCTCTTCAGCCACCGCAATCCAGACTCAGGTTAAGAGCAAGTTTCTTAAATATTGCAGAGCCTCTTGCTGTTAAGTCAGGAGACCCAGAGCTATAACTTTGGCCTTACCTTATAGTGTTTATTTTTTACAGTACGTTTATTTTGCACCACGCTACAGGATTTTACCAGAATAGTATAGAAGTTTTGTAATAGTATGGCTACTTCTCACTTGATCTGATCTGCAATGTAATGTTCCTACATAATAAGGACTTGTTCTGCTATCTCGAATATATTTTTTTTTAGTCATGAGTAATATATTTTTTGTAGTTTATGGCAGGGTCGGTAGATCCATTTAAATGTCCGTATATTGCCCTGCCTAATTTTCTATTCCTGCTTGGCTTTCAATGGATTTAGGACATACTGTTAATTCTTAACTCTGGTTAAAACCAAATTTACTCCAAAAAAGGCCAAAATTGCTTCGTCGACTGGCGAGATGATGGTCGGGGATTTTTTAGACATTCATGGGACAATTCTTAGTAAAAACTTGAAAAATGTAGGGCTAATGCTACATAACTGCGCATAAATTAGTATTTGCAATAGCTTCGTTAGTCAAAATTTCACCAAATCCACGGCCAGATAATTGTATTGCAACAACACCTGTTGAGAAAGCGAACTTTTTGACTGAACTCTTTGCTTCACATTCTACTGTCGATTTCCAAAGAAAAACACCACCTACTATTCCCATAGTGTAGTCAAGAATGCCCGATATTGTCTTCAAACAGCGTATCATAAAACGTATGTACTCAAAAACTGTGCGAGACAACTAACTCCAGTTTCCTGTAGACTTTTCAATTTTTTCTACAGAATGGGAATGTATCGTTCCTGTTGGAAATGCGCTACAGTTCAGCCGATACCCAAAAAAAGCAAGAAGACATTGCCAAACAACTATCGACCAGTCACACTGTTTTCAATAATATCGAAAGTCATGGAAGAGGCTCAGCATCTTCTAAAATATTTTGAAGGATTCAATATTATTAGGGACCATTAATATGGTTTTCGTAAACGTAGATCAACAGGAGATCTTCTAACTTATGTAACACATGTTTGGAACAACGCAATTGAACACTGTGGAGAATCTCGAGTGGTTGCTCTTGATATATCTAAGGCATTCGACCGTATTTGGTACGATGGATTGTTGGCCAAGCTACGCGCTTCTGGTATGTCTGAAAAGTTCCGCTTATAGCTCTCAAGTTTCCTCAAAGAGCGTTTTTTACGAGTGGTAATCGATGGGTTTCTTTCTAACACTTTTACTATCACCGCCTGTGTGCCCTAGGGCTTCATACTCTCTCCTACTCTTTTTCTCATTTACATTAACGATTTGCTGGAAAAGACCAAGAATCCAATCTTCAGCTTTGCAGATGACAGTACGCTTATCTCATCAATCACTTTGAACGCTCGAACATCGGCTGTTCATGTAAATATCCGCCGACAGAAGGAAGTCATTCAACTTAGCAAAGACCAGGAAGAAAATCTATCTTGGGTGACAGTAACCAGGTAAAATTTAACGCTACAAAAACCCAGGCGACAGTTTTTCTAAAAAAATTGGCGTTGCTGAACCCGACATAGTTATGTCGGGGCGTTCCATTCCTCTAGCATCGTCACTCAATTTGTTGGACGTTAATTTGGGAGCAAATATGCCTTGGCATGAACATGTCGCAAATATAACAAAAAGAGCTTCTCAAAAGTTAAGAATATTATTTCGAACTAGAAAGCTTTACACTCCACAACAACCTTTAATTCCGTACAAAGATCAAATTCGACCAACGATGGAATACTGCTCCCATATTTGGGGCTCTGCTTCCAAACATACACTACGTTTATTGGATCCTATTCAGAAGAGAGCTGTTCGCCTGACTGGAGAACGGTATTTTCATGAAAAGTGTTCGATGGATGTAGCCCACTTAATTCCTCCCAAAGCTAAAAATCCACGTCGCGCTAATATTTCACATCCGTATGAAGTTCAGCTTGTTACTCATCGTACAACCCTTTTCAAGCAGTCCTTTATATGGAGAACCTCATCCCTTTTCCTTTTCCAAAATTTGAGAGGATTTAAAGTTTTTATCGGATGTTGTGACACCTGGCGCTAATCACTAGTTTTCTGGTATAGGTAAAATCTCAAGAGACTGAATGGTTTTAAGGAATGCTAGCCCAAATACGCTAAGTTAAAAAGAGAGCATGCTGAACAATCTTTTTGGTTTAAATGAAAAAACTGAGTTTTTCTTAATTATGCCAAGAACTTTTTAAACCGTCCTCCTTTTTCTAAAAGTACATTATTGAACCGACATTATTCTGGATAACTTTAGGCACTACATACGCGTCAATAAAAATAAAAGATAAAATATTGCTACAATAACTTTATATGGATCGATTTAACTAGCTAACGATATTTAATAAGAGATGATGGAGCAGTGATTTATTTTAATTGTTTAGGTAAAATTTCGATATACTGAAGGGTTTTAAGGAATGCTGGCCCAAATAAGTTGAGTTAAAAGGAGAGTATGTTGAATAATTTTTTTGGTTTGAATTGAAAAACTGAGTTTTTCTTAATTACGTCAAAAACTTTTTGATCCGTCTTCCTTTTCCTAATAGTACATTATTCAATTGATATTATTCCGGATCACTTTACGCACTATACACGCGGAAATAAAAAAAACTCAGATAAAATACTGCTGTAATAACTTTATATGGATCGATTTGACTTTTCTAACAATATTTAGTAAGAGATGATGATGATGAATTTGTTTATTTTAATAGTTTTTTAAAAATTTATTGTCATATTTGGCAAACGGTCTTTTATCAGTATATGTTATCATAATTTAAGCAAATATTATGAATAGTATTAATAATATTAAACTTGATCACGGCTTTAGTGATTTCGATTTTGATGCCGAATTTAGTTATCCAAAAAATTCTTCATAACATGTCTATCATCTATCATTTGCGTGTTATCTAAATTTTCGTAAAATTTGAGCCTCTTTCACACATATTTATTTTTTGTTAGCACATAATTAGATTTAAAATTTACCTTACATCAGTTACTGCTTTCCAGTTCCAGTTTAAACTGCTGATTTGTATATATATATATATATATATATATATATATATATATATATATATATATATATATATATATATATTAGTAATGAGATAATAAGATGTCATTACTACCATCATGGATTTAAGAGGTAAAGATTTTTTGAAATTATCACTATTTTTTTCGTTTATATTTCGAAAACCATCTTTGCACGTCAGCAACATTGCTTTCAAAGTTACTCCTGATTTTTGGTTAGAATAATGAGCAAATATTAAGCGTAATTGTTCATACTGAAACTAAACATATTATGGTTTAAAAGTAGGGGAGGACGGTTAGAAGAGTTGCTTCGCATATATCTTGTTATATGTTATATTCTTCTCGGACTTCTTGAAGTCGTGGAAGTGTTAATTTTTATTGTTTTTAAATATCCATACTAAAAGATATAAAGAATTAAAGAAGAAGCGAAGAGACTACAGAGGTTTTTTGATACATATCATGTTACATATTCTTCATAGGGTTGTTGTAGTTGAGAATCTAAAAATTTTGTTATATCGTTATTTTCAGTTTTACTACAAATAACATATATAGTAGTTTGTCTTGTTTTAATTATTAATATAGTTTAGTTCCGCTTGCTGCTTACTGCAATGCTCAGATTAAGTTGTCCCTAAGTGTGAGCATGTCATTTATTTTTACTATGAACCGTAAGTATGTGTATAGTAGTAAGGAGAATATTACGTTTATCTATCTATGTGATCATCTGCTGATGCTATAACCAACTAACAATAATAAGAATTTTTCCTTCTATTTTTTGTAAAAATGAATACATTTTAATTTGCAATATTTACAGTCAAATATACCAGGTGTACAAGTATGAAATGCGAATTTTTTTTTCTAAAAAAACATGTCAAATTCGGAAGAATGATAAAAAGTGCTTTATTTAAAGTATGCTCCATCTTTCGAGCAATTTGTGAATACCATGCCAGTAAAAATCTGCCCCTTTTGCTGCGAACCATTCATCGAGCCATTTTTTCACATCTTCGTACGAACCAAAGCCCTGCTCAGCAAGTGCGTGAACCATCGATGCAAAGAAATGGTAATCGGAAGGAGCCAAGTCTGGTGAGTAAGCCGCATGGGGTAGAACTTCCCAGCTGAGTGCTTCCAACGTGTCGCGAACTGGTTTTGCCGTATGTGATGGAGCATTGTCATGAAGAAAAATGATTTTGTGTTGCCTCTTTCGGTATTCTGGCCTTTTTTCAAGCAGCGAACGGTTCAAATCTGTCAACTGTTGTTGGTAACGTTTAGTATTAACCGTTTCCCCACGTTTTAACAGCACATAATAGACGCCCCTCTGGTCCCACCAAACACAGAGCGTCTTTCTGCCAAAGCGATTGGGCCTTGCGGTCTATGTGGATGGTGCGCCTGGGTCTACCCATGATTTTTTGCGCTTAGGATTCTCAAAATAAATCCACTTTTCATCCCCTGTAACTATACGATACAAAAACAACTACCTTTTGTACCGAAGGAGCAAAATGTCATACGTGTTTTTGCGCTTTTTCATTTGCCTGTCGTTCAACTCATGTGGTACCCATCTACCGGTCTTCTGAATCTTTCCCATCTCTCGTAGCCGATTGAAAACAGCTTGTTGACTAACGCCCCATTGCTCGGCGAGTTGTTTTTGTGTCTGCGAATCATCTTCGTCCAACAATGCTTGCAATTGCACATCTTCGTATTTTTTTGGCAGTTTTCCACGTTCCTTGTCTGCAACATCCACTGCAACCACTTTTGAAATGCCGAAACCATCGTTCACACGTATCTTGCGATGGAGCATGTTCACCATAAGCTTCTCGCAGTAATCGGTATGATCCAACAGTAGTTTTCTTCAAATGGAACCAAAAAATTAATGCTGTCCACGAATGCTCGTTGTTCGGTATAAATTTCGACATATTAAACACAACACCACAACACTATGCACACACTTTTCCAATTTATCAATTGTGCGCATCTGACACTTGTTGATGACACAACAAAATGGCGCAGTATCAAACCTTTATAGCACAAACTGCATTGATGCACCATCTGTTGTCTGAAATCCGCATTTCATACTTGTACACCTGGTACATGTTTGATGGCCCTAATTTGAAGTTGTAAGGTTTTTTTATACTTCTTAGTGGTGTCAAAGTCTAGTTTTGCAAAAATAATAGAATTACCTTGTATACTTTATACTTTGCTAACTATTCAACTGAATAATGTACTGTTAAGAAAGTATTGTATTCGAGAAAAAAACACATTCCGAGATTAAGTTGGGAATGCGGAATCTTTGACACAATGACACTACTCAGTATATATCACCACTATACCATACACTTTATTTTTGCACTCGACACGCGTTTTGCTAACCATGTTAACTTTATCAAGAGCGGTTAGCGAAACGCGCGTCGAGTGCAAAAATAAAGTGCTTGGTGTAGTGGTGACATGTACTGAGTAATGACATTCCGAGGTGTTTGCTTTTCTTTACGTTTTAGTATTCCTAGATCACGAAAAACATAGTCACCCATTTCCGTAGGTCTCTCTGTCTGTCTGTCTGCCGGTCTATGTGCCGATCTATTAGAACGGTAACTCTCGAACGTACGGAGATATTAATTTCAAACTTGGTACCTCCATAATATCTAATAAAGGAATGAAGCCTACAGTTTTCGAGCGTTATACCTTAAGGCAAATGGGGTGAAAGGGGTGGAAGTTTTGTATGGCTTAATCGTAATATTGTATTTTTCCTGGCTTGTTGTTGATTGAGATTGTTGATTGAGATAATAAACAAATATTATGTATTTGCCTTCGTAGTCAAATATAAGAGAGTTTCAAGAACTGGAGGAGGAGATTAGAAGGGTAGGTCTCCTATATAAAGCATTGTATGTCATTTTTAAGGTCTTTGGATTCGAAAAATTAAAAATCACGTTATTTTTTTCTTTACTTCTAATATTAGTCCAAGAAATAAATTAAATATTGTATAGTTTCAATGGTGTTTTGAAAGTATTTCCAGGTTTTTTTGTTGATATAATTGACAAATTATAATCATATTTTTTATAGTAAGAAATATAGGATGATAATGGGGTGAGGTAGGGGGTTAGAGGGGTTGCTTTACATATATCGTGCTATATTTCCTTTTCAGGTTTCTTGGACTATAGGAAAATGAAAATTAATTTATTTCTTCATTACTTTCAATTCTAATAGGGGAAGGGGGTTATAAAGATGAGAAAATCTCTTGCAATTTCATTATAGTTATGAACAATTTTCCAGATGTTTTAGATGGAAGCATGAGTAACCATTTATAATTAAACAAATACTGGACCAAAGGGTGGAGAATGGAGGCGGAAGGTTGAATTCATATTTATTATATTTTAGGTCTTTTTCGGAGACCTTTTAATCAAATAATCGAAACATGACATTATTTTTATTATTAATATGGGGGAGGGTGAGAGAGGTGGGTTTTTTTTATCATTTCAATAGTATTACGAGAATCTTTTCTGGTTCTTAATTAGAATATTAAAATACATTTTTACTTCCCTTGCTGAAGTATAGTGTTCAGGAAAAAATCACATTTCAAAATTATTGCTTTTCATCACGTTTTAGGGTTCTTAGGTCACGAAAAATATAGTCACTAATTTAGGTTGGTCAGTCTGTTGGTCTACCGGATTTTTGGTAGGAGGACCCTCGAACGAAATGAGATGTTAATTTCAAACTTTGTATATGTATAATAACTAATAAGGGGATGAAGCCTATCGTTTTTAAGCGATATCGCTTGACAAGAAGAGGGTGAAATGGGTAGGGGGTCGATACATTTTGTATGGTTTTAATAGTAATATGGTAATTTTTCCTGGCTTTTTGTTGACATAATAAACAAATAGTATGCATATATTAGTAGAATGTAACAGGGCCAAAGGGCTGAGGAATGAGATTCGAGGAATGTTTTCTATGTAGATTACAGCATGTCCTTTTTAAGGTTTTTGGAGGGAATTAACAAATGAGGTAATTTTTTTTACTTTAAACTTTTAATTTAAACCCGAGAAGACGGTGAAAGGGGTAGGGGGTCGTTAAATATTGTATAGCTTCAATAGTATTTTGAAAGTTTGTACGGGTTTTTGGTTAATATAATTAACAAATTTTAAGCATATTATTTTGTAGTAAAGTATATAGATAGTTAATGGGATAGAGTAGAGGATTAGAGGGGTTGCTCCACACGTATAGTGTTATATTTCCTTTTCAGGGTTCTTGGACTGTAGGAAAATGAAAATTAGTTTATTTTCTCATTACTTTCAATACCAATAGGAGAATGACGTGAAAAAGATAGTAATATCTGATATAATAAAACAAATAAGGGGCCAAGGGGGTGGAGATGCGAGGCAGAAAAGTGATTTCGTATTCGTCATGTTGCAAGTCTCTTTCGAGGATCTTTTAATAAAAGAATCGAAACATAACATGTTTACATTTATGGATATATAGAAAAAATGTTATAAAATACATTTTTTATAGTTAAGTATACATTGGATGAAAGGGATGAGGTTGATGGCTTGAAGGGTGATTGCGTATATATCGTAACATACTTCTATTTCATTGTTCTTTCTTTTCCATTATTTCCAATTTTAACAGAAATACTACGTAGAAAGGGTTGAGATCTGATTACAGAGTAACCTAAAAAATGGCGAGCCGTAGTTTCAGAGATACAAAAGATTAAGTTAGCGGAAACATACTTATGTACACCCCGTAAATTATGGTACTTACGTCCCTTGATAACTGGAAGTAATCTATTCGTGAAAAAATTACCCGACGAAATTATTAGTTTATTCAGGTTTTAGGATTTTTAGATCACAAAAAACGTACTTTTCTAACTTGGAACACCATATTAAATAATATTAAATATCACAAAAAATCTGTCATACATTACAAATAACCTGACTTTTTGTTCAAAAATACTTTTTATAAATTAACGGGATTTTCAAGTTAAAAGTACAAGAAGTTAATATTTACCAAAACGAATTCTTGTTTCAAGTAAATATGTATAGCAAATATTTACAATGATAGTTACTTCATTTTGCTTAAGTTGAGCAAGTCTCAGTCAGTAAGAAAATATATGAAAATAAGACCATTCTACCCAAAACATATTTTTTATAATGTATTGTGGTAAGTATTCTTCCCAGAATGATTGAATGTATATCAAATTTTGGATATTTAATACCTCTCGTAAGAAAAACTAACTTTAGGGAGCCACTGAGAAACACGGTGTTAACATAAAATACATGTAGATTTTCACACTTTCTTAACAAGCACTACAATTTCAAGAAGATAAAATGTAAGACACTAACGTCGGCCGTACATGTTCTATTCATAATGAAAAAGTCGGCGGCAGCGAAACTTAATGACGGAATGGTTTAAAATGTTTATAGAGTAAAAAGTAGATTTGAATTTAAATGTCCATTTTTAATATTTAAAAAATTTCATTTTATTAACAAAGATAAAAAATCATCGACTAGAAAGATATTTAAAGTAGACGATTTAAAAATGTACTAGACCTAAATAATAATACACGCTGGAAACTCAGACTAATGTCTAGACGGAACAATAATGAATTTTAAGAATAAACATAGAAATGTTCTTTATTTGTCTACGTTTTGAACCACTAGTGCTTCAGCATTGGATATTTTGGATCTGGATAGTTCAATAAGTTAATAAATATGTTTGTGTTTAAAAGAAAGCCTGTTACAGACCGATGGATATATTACTAAAATTCGGTATAAGATTATTGATTTCAGGAAAAAGTGATGTCATCAATCAGTGGCTGAACACTACGAAAAAGTAAATGATGACGTAACTAACAAGTAAGAAATATTTGAGAAACAGAATATATAGAAAAATATGCTTCAGTTCTACTACAGATATAAACAACCGGTCGAGTGCCAGTTGGACTTGCGCAATTAATGTTCCGTCCGTTGATTGCTTTTAAAATAAAAATTTTTGTTACGGAAGTATGAAAAGATCAGTGACTTCACACAACAGATCCCAAATGAGTTTTCAACAAAGTTTTTTCCGATCTTTACTGAAAACTGACGACCTTGGAATTTCTGTTTTTTTATATACCAGATAAATTATTAACGATGCACTCGTCAACACCCTATAGAAAATATTCCAGAATTTTTCAAAATTTTTTGACCAGTACTTTTCGAGATAAGGCGCAATTTTCTCATTTTTTTTTTAAATATTACAAATATAATATTATACATATTATAATAAATTTTTGAACTCGTCTTTTTACAAGCTTTCATTTGACACCCCACTCAATGACCTGGTAACAATAAAATTTTTTCACTTCTGAATTCACCCCCAAAACCAACCCCTTAATTAAAAATTTTACTTTCAAAACTACACGGCTCTGATGAGACCATCAACTTTCTATGTCAAATAGTTTCAGAGAAAATCGGGTGTGAAAACAGAGAGACACCGAAGTCATCTTATAAGTGTTCCGTAAAGAACACTAAAAAGGTTTATTTTTATTTGTACATCAATATGTTCTTTTTTTCATTCTTTCAATTTTTTATCAGTTTTGTCCATCCATATATTTAACTTAGGGATAGTTATTGGATTACAGAGAATACATGTATTATAGTCCTTAGTAACTGTAGTTTCATTCTAATATCGATCTTTCGATGCCAAATCGTACATCATCTTCAGGACCTGGAAGATACAGAAAAGAACTCTCAAAAGTCAGAGCACCCTCTGAGAGAATATACCAAACTTTCAAAAAGGAGAATAGTAGGAAACACTACCCTAAGTTTTTAATTTTTTTAAATCCGAGTTGTTAGCTTAAAAGACTACTTACTGAATATTTACATATAGTCCTCTGTTGAATGAGAATTTGATCTATATCAACCGCAGGAAGAAAAGTGTTAACACATGAATTTAAACAATAATTAATGGAGAACTTATTTTTATACACATACATTCACACTGTCGGTTACAACTTTATTTATTTAATTGTTAGAATATAGAAGAATCATAATTAGCAATTGTTAAAATTTTAAAAATTATTACTTACTTACTTAATTCTTATCCCTTTCTAACCCTTTAGGGGTGTAAGGCCTAAAAATTATTATAAATTAAAATTAATGAAAAAACCTGTTTCAGCCATTTTGAAGTCTAACAAAAGTGATTATTTTTTAATTTTAGTTATTTTTAAGAAAGATTTTCAAAAAGCCGACTTAAGGTCGTTAATTCGGATGAAAAATAAACCAACGGATATTAATAATTTATAAAGCAACAAACTTCAATCAATGGTTCTTATTTTTTTGGTATGGTCTTGAGACAATAAATATTTGTAAATGGAGCTTAGGCCTTCGACGTCTTTTTTATGGTTAAGACTATAATAGCAGTCTTTTATATAGCACATTTCCAGAAAATTCCGTCAGTGTCCAAAATGGAAGTTTCGTTGTAACACACTTTATGATCATATTTGTTCACATGTTGACTCAGACTGTTCGAATTCGCTTTGTGCTTACCATTGCTTTCATGCAACGCGTCTTTTGGATAATTTTTAATATATCTGGCGGATGTAGATCGACCCACATGAACATTTAATTCCATATACTATGTTTGATTTTTGCCAAATATTAGTTTTGTCTTTTTTATAAGAATAATAGCAACCGAGTTTCTTCGAATTGTACTGAGCTATTTTAACGTTTGTGTGCCTGAAAAATATAATAGTTAATTCGGAAAGACCCTCTATGTGCTGTAACTTTACCTCAGTTGATATAACATTATTTGAAATATTGATCTGTTGGAAAGTTTTTTTTTATAATAGACATTGGATATTTATTTGCAATTAGGATGTTTTCTAATACCTTTAATTTTTTTTTTAAATGTAGGATTCTGTCAATTCTGTTCCTTAGTGCTATTATTATGTTTAACTTTTGTTACAAGGAATGATAAGACTAATAAGGCATGTATCTTCCTGAACTTGTTTTCTTTCTATACGAGTCTAATTTTATTATGTTGTTGTCTGATCGAACTACCCTTATGTCAAGAAAAGGAATCGACTTGTCAAATTCAGTCTCTACTGCAAATTAAAGTCTATCATTGAAAGAGTTAAAAATGTCGAGAGTAATATTAACTTCATTCTCAGGTAGAGATACCAATAAATCATGAACATATTGGAAAAGAAAGGGGAATTCAAAATTCACCTTCTCGATAACATAATAGAGCAACTTGTTCATAATAATCTCGGCCAGCACTTGTGAGGCTGATCCACCATAGGAACCACTTTGTGGTCCCCAGAGGATTTATGTTGGCTGCCTTTGATGTAGTCTCTTTTTCTATTCTTACTGAACATTTTTCTCTTATTGAACCTAAATGTATATACCTAAAGAACAAATTTTAAATATAATTATTTATTTATATAATAACATTTACTTTTCTTTCAATAATAAAGGTCGGTGTTTCTATTGGTGGATCAGCCTTACCTATGCTGGCCGAGATTATTATGAACAAGTTATTCTATTATGTCATCTAAAGGGTGAATTTGAAATTCCCTTTTATTTCCAAATATGTTGATGATTTATTAGTAACTAAGCTAATAACTCGGATTTAAAAAAATTAAAAAATTATGTTAGTGTTTCCTACTATTCTCCTGTTTGAAAGTACGGTATATTCTTTCAGACTGACTTATGACAGTTCTTTTCTGTATCTTCCAGGTCCTGAAGATGATGTATGATTTGGCATCGAAACCTCGATATTAGAATTAAACTATAGTTACTAAAAACTTTAAGACCTATTTGTTTACTCTGTAATCCTAAGGACTATCCCTAAGTTAAACTCCCTTTTGGGCTATATATATATATATATATATATATATATATATATATATATATATATATATATATATATATATATATATAATTTATTTCAATTCTCGTTGATAGCGACCTTAGTTATTGTAAAAAATAGTTAAAGTTTTGTCTTATTAGTTTCGGGAAATTCGTCAATAAGAGGAAACTCATTTGTTGATAAATTCTATATTTTAGATATAGATTAGTTTGAAGGAATCTATCATCACTTATATGAGTTATTCTATTCTTCATGGCAAGCGCTGTATTGTATTTTTGACTCGTCGAATGATTTGACGAAAAGGTTAGATATCTGTTAGTTGCTGTGAGTTTTTGGTACCAATCTAATATAATTCTGCTCTGTCTATCTCTAGTAACCTTGGTGCCAAGAAAGGAAACAGCTGAATCACGGGACATGTTTTTGACTATTCGAATACTAAGATACTTGAATTTGAGAACGTATATAATAAACGGTTATTCCTTGAGATGTGCCATATTATTAGGGATGATAAGACAATTTATTATAAAACGGGTATTAATAACATAAGAAATATCTATTGTAACATTTTAAGTTTGTAGATTTACAGAATAATCTGATAGGCTATTAAGAATTAGGCATAGGATACTACTACTCACACAGTCAAAACACAGTTCAAGCAAATTACCTTCATAATTATCAGTTGAATTATAGTGATCGGGACAGAAGGTTTTATATTGTTCCTTGTCATGTTGTTTGTGTTTTTAATTGTTAGTACTGTGTGTCAAATGTTAACATCACTTTTGATTTTGATGGTGAGTCTCCTTTATTTATTCTTGTTTAGTACATACAGTTTTTTTTTCTTCTACTTTCAGTTTTTACATTTCTGATGAAGTTGGAAATTACCAACGAAATATAGAATTTATCAACAAATGAGTTTGCTGATTGTTGATTTCCCGAAAATAAAAAGTATATATATATATATATATATATATATATATATATATATATATATATATATATATATATATATATATATATATATATATATATATATGTATATATATATATATATATATATATATATATATACATATATATATATATATATATATATATATATATATATAAATATACATATATATATATATATATATATATATATATATATATATATATATATATATATATATATATATGTATATTTATATATATATATATATATATATATATATATATATATATATAAATATACATATATATATATATATATATATATATATATATATATATATATATATATATATATATATATATATTTTGCGACGCAAGGGTATTTTGGATTTCCATCAATTTCAGTTTTAATTTTAATAGTAAGATTTGTCGCACATCAAAAAAAATTTTTCGTATACACCATTTATATATATATATATATATATATATATATATATATATATATATATATATATATCAATTTTCGTTGAAACGAAAAATCTGGAGAATAGTAAACAACAAACCGGTTTAAATTAGTCTTTAAAAATCTAGAAACGTCGTATAAAAGTTTGTTTGAATCTCTCTCCCACTCGTGGGATCTCAAAGGCCGGTCAACAGAATATCTTAAATTTTTTTGAACCTACAAACTTTTATTTCATGAAATATGGAAAGTATACCTGGGGATATTTTTATATAACTTCGTTTTAAGAGTTTTAAAAGATCAAACCACCAAAATTAGATTTTATTAAATATATATATATATATATATATATATATATATATATATATATATATATATATATATATATATATACATATATATATATATATATATATATATATATATATATATATATATATATATATTATATATATATATATATATATATATTATATATATATATATATATATATATATATATATATATATATATATATATATATATATATAAAGGTATTTTTTATCTTGAGAACGCCAAATTCAGTGCTTATTTACGAACTACTTATTTTCGAGAAAAGTATTGGGTAAATCTCTATAACTTTTTTTTATTCTCTTTAATTTTAACCAAAATGTTATGTAGAGGAAACTGCAATGTCATTACGAGCGACTTCAAAATACAAATTAATATCATTATTCTTCTTATTACTTGTATATATGCATAGTTAATTTTAAATGAATCCATTTCCAAACGATCATATTTTTTTGAAGGTGGGAGCACGTTCCATTGTTTGTGTTTAATGTCTCGCTATAAGGTATCATTCCCTTCTTCAAAATATCAAATAGTAATGATTATTCTTTAATGTGAAAACATCAAATTCCATAATTATTTTACAACTTGTATTTACTTGGAAAGTACCAATTTAAATAGCTTCACTACTACTTTTATAATATTGCTGAAACAAATCTCAAAAATAAAAAGTGAAAATCAAAATTTTGATAAATATTTGCTTTATCTTAAGCAGTATAAATTTTCCAAAAACGTGCATATATTTAGCCATTACTATTCTAACAAAATATTTCAAAGTTTTTTTTTAGTTATTCAACAACGAAGAGGGTAGTTTTGATGCTGTCCCATGAAAATAATCAGAAAAAATGAATACATCGTCAAAATCTTCTTGAGCAGAAATTTAACCAACAAGAACGAGCTACCTACTATAATTGATTAATAAATGTTGAATAGATTCGTAACGAGAAAATTAAGTTCATATGTTTTATTTTCTCAAAAAAATAATTTTTTTTCGGTATCAAAGGAAAAACAAGCTGTACAAAATATTTAAATATTTTGTAATATAAGATCATCATATTAAACGTGTTGGTTTGGATAAGACTAGGTTACTAAAATTAAGATAACTTTGTACAATTATATAGTATGTGATGTATGTTCAAATATGCATGAGCCCTACTTTCTAAGATTATGTTCACATTTGGACGTGACTGTAGCCTACTTCTGTTAATTTATCTCTAGTTATATTAACACCCATGAGACATAGATAGAGCTAAGTCTGCGATAAAAAGCATTTGTCGATTTTGAACAGATATACAAATACTGTGTTTTTGCAGCTGAAATAAGACAAAGAGACTAACTTTTATTGAGCTGAATGTTTAATTTTGTTTTTTTGATTATCTTTTTGCTTTTGAAGCCATAATATTTTACATATTTTTTATATATCTTGAAATACCCAGATTCTAATCGTTTCCATAAAACAATATTTATTTCATTATTTAAAAATAATGTTAAATTCAATACAATTTAGTAATAAACTATTTTTACCACCTGACGTAAAAATTAAATGATTAAGCATTATTCATATATTTGAAAGGTTATATTTTTTTCATTGGAGAAAAACTCTTTCGATATAATATCTTTTTTCTTTCTATATGATTTTGTTTTCCATTAAAATTTTCGGTAGGATATTTACAAACTTGGAATTTCGAATCCAACCATACTTACCTTTAATAAAGTCCACAGCCATCTCAAGTCCGTATGTATCTTTATCACAATCATCCAGTATATGAGCACCAAGTGTTATGTTAGAAAAGTAGAGGTTCGGGAGATGAATTCAACCGATCCAACGTAAAGAGCATTGCTTCCAAAGCCTGAATTCCACCCTGAGGCATCACTGGACCACAAGTTATACTGTCTTCTCGTTCGTGAACCATCATTAATCCACCCAGGATTATATCGCCTTCTACTACAGCTTCTTTTTTTACCGGCCATGGTAGCTTTTGGGTCAACTAAAATTGAAGATATGTTTTAATTTTTGGACTGATTTTGTGAATTTCTAAAAAACAAAAGTTAGTAATATAAAGTCAATACTAACAAATCATTATTTTAAATATATATATATATATATATATATATATATATATATATATATATATATATATATATATATATTATATATATATGTAAATATGTATATGGGTTAAAATTCGTGAAACGGAACACCGCCGACCCGACTTTTCGGAAATCCAGAAACAATATTTATTATATTACTACATGCAGGTAGTGACCAAACTCTGAAATATTTTCTGTTGAATTTGATTATTATAATTGTTATAAACAATATAAGTTTTAGGTAAATTTTTTTTCAAAAATTCATAACTCGGAAACTGATTTCTTTAAAAAAATTCTAGTTGAGTCAAAAATAGCCAGAAATATTATGAATTTAAGAAAAAAAATTGAATAATGATTTTTTTAATGACAAAAAAATCACTTTATTATAAACAAATTGGAATTTAATAAGGTTCTTAATCACTTATCGACAATAGCATTGATTCCGTAAATGCGCCAATGTTTTCTGCAGAAAATGAAAAAAAAAATCTTTCTGCCCTCATCTGACCTTTAAATGGCGTTAGTTTTTATGAGCGAAGGCGCAACATTAAGCGTGGCATGGCGCAGTGCAACGCGGTGTGGCGCAACGTAATGTTAATAGACGCACATATAATTCATGATAATCTCATGTTTATATAAATATTAAGGCTTTACAAACATAGTAATTCTATAATTAGAAATCTGTAAATTTATTTAAGAAGAGGTTAGTCACGTAAATTAAAGAAAATCACGGTTGTCAAAGTGTAAAAAAATTATTTTATTTTTCAGATACAAAAATAAATTCAATTTTTCTAATTTGTTAAAGGTAGACTTTAATGTAGACGAGTGGCATTTTTTTTCTACTCAGCACGGTAAAGGAACTTGTGACGGTATAGGTGGTACCGTAAAACGCCAAGCATATTTTGCTAGTTTACGTCAAATTGCTGGTGCGCAAATTCTCAATGCCAAAGATGTGTATATTTGGGCTCGAAAGTTTTTTTTAAGAATATAAAACTTGATTCTTGTACAAAACTGCAATATGAAAGTCATGCTAAATTCCTGAAAACTTGTTTTAAGTAAGCACAATCGACTCCAAACACATGTTAATTCCACAGTTACGTGCCAATTAAAGAAAAAACATTGTGTTGTAAAATTTATTCGAAATATGATAGATTTGTTAGTTATGATGCTACCAATTAACTCAACATTACAAGATTTCTCAATTACTATAGATTTTTTTGTTGAAGGTTTCCTAAAAAGTGTATTTTCTCATGAAAATTAAACGATTTCTAATTAAATTACTATGTTTGTTAACCCATAATATTTATATAAACATGCGATTAACGTGAATTATATGTGCATCTAATAACACTATGTTCCGCCACGCCGCTTTGTACTGCGCCACGTACCGCTCGGAGTAATAAATTTTTGAAAAATTTTGACCTAAAACTTTTTATTGTTTGAAACAATTATAATAATCAACATCAACTGAAAATATTTCAGAGCTTGTATACTATGTATATGTAGTATTAAAATAAATCATTGTTTTTGGATTTCCGAAAAATCGGAATATGTATATGGGACGTTTCGCGTTAACCGAGCCACTTCAATATCCAAAAATAGAATTGAAGAAAAAAAAATTCAAGGATGTTTATTTTTTCGTTGAAACGTAAGCTTTCAAATGCAACTTGGGCAACTTGGCTCTTTTAAAAAAAATAAGATGGCGGCTCAATATGGCGGCTAGGAACAAAGAAATCATAATTTCTAAGGGAAGTTAACTGAAATTCAAAACTAAAACCAGATGCAATATTGATGTAATAGTTAGAGTAACCCACATAATTTTATGTAATACCAACATAGCGGATCCAATATGGGGCCTAAAACCGAAAATTAGACGAAAAATGAGCAATTGTAGAGATTTCGCAGTGAGATAGCACTTTTTCTGACCGGAGTAATTTTCGGTTTTAGGCATCGTCTAGTGATAAACGTTTTGGAAAAGATGTATGAGATTCCAACGAAACGTCAGCGAAACCGTCCATCAAGAGACTTTAAGCTAACACACGATAGCCGAAAAACCACTACTACACACACACATACATATATATATATATATATATATATATATATATATATATATATAATATATATATATATATATACATATATATATATATATATATATATATATATATATATATATGTACATATATATATATATATATATATGTATATATATATATATATATATATATATATATATATATATATATATATATATGTGTATATATATATATATATATATATATATATATATATATATATATATATATATATATATATATATATGTATATATATATATATATATATATATATATATATATATATATATATATATATATATATATATATATATATATATATATATATATATATATATATATATATATATATATATATATATATATATATATATATATATATATATATATATATGTTTTGACGAATGTTGTCAATGGTGTGAAATGTAGTTCTGGTTCTTCTGGTATCCCATGTTAGCTTAATAACCCTTGATGGACGGTTTCATTAACATTTCGATGGAATCTCATCTATCTTATCCAAAGCGTTGATCACTAGACGATGTCTTGGTGATTTTTATCGCTAAGACGTCGTCTAATTATCAACGTTTTGAAAAGATGGATAAGATTCCAACGAAACGTCAGCGAAACCGTATATATACATATATTTATATATCTCTATGTATACGTATATATATATATATATATATATATATATATATATATATATATAAATATAATGTTCTTTTAAATAATTATTATCACTTAATTATTCTGACGTTTGTACGTTTAAGAGAGAAATCGACCAAATAATGTCCCAGATAATGATAGCCTATTGGTTTTTCAAATAAAATTTTGGTTTAAATAGTTTTAAAAGGAGTCGGGAATTTATTCAGAATGACCACAGATCATAAAGACCTGTTAAGAGAAGAACCGAGGTTTGTTAAGGATTTATTAATATTAGATTGACGAATGGAAATCCCACTGCTTGCTACAAAATATTTTCAAGATAGTACACGAAGATTTAAAAATGAAAAAATTTCTGCACGATTGATCCCTAAATTCCTTATACCACAGAAGAAACTGGCAAGGAAAGAAGCTTCTCGTTTTATATCTTCAAAAGAGTCTTTTTTTTGTAAATTCGATGGAGTTTATTTTCTGGGACTGCAAAGGAATTTTGCTTATTGAATATCTGGGAAAAAGATCCACAATCAACGCAGTAGTTTAGGATCCAGAATCTGAATTAGATTATTAGAGAAAAACATCCGAGTTCATGGAGAACCAAAACTATGTGTTAGATTTTTTTCAGATGAGAGAAAATTCCATGGAATGGAAGAACTTTAGAAACGTGTAATTTTTTTTAACTTTATATATGTATATATATATATATATATATATATATATATATATATATATATAATTTTTCTGTTGAACCTTTTGTTTACATAAACTTGATTGGTTTTTCTTAGATACTTAGGTTCTCTTGGAAAATACAAACTAGTTTATTTGACGTTTCGCCTTATTTTTTAAGCATTTTCAAAAATTCTTTATTTTTTAATATTCATTCTAAAATTAGAAAATACAAGGTCAAATTACAGGTTTAAAAAACATATAACATTTTTACGCACACTCGGACATTTAAAATATGTACACCACAACAAAAATATAAAACAAATTACTCACGAGTACATACCTTGAAAATCAACTATTTGTGTGTTTGTGAATTTCAAATTCTATATTTCTTTCAACATATCGTGTCTCGTATTTTTTACTGACTTTTTTAAATTTTATTATCTATACTGGGTTGTCTTAACCAAAAAACTATTATTGATGTTAAGTATATATACCATTTTGTATTATTAAGAGGGAGGAATAAGTCTTGAAAAAAGATAACATTATAGTTTGCCATAAAACTCAAAATAAACTAAGTTCATTATTTACAAACTTAAAAAGCCATATCCCCACAATGAATGAATCTAATGTTGTGTATGCAATACCGTGTGCGAATTGTCCGAAGAAATATATTGGAATGACTTCTCAGTTACTAAAAAACAGACTGAATAGACACAAATATACTAGGAATGCTTCCACTGCCCTTAGTAAACACGAAGCAGAAGAAAAACCTGACTTTAAATTTAATGAAACCAAGGTCCTCTGCAAAGAGCGGAATTATGCCAAACTACAGATCAAAGAGATAATTGAAATAAAAAAAGATGAAAACACTGTGAATGATGACATAAGACTGACATAAGAGGAATCAGTCATATTTACACAAATTTAGTTAAAAAATAAACATGGTGGCGTGCATATCCTCTTAATAGTACAAAATGGTATATATACTTAACATCAATAATAGTTTTTTGGTTAAGACACCCAGTACAGATAATAAAATTTAAAAAAATCAGTAAAAAATACGAGACACGATATGTTGAAAGAAATATAGAATTTGAAATTCACAAACACACAAACAGTTGACTTTCAAGGTATATACTCGTGAGTAATTTGTTTTATATTTTTGTTATGGTGTAAATATTTTAAATGTCGAGTGTGCGTAACAATGTTATATGTTTTTAAACCTGTAATTTGACTTAAAAGATTTTAACCTTGTATTTTCTAATTTTAGAATGAATATTAAAAAATAAAGAATTTTTGAAAATACCTAAGAAAATAAAGCGAAACGTCAAATAAACTAGTTTGTATTTTCCAAGAGAACATAAGTACCCAAGAAAAACCAATCAAGTTTATATATGTATATATATATATATATATATATATATATATATTATATATATATATATATATATATATATATATATATACATATATATATATATATATATATATATATATATATATATATATATATGTATACTAAACTATATATTTGTGCATCTGGTTCGAGCACTACTGAACTTTATCCTTTAACTAAGATATTACTCAGTTTTAAACTATCATCTTTTCTGTCTTCCTGAAACTGACTGAAACTGTTGTTTCGAAGTTATAAACAAAACTTTCTAACTACCTATACTAACTTGTAGTTACAAGACAGAAAGTTAGATAAATAAAACTCACCCCAGAAATTAAGCGGTAAATACATTTAACTAAATCAGTAGACATTTTTTATTTTAGTAATTTAATTTCGTTGTTATAAAACAATTGCTAACACTCTATTGATAAGGTAACATCAACAGTCAGTTTATATTAGTGAAGAAAGTAAAGCTGGTTAAATATGATATGAGCTAACGAAGTACAACTTTCTAAATTCTATTACGATATATACCCCGTTACTCTAAAGTTACTATCCACGCTGCTATAATTAAACTAAATTGAGATAGTTTTTCATTTGAAATAAAATGTCCTGTAAATTTATAACATTTTGAATTATTTGGAAATTTTTTACATTTTTTTGTAAATATTCTCTCCGTCAATTATTAATAGTTTTGAAGCCTCTAAAATCAGTCACGTCAATTAGTTTATAGTTTAATTCGATTTTTCTAGACGACTGTTAACGACAGTCCTAAGAAAAATTATGTTTTAGTTGATATACATTACCTAATAAAATTCATTTCAAAAGCCATTCCCAAATTCTAAAGTTTTGCTTGAATTCAAAACTTCGTTGAACTGTAGCTGTATGGTCGAATTTAGACAGTCGATAATATTACGAAGGGAACATATTCATAGCAACCAGAACTGGAGGAATAAACCAGCCACCAATCAAAAGAGACAATCTATTCAGCAATAAATATCTGCTCAGCACTCTTTTGTTTACAGTAGTTTCACATTGTATGACGTCAAAAAATTACGGTAGAAATACAATGATGTAGAGAAGAATTTGAAGATTAATTTCTTTAAAACTGATTATATTACCAAAAACTACTAGTTTGAATTTTAAGCAATTTAAATATATAAAAATTTAAAAAATAGCTGTTAAAATTATTTTGATTTTTTTTGATAGATAGTATATTGGAACTGAAATAAGAAATAGTAATTCTTTTAGGGCTGTCATAAGATGTTGTCTTGAAAAAATGGAAGGAAAGTGAAAAAATATCTAATTTTCAGGGGCCATTATCTCAGAAATTTTTGAAATTTAATATAGGGTACACAAAAAAGAATTAAAAAAATAAATTAAAAATACCGGAGATGGATAGAGAATTGTTTTTCTCTCTGAAATGGGTACCTGGTTTTTACTATACTTTTATCAAATTTCATGTTACTACCTTAAGCAATGTTACTACGGCGCCGTTTTTGTGTTAAAACAACGGTTGGCAACACTATTTTTTGCGACGGCTAATTCCCTCCAAATAGCCGAGAGTGCAGTAATTTGTTTTGCTTTCTTATGGGTTATGTTTCAGTGATGCTGTTCCAATTTTGTAGTGTTGTCAAGGTACTATTGTTTACTGTGTTTAGAACGAGTTCGAGGAAGTGCTGAAATAACGCAAATACATTCTATTTATGAAAGCTATGTGATTGTAAAAGAAAGACAAGACTTAAGCATTTATTATGTACAATTTGTGTTAATTTAGGTGACCAGGATAAAAAGTAGCTAGTACTTTTGTAGAAGTAAGAGGGCTTTGGAAAAAATGGTAAGAAAAATATCAATGCCCCTTCCTATAGTGTGAAAAGAGCCTAGTAATCATGTAAATGAATATTATTTCTGTATGTTAAATATTGAAGACTATAATGCAAAAAACAAGAAATATATTATGTTTACTAATATCCTATTTACTACTAGACCTGTACTACATAGAGAAGCTCCCACTTCCAACTCAACCAGAGAATTTATAATTACATTGACACTGCACATCGGTTGTGTAATCAAAATGAACTCAACTTGAGATATTAATTTGATAAAAGATGTTTCTGAATTGATTAGGTCACGACTTAAGGCAAAAAATTTCCTGAAAACTAGAACATTATTTTCGTGGTACAGACACAGAGAGCAGCCTAAAGATGGTAACTGTTTTCAATATCTCACTACAAAATTTCTCAAACTATCCCCAAAAAAGTTGAATGAAGGAATTTTTTTTTTATGGTTCTAGTACACGTGCTGCAGGGGAGAAGTCCCTAAAGCGCTACAGGAGCGACACGTGTGCGGAAAAAGCGATTCACGTTGTTCTTGAATCGATGTAAATTGTACTCGGTGGGAAACACAGTCTTGGGCAAATTATTCCAAAGGGATGATGTTCTCCATATAAAAGACTGCTTGAAAAACGTTGTACGTGGAGTAACAAGCTGAACCTCATACGGATGTGAAGCACCAGCGCGACGTGTATTTCTAACATGCACTGCTTTGGGAGGAATTAAGCGGGTTACATCATTCGAACACTTTCCATGAAAATACTTGTAGAACAGATTCAAGTCGCCAACCGTTCTTCGATGTTCCAGCGAATCAAGGCCGCCGGTCAATTCCGGGTCTCCAGTCAGACGGACAGCTCTTCTCTGAACAGAATCCAACAAATGCAGTGTATGTTTGGGAGCGGAGCCCCAAACGTGGGAGCAGTATTCCATAGTTGGTCGAATTTGAGCTTTGTAAAGAATTAACAGTTGTTGTGGGGTGTAAAGCTTTCTGGTTCGAAATAATATTCCCAACTTTGAGAAGCTCTCCTTTGCTATGCCTGCAACATGTTCATGCCAGGACATAATTGCTACCAAACTAACGCCCAACAAATTGAGCGACGATGCTAGGGGAATGGAGTGCCCCGACATAACTATGTCGGGTTCAGCAACATTAACTTTTTTAAAAAAAACTGCCGCCTGGGTTTTGTAGCGTTAAATTCCACTTGGTTATTGTCACCCCAAGATAGAATTTCTTCCAAGTCTTTGTTAAGTTGAACGACCTCCTGCTGTCTGCGGATATTGGCCTGAGCAGCGATGTCCGAGCGTTCAAGGTAAATGAAGAGACAAGCGTACTGTCATCTGCAAGCTGTAGATTGGATTCCCGGTCTTTTCCAGCAGATCGTTAATGTAAACGAGAAAGAGAGTAGGAGACAGTATGGAGCCTTGGGGGCACACCGGCGTTGATAGTGAAGGTGTTAGAAAGAAATCCGTCGACCGCCACTCGTAAAGAACGCTCACTGAGGAAACATGAGAGCCACAAACAGAACTTTTCAGACATACCATAAGAGCGTAACTTAGCCAACAGTCCATCGTGCCAGACACGGTCGAATGCCTTGGATATGCCAAGAGCAACCGCTCGAGATTCTCCAAGTGTTCAATTGCGTTGTTCCAAACATGTGTTACATAAGCCAGAAAATCTCCTGTTGATCTGTGTTTACGAAAACCATATTGGTGATCGCTAATAATATTGAATCGTTCAAGATATTTTAGAAGATGCTCATTGATAACCTTTTCCATGACTTTCGATACTAATGAAAGCAGTGCGATTGGTCGGTGGTTATTTGGCAAGGTCTTCTTGCCTTTTTTAGATATCGGCTGAACCGTGGCACATTTCCAGTAGGACGGAAATATTCCCTTTCTATAGGATAGGTTAAAAAGTCTACAGAAAACTGGTGTTAGTTCCCTTGCACAGTTTTTGAGAACTATCGCAGGTATTCCGTCAGCGCTAGAAGCCTTTTTGGTGTCCAGCTTCATTAAAATACGCTTTATGATGCGCTGTCTGAAGACAACATCGGGCATCTTTGACTGCAATATGAGAATAGTAAGTGGTGATTTTCCTTGGAAATCGACAGTAGAATGTGAAGCAAAGAGTTCAGCCAACAAGTTCGCTCTCTCAACAGGTGTGGTTGCAATGGAATTATCTGGCCGTGTGAGTGGTGGTATGGTGGATTCGGTAAAATTTTGACTAACTGCCTTAGCGACTGCCCAAAAGGACCTGGAATTGTTGGGACAAGCGAGCGAATCTTTTTTGATCACAATATTTGGAAATTAATGAAGGGTGACGCTATTAAAACACACCATAACGCGCTTGGACTGCATTTAAAAAGTAAAGAGTAGCAAGTTTTTAGGAAACAAGAAAAACACAAATTACAAAGCATTGGTTATAGCTATAATGCAGAATATCGAGAAACTGTAACATTTGTAGATTGACTTTTTTTTCCCGGAGAACCTAGATGTTAGGAAAGAGCAAGGTACAAGTTTGTAATAAGATATAGAGGACGGGGAAAAATAGGTAGAATGAATATAATGGCTGCCTATTAAGTTATGTCGAAAACAAAACTGTAAAACGAAAGTAGAAATTCGCAATTCACGAAAATGAAACTTTTTTCCTCCAGAAAAGCAGAAAAAACTTTTTGCTGAAATCTAAGTGTGTAAACTGTCTGTGTCAATACTGTTTGTATATGTAATCCTAAAATTTCAGTAGGTTCTTAGCAACATTTCATAATTTCTTTCAAAGTATTATACTTTTTTTATTCTTTTTTAATTTCCTACATTACTAAACAACTATAATTAATATTAAATTTGTTAATTTATATCACAAAAAGTCTGTATTCAAATATTAAACTGTCTAGTTTTGGGAATAAATAAAAACTAATTTTTAAATGTTCATATTAAAATTATGAAAAAATCGGTTTTCACATAGTTTTCTGCATACGATTGCAGAAACTTGATATTAGAGAAAAAGTCGCAGGCCATTTCTGAATTTAGCAGAGAAATTCGTTTAAAGACACTAAATTATCAAAAATCCCTGATCGAGACGGAGAGTTCGCCAGTCTTCTTGATCTCTTTTTAATCACCAATCCGGAGATTTACATGGTCAGCGTTAAATCCACCATTAGATTCTTCTGACCATAAACTACTTTCGACATCGAGTATCCTACCAATCAGAGATGGAGAGGCGCCTAAACCGCGCAAGATTTGGCACTACAAATCTGCTAACTACGAACGTTCCTTTGGTTAGACGTTTGGTTTCGATCCGATGACCCATCTGTTTGCGTCAGGGAGGTTTTCGATGTTATTTTGGCCGGTATGGAGGCTTTTCGAAGGAATGCTCTTCCAACGACAAGCCTTGATTTGACCGAAAATGCAAAGAAACTGTTGCTTCTAAACAACTTGCCTACCGACAATGGCGTGAAGATCCTAACACCACAAACCGTAACACCTTTGTTCGTGCCAGGAACAGATGCAAAGAAATTATCGACGAAACCAACGAGGCACACAATCAACGAATTAGAAACAAACTTCTCGCTTGTCCCAACAATTCCAGGTCCTTTTGGTCAGTCGCTAAGGCAGTCAGTCAAAGTTTCACCAAATCCACCATACCACCACTCACACGGCCAGATAATTCTATTGAAATGACACCTGTTGAGAAAGTGAACTTGTTAGCTGAACTCTTTGCTTCACTTTCTACTGTCGATTTCCAAGGAAAAACACCACCTAATATTCCCATAGTGCAGTCAAGAATGCCCGATATTATCTTCAAACAGCGTGTCATAAAACGTATTTTAATGAAGCTAGACACCAAAAAAGCTTCTGGCGCTTACGGAATACCTGCCATAGTTATCAAAAACTATGCGAGGAAACTAACACTAGTTTTCTGTAGACTTTTCAACCTATCCTACAGAAAGGGAATATTTCCTCCCTGCTGGAAATGTGCCACAGTTCAGCCGATACCTAAAAAAGGCAAGAAGACCTTGCCAAATAACTACCGACCAATCGCACTGCTTTCAATAATATCGAAAGTCATGGAAAAGGCTATCAATCAGCATCTTCTAAAATATCTTCAAGGATTCAACATTATTAGCGATCATCAATATGGCTTTCGTAAAAATAAATCAACAGGAGATCTTCTGACTTATGTAGCACATGTTTGGAACAACGCAATTGAACATTTTGGAGAATCTCGAACTGTTGCTCTTGACATATCCAAGGCATTCGACCGTGTTTGGCACGATGGGCTGTTGGCTAAGCTACGCTCTTATGGCATGTCTGAAAAGTTCTGTTTGTGGCTCTCATGTTTCCTCAGAGAGCGTTCTTTACGAGTGGCAGTCGACGGATTTCTTTCTAACACCTTCACTATTAACGCCATTGTACCTCAAGGCTCTATACTGCCTCCTACTCCTTTTCTCATTTACATTACCGATCTGCTGGAAAAGACCGAAAATCCAATCTACAGCTTTGCAGATGACAGTACGTTTATCTCTTCATTCACTTTGAACGCTGGGACATCGGCTACTCAGACGAATATCCGCAGACAGCAGGAATTCATTCAACTTAACAAAGACCTGGAAGAAATTTTATCTTGGGGTGACAGTAACAAGGTGGAATTTAACGCTACAAAAACCCAGGCGGCAGTTTTTTCTAAAAAAGTTAAGGTTGCTGAACCCGACATAGTTATGTCGGGGCACTTCATTCCTCTAACATCGTCACTCAATTTGTTGGGCGTTAATTTGGGAGCAAATATGTCCTGGCATGAACATGTTGCAGGCATAGCCACGAGAGCTTCTCAAAAGTTGGGAATATTATTTTGAACCACAACAACTGTTAATTCTTTACAAAGCTCAAATTCTACCAACTATGGAATACTGCTCCCATGTTTGGGGCTCCGCTCCCAAACATACACTGCATTTGTTGGATTCTATTCAGAGAACAGCTGTTCGTCTGACTGGAGACCCGGAACTGACCGGCGGCATTGATTCGCTGCAACATCGAAGAACGGTTGGCGACTTGAGCCTATTCTACAAGTATTTTCACGGAAAGTGTTCGAAGGATGTGGCCCGTTTAATTCCTCCCAGAGCGGTACATGTTAGAAGTACACGTCGCGCTAATACTTCACATCCGTATGAGGTTCAGCTTGTTACTTCTCGTACAACGCTTTTCAAGCAGTCTTTTATATGGAGAACATCATCCCTTTGGAATAATTTGCCCAAGACTGTGTTTCCCACCGAGTACAATTTACATCGATTCAAGAACAACGTGAATCGCTTTTTCCGCACACGTGTCGCTCCTGTAGCGCTTTAGGGACTTCTCCCCTGCAGCACGTGTACTAGACCCATAAAAAAAACATCGATCTAAAAATTTTAAATGTAGCACAGTCTTACCAAAAGTTTATAAATAAAATAAGAGTAAATAAAATCTTCGTAACAGTCTTTTTAAAAGATCTGTTGAGGCTATAAAACTTTAAACAAGTTTGGGAACTATGGCATCTTTGAATACAATTCCTGCGTTAACTTTAATAAAGGAGATATCTAATTAATTAAATTTTTCTGTGCGGAAAAGAACCAGATTGATTACTCAGTTAAAAATAAAAGTAGTATATGGGGTTTGATAAAAAAAATACGCTACATTTTTGGTTTTCTTAAAAATTTTTTATTGATTCATGTATATTAATTTTGCCCCTTTAAAGTAGTCCCCACCAGACACAGTACACTTGTGCCAGCGCTTTTTTTAATCTGCAAAGCATTCCTGGAACTCAATTTTCGGTATGGCATTTAGCTCCTTCAGCAATTCGGCCTTAATGTTGGCATTACGTTGGCCTTTCAAGATTTTTTCATTTTTCAGAATAGAAAGTCGCAGGGTGCATGTCCCGACGAGTACGGAGGCTGAGGCATCATAACAGTATTGTTTTTCCACCAAAAAAACTACGAAAAAACCGTGCACAAGCAGGTGCATTATCATGGTGGAATTGCGATGAGTTACTTCGCCACAAATCGCGTTTTTAATGAATTGCTTCACGCAAACGGCGTAAAATTTCCAAGTAGTATTCCTTATTAATCTTACGACTTTCTGGCAAGAATTATTGGTACACAATACCATTGAAATCGAAGAAAACAATAAGCAGCCACAACTTCCACATTCGAATGAGCCTAACGAGCTTTTTTCGGTCCTGGCTATTCAGGAAATTTCTATGAAGACGATTGGGTCTTAGTATCCATCAATTATCACCCGTTAAATAGCTCTGGATTGCCGTTCATTTCATTCAGCAACTCCTGAGCAATGACAAGCATAACATCGGAAAAAAATGCTTGGTATGAGTCAAATGATATGCCAACATCATCAGTAATCTTTTTAATAGTGATTCACCGATGATACATAATTATTTTTTTTTTCACTTTCTCAACGTTGTCATCGGTTGTTGATGCTGGGGCATCCACGGCGCTTGTCATCTGCAATGTCTTTACGACCCTCTGGTAAAAGTTTGTACCACTTGTTAACGCTTATTTTGTTCATAGAAGACTCGCCAAAGGCAATGTTTAATATTCCTAATAAGGTGCTTCATTGTATTCCATTTTTAAAGCAAAATTTAATGTATACTATTTGTACCATTTTTCCACAAGTAGGAAATCGCCGAGCACACAAAATTGCTTGTAACCTTTTCCACAGCCAGCAATAAACTAAGCATCCAATATGGCCGCCAATGAGACATCAAGGACAAATATACCAAAAGTACAAAAAAAATTGACTATTAGACTTTTACAGACAGGGAAATTCGAAAATTTCGCTTATTTTTTATCAAATTCCGTATAAATTGATGTACAGTGGTTTGCTAGAAATTATCTCGCTTATATTAAATAGAGACGCCTATGTACGGTAAAAATTTTTATGGGGAGGTATGGTCGTGATGCAGTAAATCAAATGTAATTAAAGAAAATTACAAACAGTTAAGCAAATTTTAAAATTTTTTTCAAGATTATCAGATATCACGCATTTATTTATTTGTACTTTTTTTCCATTACACCAATTGTACATGTTAGATTATTCAGGTATATGCAACGACAACAGATAGCGTAGAAGAAGAAATTGTCCAATTCTGCGAATATATAAATAAAGCATTACTAAACCACAAAAGAAGATATATCATAACACTGGGTTTGGGTACAAGAAATAGCAGAGGAGAAATATTATCAAATTTTGCCAACAAGAATAAGCAGTACATTATGAACACATTTTTCTCAAAGCCAGCGCATAGAAGATGAACATGGCGAAGCCCAGATGGAATACCAAGAAACAAAATTGATTATGTTTATCAAATGACAAGAATATTGTATTCAATACAACAGTCCTGAATACGATAAGCATTGATATTGACCATCGAATGCTCAGAGCAAAAATAAGGATAGATTTGGAGCAAGAAAGACGTAGAATGATAACGCGTACAAAAATAGAGACCAACAGAAATAATATAACACAGATCAATATCTTCGAGTACCAGAAAATCATATAGAATATATAAACAATCAAAACTTAATGAACTAGACACACAAATAACCAACAGCCTACTTATGACTCCAAAACAAAGACACAAAAATTAAGTAAAGATACACAAAATCTAATATAATAAAGAAGACTGTTAAGAAATGATCCAACAACTGGCAGATTAGAATTTGCAGAATTGGACAAAAAAATAAAGAAAAAGTTCAGAGAAGACGCAGACAGTACGGGAACTAGAAAATAGAAGAGGCTTTGAAAGAGGGAAAAAGTTTGAAACACTTAAACGAACAAATGAATGAAGGAAGACATCAAATTATAAAACTTTTAAATAACAATAACCAAGAGATCACACACACTCTAGAAAAATATTAGCAAGCACTATATGGAACGAAAAATTCGCCACTGTCTGGGAAAGAAGAAGAAAATAGAGTGATAGTAAGAAATGTGTGATATCGCTAATACAATCTCTTCAAGCTCTATTTATAGAAAGTAAAATATCAACATCCTGGTTAAACGCTTTGATTAGACATATTTTTAAAAAAGAGAAGAAATTTATTTTGGAGAATTACAGACCAATCAGCCTGTTATCTGTCCTATACAAAATTTTCACTAGAATCAGAAGATACAGATTAACTAACAAAACAGACAGTTATCAACCATTGGAACAAGCGGGCTTTAGACGGGGTTATAGCACTTTGGACAATCTGCAAACAATTAGAGTGCTAGTGGAAAAAGTAGATGAATCAAAGGTCACCTTGTTGATAGCAATGGATTACTACGAAAAAACATTTGATTCGGTAAAGATCTGGGCAGTCGTTAACGCCCTAGATAATAGCCGAGTCGACGAAAGATACACAACTCTTCTTGAACACATATATAAAATGCTTGAAGAAAAAAGAGAATAAATCAAAGTTAACAGAGAACAAGGTGACTCAATATCCCAAAGCTCTTTACGTTGACTCTAGCTGCAGTGGGAAAACAAAGGAATATTAGTTGATGGTAAAGGATTGAGTTACTTAAGGATCGTCGATTATGTCACTCTGATCACCAACACAAAAGAAGAATTACAAGAAATGCTGATGGAATTAAATAACAAATCTCGAGAAATAGGTCTAAAAATACCATCACCAAACCAAATATTTGAACAACGAAATTGAAGATAATAGACAGGAACTATCAATAGAAGGTGAAAGAATAGGAAAAGTACAAACATTTATATATTTAGAACATAAAATCGAAATATAAAAGAATAATTTAATAGCTGACTTGGATAGAACAGTTTCATTAGCTTGGTTTGCGTTCGAAAAGTTAAAATCCACATTTAAATTGGATATCCTAAATTCAATAGAAGCCAGAGTTTTCGATCAATATGTACTGCCGGTATTAACATAATGGACACTCCGTATGGTTGAATGGAGGCCTAGAGAACAGAAAAGGGGCACGACATAAAAAGATTAGCGGGACACGACTGGGTCCAAAAAGCAAACAACAGAGCTTATTGAATTCAACTTAAGTAGGCTTATATCTGACTGTGGATTGAATAAGCTAATGATAATGATGATGATTACTTTTTCCATTACCAAATAAAGGATGTATACACAACATAAAACCAAAATACAAAATCTAAGAATTACATCATTACAATCTTGTGTTAAGTTATTCATTTATTTATGTACTTATAATAATACATTTCCGAATTCGTTAGTAATAAGCACAATTCTAAATTTTACACTATTGTTTCCTGGTAATTTGCTAAAAGGTTTTTTTTACCACATATCAAAAAAACGATAATATAATATCATATGAATGGTAAGATAAAGTTCTATAAAAATTTATAAATATAACTTACTTTATGAAAATCCATAAACATATAAGTTTATGTAAAATATTATATTTGCATGCGTGTCAACAAGACTCATATAGAAATGTACAGAAAAAAGTTAAACTTTTCTTTTTTGTAAAATGAAACTTACGTCTTTTTCTGTTGTTGATATTAATAATTATTCTCATAACTCTCATTTGACTCACAAATACTCTCTTACTGTTATTAAAATTTCTCCACAGATTTATGTTACATGAAAGGTGATATAATGCGTAATGTATATCCAACAGAATGTTATAAGACAATATATCCTTAAGATGTAAGATTCTCAAAATGTATGACACAACTGTTTGCAATGAACTTGCGATGACAAGAGGCGATTTATAAAGAACTCAAGAAATCATGTTCATTCGGAGCTAATATAATTCGACCCAATCTATCTTAAGGAAGTCTAATTATAGTGGCTTTTCTACTTTTAAAATTAAATTATGCTTATACTAGAAGTTAAAACCCAAAACTATGTTTTTATATTATTTTGTAGCTTCGCTGGAGACCGTACCGAAGCCATGATACTAATAAAATTTTACATTTTTTTAAAAAAACTTAAAAATAACTGGCCCCAATACGGCCCTTTATAGCACTTCAACGTGGTTTGCGTAAAAATAGAATATTAAGTTTTTTAGGGAACACTTTCTCTGTTCAAGATAAGACTCAAGTAGTTTCAAGTCCTCTTATTCTTATTGCGGATAACTGTTTGCAAACTATCAAATACACAGAATAGGTAGAAAGAGAGCCTAGCAACGAGTATATTTTCTGCAACAGTTTTAAAAAGTTCAGAAATGCACAGAATGCTAATTCAATTTTGACGATCTATTGTTGTATTTTGTGTTGTGTTGTATATATTGGTTTCAGAAATCTATTATACTTTCGTAGATAGGGCCCTGAAATATTTTAGAAAAAATTAGTTAATACAGTAACAGATCAATAATTAATACAATCCTATGAATTTTGTTTCTTATAAATTAATACCACTACCTAATTTTTCATCTGTTCAAGACACACATCCTAATCAAATATTAAAATTGATAAAAAGAGTAACGATTCCTATATTTCTTCTTTAGCATTCCTAATAAATTTTATATTGTTGTCCAGACCTACACTGTTCTTGCTTTTAAGATTATTAATGATTTCATCGGAAGGGTGATATTAATTTCTCAAACCTTTGCCTTATAGGCACCGATATTACCTATAATATAATTCTGTCTTTTAGAGTTTGATAACCATATACTGAACCCGTGCACTATTTTGTATTTACATTGTGAGTTTAAGGCACTGTAAATATTAGAAATGATTGGTTCTTGTCTTTTGGGCACATCTTGTCGATAAAATATCAATTTTTTACCCGAAGTGTGTGCCACATTTCAGATTCGTTCAATTTATTTAGTAATTCACAATCACCAACAAACTTATTTGAAATACTGTATGCGTAATTAAATAGAAGAAATAAAGCCTTATTGTACTGGCTTGCCTCGTCCAGAGTTATGTCATTGACTTTGGTTCGTGTCCTTGCTTGCTCATTATGAATTCTATACCTAAGGGAGATACCAATCATACTTCTCTTCTTAACTCTCTGTGAAGTTGCAAGTATTTTAACAAATGCTTTAGTAAGGCACATCGTTTTCAGTCCATATGTGCTGACAGGTAGGATACAGGTATTGTAGACAAATTTCAGTATTTTGTCAGTTCATCGGTCTTTATAATATATGTTAAAGAGTACAGAAACCATACAAATTTTTAATGAAAGGAAATGAGATCAGATAGGAGTACTGAGACCATTAACAATCAGGAAAATACTTGAACGTAAAGCCTTAACCGCAAAATAATTCAAAAAAGTTTCTTGGTGTCGGTGGGACTTAAACTCACTTTCTCAAGGTATACGCCATGGCATTTTTGCATTTTATCAAGTAAGCCCAGCACCTGGGTACTTGGGCTTGCTGGTCGGAGATCTATCTCGTCGTTTCCTCTAACTCAGTCGAGAACTAATCTGAATTTTCTTGACATTATGCGCATTGACATCGTCAGTAAATAGGTTCAACCTTGGAGCCACCAATTTTACTGTTTCATTCATTTGTGAGTCTTTAAAATACAGTTTACAATTAATTTTTAGGCTTATAGTTATTGCAGTACTTTGTAAGATATATTCCAGTTTCTCACAAGTTGCTCATGCCAGCTCTATTCGCCTGGTAATTTCTGCATGGTGGTTCTCTTTCCGATCTTAATAGTCTGACCTAGGTAGATGTACTCATCGACGCGTTCTGTGGAGTTATTTTCTATCTGTCGGTTGGTTTCTTCAAGGCTCATAAATTTACTTTTTTAAAAAAACATTTTAAGATTTACCCTTGCACTACATTCAATTGGTTCAATATTGGCTGTAAATCTTTAGTGTTATTACTTATTGCGACTACGTCGTTTGCAAACCTAAGTGTCTGGTGCCGTGGATGTTGATGCCTTTCTCATCCCAATTTAACACACACACAACCTAATAGATCTCTCCGTGGGCCATTATAAATAATTTAGATGAGATAGTATCTCCTTGTCGCATTCACACTTTTAATGGTATGTTGTTAGTGGTAGTTGTTTTGTCAATTTTAATATGTATAGTTGCTTCTTTATAGATGTTATCTATTATTTTCATATATCTGGAATTTGATTTTGCATTCATCAAAGATTTTATGACTGACTAGATTTCAGTAGCAAATACGTAATGAAAAACAATGAAGGTCAAATGTGTTGGTACCCTATCTTTCGTACATTTCTCTA
>CM032456.1:137619104-137637218 GCA_019049505.1 Pachyrhynchus sulphureomaculatus
GATCCGCCATGTTGGTATTACATAAAATTATGTTAGTACTCGAACTATTACATCAATATTGCAATTTGTCTCAGTTTTGAAGTTAACTCATGAACATGATTTTTTGTGTCTAGCCGCCATCTTGTTTTCTTCAAAAGGGCCAAGTTGCATTTGAAAGCTTACGTTTCAATGAAGAAATTGGCACCCTCGAATTTAATATATCTATATATATATATATATATATATATATATATATATATATATATATATATATATATATATATATATATATATATATATTAAAATCTAATTGGTATATATTCTATTTCCATGATGAAATATATAGGTATATATATATATATATATATATATATATATATATATATATATATATATATATATATATATATATATATATATATATATATATATATATATATATATATATATATATATATATATATATATATATATATATATATATATATATATATATATATATATATATATATATATATATATATATATATATATAATTAAACAACAACATACACATTAAACAAATTAAATTCCCTGTTCACAGCTGAAAAATGGAACACCCATAACAAAAGAGTCTAACTTGGTATATTCTATTCCATGTGAAAAACTGTTCAAAAATTACATAGGTATGACTAGCCAACTGTTAAAAAATACACAAAATATATATATATATATATATATATATATATATATATATATATATATATAACATCACAATAGATCAGAAGAGATTAAATAACAGGTTATATTCATAAAATATAAACATTTAGAAAACAGTAGCATGCTTCATAAACCAACTCATTGATATAAAAAATAAAAAGTGGGTTCGAACTAAATTAGGGACACAAGAGAAAACCTCCATTTAATCAGTAAAACAGTTGGATTTTCTATCTTGTTGGTTAATATGTTCTTAATATATAAAATAAAATTTGCATGTAGCACCCAGTATAATAGCTTAATTTTCTCTAGCTTCATTTGCAACAGCACAGTGAGCAAACAGTAGGCACAAAAATGAGGTTAATGCATGGAATAAAAATAAGAAAACACCGCTTAATTTGAGGGCAACGACACATGACGTACCCCATTAGTGTCGTTTCTAACATGGCCAGAAGTAAATGTTGTGAACAATTTATGTTCTAATAGAGTAAAATGGAGGAAAATTCATCCTAGCATCCCTAAGCAAACTCATTCTGTTTTCTATTGTAAGTTTTTACACAATTTTAAACAATATGTCTGTATCAGATATTTTTAAGTTGCGTTCTGACAATAGACAACTTTTATGTAAAATAACTAGTCAAGTTTCAAGGTGGACATGCGCAATTAGTTTTCCGTACGTTGATTGCTTTTAAAATATTTTTTTTTTATGGAGATATAAAATGATCAATGACTTTTCTCAAAAAAAATTCCCAAATGAGTTTTCAACAAAATTTTTTTTCGATTTTTACCGAAAATTGATAACCTTGAAATATCTGTTTTTTTTTTGTATACCAGAAAAATTATTAAAGGTAATGCACTCATGATAATTTTTGTTCAATCTACACCCTGTGGAGAATATTCTAAAATTTTTTTAAAATTTTCTGATCAGTACAGTAAGGGGGAGACATCGATTTCTCGCGATTTTTTAAAAATTATACAAAGAAAAATGTGCGCAATTATTATATTATATATATTTTTGAACTCGTGTTTTTACAAGCTCTTAAGTCAAAATTTAACTTTCAAAACTACACAGGTCTGATGAGGCCATCAATTCCAATATTAGTACCAAATTTGAACTTCTATGTCAAATAGTTTCGGAGACAATCAGATGTGGTAGACAGACAGACGGACAGACACCGAAGTGATTTTATAAGTGTTCCTTACGGAACACTAAAAATGGAGCTATGATAGTAATAAAAATTCTACATTGCACATATTTCTAGATATTGATTTTTGAAAATCAATAATATTTATGGCTTATTGTCACTTTCAATTCGGTCATACCACGAAATATTTGCTGCCAAGTTAACACATAATAAATTGAGTGGCGGTAGCATAGGGTGTGTCAATATAACTATGCCAGATTCTCTTCCTTTAACTGTTTGAGAATTTTCTAAAATTAGATTGGATTTTTGTAGTTTTCAGCAGATCGTTAATATGAAGAGGAGATAGATTGAAATATAAGATAGAGCCCTGAAGTATTTATCTCAAGTGCGATTTACAATTACCGATTCAAGAGCGGAGCTGAGCTAACAATCTGTCATAACAAATGCGGTCAAATATCCTATATTTGAATATATATATATATATATATATATATATATATATATATATATATATATATATATATATATATATATACCACCGGCTCGTATCGAGGTCATGTTTAGTTAGTAGCATCTCTTGAATGAACGCACACCAAGTTTCAGCCATATTGGTCTATTTCTTTGTGTTTGGCATTCGTGTGAATCAAGGAAGTCGAGTGATTTTCAAGAAATGGACGAAAAAGAATTTCGTGTGGTGATTAAACATTACTTTATGAAAGGCAAAATGCCTCAGGAGACTAAAGAGAAGCTTGATAAACATTATGGTGACTCTGCACCTTCGATTAGAACAGTTTATAAGTGGTTTCAAAATTTTCGGACTGGCCATATGGGCACAAGTGACGCTCAACGTTCTGGACGGCCTGTGGAGGTTAGGACTCCAGAAATCATTGATCAAATCCATGATATGATGATGGATGACAGAAGAGTTAAGGTGCGTGAGATTGCTAGTGCTGTGAGCATCTCGCCTGAACGGGTACATAATATTTTGCATAAACATTTGGACATGAGAAAGCTATCCGCAAGATGGGTAACGCGATTGCTCACGCTTGACCAAAAACGGAATCGTGTAAAGTGTTGCAAGGATGGTTTGCAGCTGTTCCAGAAGAATCCGGAGGACTTTAAGCGTCGTTTCGTCAATGAGGATGAAACATGGATACATTACTATACTCTGAGACCAAACAACAATCTAAACAATGGGTTACCAAGGGGGAATCTGCACCAAAAAAGGCGAAGACCGTTCCTTCGGCCGGAAAGGTTATGGCGAATGTCTTTTGGGATTCGCAAGGGATAATCCTCATCGACTATCTGGAAAAGGGTAAAAACTATTACAGGTGAATATTATTCATCGTTATTGGACCGTTTGAAAACCGAGCTGCAAGAAAAACGCCAGCGATTGGCCCACAAGAAAGTCCTTTTCCATCACGACAACGCACCAGCACACACCTCAGCAGTTGTGGTCGCAAAATTAATGGAAATAGGATTCCAACTCGTTTCACATCCCCCCTATTCTCCAGACTTGGCTCCCTCGGACTACTATTTGTTCCCCAATTTGAAGAAATGTCTGGCGGGACAAAGATTTTATTCAAACGAGGAGGTGATTGCAGACACTAATGAATATTTTGCAGACTTGGACAAATTCTATTATTCGGAAGGGATCAACAAACTAGAACATCGTTGGACGAAGTGTATAAGCCTAAAAGGAGACTATGTCGAAAAATAAAAAAGGTTTACCCAAACACATAAGTAGTTTTTATTTTTGCACGGACTTTTCAAACCAGCCTCGTATATATATATATATATATATATATATATTATATATATATATATATATATATATATATATATATCAAGTACAACCGCTCGATACTCCCCCATGTCAACTTACCTTATTCGAAACGTATGCTAATATTTTCTTACACAAGCCATAATGTTAGTCACTAATGATATTAGAACCTTCTAAAAGATGTGAATTACCGATTCTATAATAATAATGTTGTCCTTGTCCTTTTTGTCTTTTTTAAGTATTGATTGAACTTCGGCTTATTTCCAGAAGGAATGAAATATTCCTTTTTCTGTTGAATAGTCAAAACCCTACAACCTAGCCCTAGTTTTAAAATAGTCGTTTCATTACGATGCGTTTGATGACATAAAAATTTCGGGCATTCTAGACTACGTATTGACGAATATGAAAACGTTCAGCTAAAAATTTGACACTAATAAAAATGTTAGTGTTTATGACCTTAGGGTTTTCATGTAAGCCAGACATTTTTAAGCAAAAAAGCTGTTCTATCCAAATTCGATTAAAGCAACGCTTATTATTAGAAAAGCATTTCTTCAAAATATAAAGATATCTGAACCCTCCTTAATTCAGTTAGATTGATCGTCAAAGGTAAAATAAACGTTCAGCCAAGAGAAAGTTTAAAAATATTGCTTGAGTTTTTCCCATCTAAAAAATTTGCCTTGCCGAATTCTATGCTATTTGAGCGCTTTTTTTGCTGATTGGTTAGATTACTAGATGCTGAAACCAGTCGCTGCCCAAAATAATCCAAGGAAGGATTTACGATAATCGTGCAAATCTTCTGATTATTTCCCAAAAAAAGATATTAAGAATACTGAAGTACTCTCTGTAACTATTAGTGATCCATCTTGGAACATTAAAAAAGTAAGTGAAGTCACGACTAACTCTCAACTCGATTTCAATTAAATACTTAAACTAGTTTATGTAGGCAAGTCTCCCCAAATAGCAATTTCAATAATTCTTTTAGTTCGGAAACTATCTAGTTTAAATATAGAGTATTTGGGGGTAAATTTGTGCTATAAAGCATTTTTGAGACACCCTACATATAAAAAAATAAAAACAACTTTAGCATGAAACTGTCAACCTCGGCTAAAAACTTAGGAAGAGCGTTTTAATTATAACCAAAAACTATACATGCTACAATCTTTATTCTTAATATAGTAAAGTTAAGATGCATAAAATGAGATAAAACTATTTATATTAGAAATTTCCACGTTTGTTTATGAGTATAGCATACGTACTGCAAGAAAATCTCTAAAGCGCTACCAAAACAAAACCTTTGCGGAAAAGCGATTCACGTCTAAATTGTACCCGGTGGCAAACACAGTTCTAAACAAATTGTTACAAAAAGAAATGGCTGTTCATGTAAAAGACTACTTGAAAAGGGTTGGACCAGAAGTGACAAGCTAAACTTTACACGGATGTGATGTACTAGCGCGACATGTATTCCTAGCATGCACCTCTCTGGGAATCAAAGAGGCGAGATCTATCCAACACTTCCAATGTAAATCAAATCGTCAGCCGTTCTTTGATGTTCCAAGAAATCAAGGATATTGGTGAGTTCTGCGTCTCCAGTTAGGCGAACGGCTCTCTTCTGAACAGAATCCAGCAACTACAGTGTGTACTTGGGAGCAGAGCCTTAAACATGAGAGCTATATTCTATCATTGGTCGAATTTGAGCTTTGTCAAGGATTAAAAGTTGTTGTGTGGTGTAAAGGTTTCTAGTACGAAGTAATATCCCCAGCTTTTGAGAAGCTCTCTTTACTGCGCATGTAACATGTTTATATCAGGATATATTCGCTCCCAAGTTAACGCCCAGGAAATCGAGCGACTTTGCTAGGAATGGAGTGTCTTGACATAACTATGTCGTGTTCCATAACATTAATCTTTTTAAAATAACTTGCCTCCTAGGTTTTTATAGTTTTCAATTTTAGTCGGTTACTGTCACCTCAAGATTCCTTCCAGGTCCTTGTTAAGTTGAACTACCTACTGTGTGCTACTATTTGCATGAGATGTTCGATCGTTCAAAGTAAATGAAGAAATGAGCGTACTATTATCTGCAAAGCTGTAGATTGGATTTCTGGCCCTTTCCAGCAGATCGTCAATGTAAAAGAGTAAGAGAGTACGAGTATTGAGCCTTGGGGCCCATCAGCATTTACAGTGAAGATATTAGAAAGAAACTCGTCAACTGCCACTTGTAAGGAACGCTTTCTGAAAAAACGCGAGACCTATGAACAAAAACTTCTAGACATATCATAAGAGCCTAGCTTAGCACCAATCCCTCATGCCAAACACGGTCATACATTGTTAATTTGGCGTGCGTGCGGACGTAGGTGCGATCGTGCGTGCTTGGGTACGCATGTGTGCATATATGTTTTAATTTTGCTTGATTTAGTCTTTTTATATTTGTTTCTTCGTTTTTCATATATTTTTTGTCTTCCCCTATTCCAAGGTAGGTGTGATATATATATATATATATATATATATATATATATAATATATATATATATATATATATATATATATATATATATATTTATATATATATATATATATATATATATATATATATATATATATATATATATATATATATATATATATATATATATATATATATATATATATATATATATATATATTTATATATATATATATATATATATATATATATATATATATATATATATATATATATATATATATATATATATATATATATATATATATATATATATATATATATATGTACAGTGTGACAATTTAAGTCCGCATTATATGGGATTTTTAAATAATCACTTTAGCCCAGATCTCGTTATTGCATCCATTTGTGCTGCAAATAATATCAGAAATAAAGTATAGTAAGTCATTTCTACGCACGACGTCACCTGTCGAAAATGACATTTTCGTAAAAATTTTTGAAAAAAACGTATAATTTAGTCAAATTTTAAAAAATGTTATTAGACAAAATGGTTTATTTTGTGATTCTAGATCTATTTGTCAAATTTCAACAGCCTACTACGATTTTGAATTTTTGGCAGTTTTTTGATATTTCGGCAATTGTTTTTTTATCTTGATTTATTGCAACCTTATTTAAATCATTTAATTTTTCAAAAATTAGGCATCTATAATCTATTTAAGAACAAAATGAAGTCGTGTCCATAATTTTTTTATAGAATATTAAAATTCACACATTATCATGAATCATATTTGATGCAAAGTTCGATCAGCTTTTGTTTTTAAATAGATAAATGTTTCTCGCTTACGTATTTTGATAGTGAGCACACCTAAACGTTTGTAAATTAACACAAATCTTACATTTTGATCTTTTTAGTAATGCATTTAAATTTTTAACAATGTAATGTTTTTTACTATAAACACCAAATTAACAACTTGCTTTATCCTATTTGTTTTTTTTTATACTTCAGCTAAAACCACTTTTTAGATCAATAATACAATTTAGATTATAATTAGCAACCGTAATAAAAATATTACACATATTCTAATTACGAGTATTAATTTGGCAGTTACGCGTTAATAATACCACCGAAAAATTACATTAAAATGCTTTCGGTGTCATTGTTGACGTAACTGTTAATTTAAAATAAATCCAGCCATATTTTAGTCGTGACTATCAAAATTAACGTTCGCAAAATTAGAAAGACCCCTTATGGTTGTGCCGATTTCCTCCTGAAAACTTACCTTTTCTACAGGAAAAAGAGCTAAACAGAGAAATTAACACGCTAAGCAAAACTCAATATTTCTATGCGTTTATTAATAGTAGGCCCTCGAAACAATTGAGAACTAGAGATCGCAATATGGTGTCGTAATCTGTCAAATATTTAGTTAGCAATTCAAACTAGAATGGAAAGAAACAGATGGTGTCACAACATGCTTTCTCTTCAAGAAAAAATTGAAATTGTTTTATTGTGTGGGGAAAATACACCTCATCGCACTGTTGCAAATGTTTTTAACGAGCGTCATCCTGAAAAAAACTTGCAGCAATCTACTGTGAGCCGAATTATAAAAAAGTTTAAATCGACTGGATCTGTGGGAAATGTTTTCCGAAAAAATCGTGTTGCACGTAAACATACCGAAGATACTGAGTTAGATGTGTGCTTAAATGTGGTGAAAGAAGGTAAAATCAGTGTTAGAACTATTTCGAAGTCTAAACCGGAGATCGACAGGAAAAGTGTACGTAAAATTTTACACAAAAATAAATTTCAACCATACAAACCGAAATTGATAAACACTCTACAGGATAGAGATTTTAATATTCAGTTGTTATTTTCATTCTGGTACCTAGGAAAAATAGAAGAGGACTCCAAATTTCTATACAATGCTTTATGGACTGATGAAGCCACGTTTACTTTTAATGGAGTAGTAAGTTCACAGAATAGTCGATGGTAGGCCCAAGAAAATCCAAACTTCATAATTGAGTGTAGTGACCAATACTCGTTTAAAACTAACGTTTGGTGTGGCATTGTAATTGATCAAATAATAGGGCCATATTTAGACATAATTTAAACTCACAACGATATTTAGATTTTTTTAAATAACGAAATTTTAGAAGTTCTGTATAACATGGCTGTGGATCTAAGATATGCTCTATGGTATCAATTAGATGGTGCACCAATACATAATACTTTGCAAGTACGAAACACTTTCAATGAACTATTTCATGGCAGGGTCATTGGGCGACATCAGGATAATTGTTGACCACCTCGATCGCCCGACATCAGCCCATTGGATTTTTATTTATGGGGTATACAAGTTTAGACCATCTAGAGATATCGATCATCTAGAAACTATAATTAGGCAATGTGTTCAGGAGATACCTCCCGAGTTTGTGAAAAATTTCGTCAAAGAAATTTCTAGAAGAATTCGTTGTATTGCACGAAACGGTGGACACACCGAAATGTAGAATATTGCAATATGCGTGTATTTGATACAAAGTATTTATTAAATAGGTTAAAATAGCCAATTGTTAATTTAGCGTTTATAGAAAGAAACTTTACATTGTGAAAACATTAAATACATTACTAAAAATTTCAAAATGTAAGATTTGTGTTAATTTATAAACGTTCAAGTGTGTTCACTATCAAACTACGTAAGCGAGAAATATTTTTCTATTTAAAAACAAAAGTTAATCGAACTTTGCATCAAATATGATTCATCATAGTGTGTGAATTTTAATTTTCTAGAAAAAAATTATGGACACGACTTCATTTTGTTCTTACATAGACTATAGATGCGTAGTTTTTGAAAAATTAAATGATTTAAATAAGGTTGCAATAAATCAAGATGTCATTTTTGACAGGTGACGTCATGCGAAAAAAGGCGTAATATACTTTATTTCTGATATTATTTGAAGCACAAATGGATGCCATAACCAGATCTGGGCTAAAGTGATTACTTAAAAAAAATCCGATACGATGTGGACTTAAATTGTCATATATATATATATATATATATATATATATATATATATATATATATATATATATATATATATATATATATATATATTTCGGTCGACAAACCAGTATATAATTTATTTATTTCTACGGCGATATAAAGTTTTATATTTTACCTTTATACGTTATGAAATCTGTAATCCACCTGAGAGAAATTACAAAATTTTTGATTATGTAATTGTTAAAATAGTACTGCAATACTTATTTCTAAAAAATATTTTCTTTATGTAATAGAGCTTGACCCAGTTTTATTTTATCTCTATTCTTACAAAACATTTAAATGTCAAGGGGAAGAAACCCAAACAAAACGAGACTTTACCAAAAGACGACAATTTTATTTCAGTGACAGTTGAAACTTTTGGACTTTAGATCCCAAACCTGCTTACGTTGAAAGATTTATTGAAGATGTCAGCAATAGATTAAGTGTAACGTTATATAATCCTATGGAAGGATTGTAGTTTAAACAAAGGATTTTGAGTGCTATTCAACGAAGCGACGCAATTAGTACTTTTAATATAATAAGGAGAGATCTAAAAAAGAAGTTAACTTTTGAGTTTCAAAGAGCATATTTTGTCGCACCCCGTCGGGAACAGTGATACAACTCGAAAACGCATTATTTCTGAAATAACGCAGATAGGAAAATTATTAACTTTATGTTGAAACAATTCAAATAAATATTTTTGGGTAGTAAACTTTATTATATTTTATAGAATAATACTATAAATCTGCAAAAACACTAAAGTGACACTGTTCTAGCCATGATGAATAAGAACTACCCTAAAAATAAAACTGACAAAACTGACCTATGACGGATAAATTGTGAGTTACAAATGTGATATTTTTCGGGCAGGAGGAAACATACCATACGCGTTTAAAACTGACCTAACCTCAAAACACATATTTTTTGAGTTGTGTCACTGTTCTTGCCGGTGTGCCATGTATAAATTGACAAAAATTACCAGAAATTCAAAAGTTTGATTTGTGTGTAAAATAAAAATAGGCTACTCTACTTAGGGGTGTGCTTTACTGTTGCTTTCAAGTACGTTATTACTTATGAATGGACTCTCCATCTTCCTCGCTTATTTGAATAGTAAGGCCAAAATATTTAATAAATAAGTAGTAGCATTTATTAATAGGAATTTACTTACGGAATTAAAATAGAAACAATCGCAATAGTACTTTTAACATATGACGCAAAGTTTATGGAATACTCTGTATTTTAATTTTCAGTTTTATAGAACTCTTAATTCTCAAAACGCCAATTTTTATAGACAGATTGGTAATGCCATTTGTTTACGTTCGAAATTTTGATAGTTGTAAATTACAACTAAGTCTTAGTACAAAAACAGATCGTTCGGAAATTAAAAAAGGGATATATTCAAAATATTTAATTAAAATAGTTATAACAAAAGGAAGGTCTAATGGGAATACACAAGACGTTAGGGAAGACAACAAACAAAATGCATTTTCAAGAATATTTAACCTCGTCTTGAATGAAATAACATTTACATGAAATGAAAAATAACTTCAATGACTTTAAAAAAAATTCCCAACAATAATAATTTCCCTGAACAGTAAGTAAGGCATTTAACTTATAAAAGAGAAGCGAACTTTTAATAAAAAATGTCATAATATTACACAATAAATGCTTAGAAGGAAAGAAAGTATCGAAGTACTAGGACAATTCTGCAATCATTTTGCTTCATAAGAAAGGCGATGGAGCAAAGGTGTAAAATTATGGATAAACAAACTTGCTTTGTCAAATATGTATATAAGCTACTCATAAAAATAACGACTACATGACCTTTAAAAAAATTCGAATTAAAACTATGAACAAGCATGTTTCAGAGAAGGAAATAACACTTTGGATCACACACAATTAATGCGAAATATCATTGAATTAATCTTAAAATATAACGAGATGTTGGACCTAACATTTATACACTATAATATAGCCTTCAATTTGATCGAAATATGGACAAGTAAAATTTTTTTGCAAAATTGCCCCATAATATATTAAAGCCATCAAAGATATAAACGAGTTACAAATAGTACAATAAACCTAAATTTAGACAATAAGGCAAGGAGATTCCATAAGAAACTTTTCATATTAGAATAGAAGATATATTTAAAAACTTATCTGGAGGAACTAGGGCATAGCTATGAAAGCAAAAATTATGCTAATATGCTGACAAAGTGCATATTACGAAGGATCGTATGGAACGGCAGGAAATGATAAAAGAGCTAAAAAAAAAAGATCTCCAATATAATAACGCATCTACCGTTTTGAATGGAAAGAGCATAGAAGTAGAATAATTCATATATCAGGGATAAAACGTAAGGATAGTGAGAAAAATATAAACGGCAGATTTAAAATTATTCTTTACCACCTTTTGGCTCTACCACTAATATAAACTGGCCTTTCTAAACCCGGATGTCCGATATTGTCTTCAGACAGCGTCTTACGCTCTTATGGTATGTCTGAAAAGTTCTGTTTTTGGCTCTCATGTTTCCTCAGAGAGCGTTCTTTACGAGTGGCAGTCGACGTATCTTTTTCTAACACCTTCACTATCAACGCCGGTGTGCCCCAAGGCTCCATACTATCTCCTACTCTCTTTCTCATTTACATTAACGATGTCCTGGAAAAGACCGGAAACCCACAGACAGACGAATATCCGCAGACAGCGGGAAGTCGTTCAACTTAACAAAGACCTGGAAGAAATTCTATCTTGGGGTGACAGTAACCAAGTGGAATTTAACGCTACAAAAACCCATGCGGCAGTTTTTTCTAAAGAAGTTAACGTAGTTATGGGAGGACACTCCATTCCTCTAACATCGTCACTCAATTTGTTGGGCGTTAGTTTGGGAGCAAATATGTCCTGGCATGAACGCGTCGCAGGTCTAGCAAGGAGAGCTTCTCAAAAGTTGGGATATTATTACGAACCAGAAAGCTTTACACTCCACAACAAGTGTTAATTCTTTACAAAGCTCAAATTCGACCAACTATGGAATATTGCTCCCATGTTTGGGGCTCCGCTCCCAAACATACATTGCATTTGTTGGATTCTATTCAGAGAAGAGCTGTTCGTCTGATTGGAGACCCGGAACCGACCGGCGGCCTTGATTCGCTGGAACATCGAAGAACGGTTGGCGACTTGAGCCTATTCTACAAGTTTTTTCATGGATACTGTTCGAAGGATTTAGCCCTCTTAATTTCTCCCAGAGCAGTGCATGTTAGAAATACACGTCGCGCTAATACTTCACATCCGTATGAAGTTCAGCTTGTTACTCCTCGTACAACGCTTTTCAAGCAGTCTTTTATATGGAGAAGATCATCCCTTTGGAATAATTTGCCCAGGACTGTGTTTCCCACCGAGTACAATTTACAGCGATTCAAGAACAACTCGAATCGCTTTTTTTTTTCCGCACACGTGTCGCTCCTGTAGCGCTTTAGGGACTTTCCTGCAGCACGTGTGCTAGACCCATAAATAAAAAGAAAAAAAAAACGACTCTCAATATCTAGCGAAATATATTTGAGAGTTATACAACAAAAATTAGAGGACTATTCATCGACTATCAGCGACCATAAATCATAGGAGCTTCTTAAAGAAAAATTAAAATTTACGTATAAACTAAAATGGGACTTACCCAAATTACGGGTATTTAGGACTTACCCAAATACTTGTACTTCTCTTTTATGTATAGAGCATGCTATTTGTTATAAAACATCGATTAAATTAACAAAATTAAGCAAATTCTATTAGATTTAGTTAATTCATTTCTGTTTTATAAAGTTAATTAGCCCGTGTAGCTAGAAACTTTTGCTAATACCTTTGAAACATTAGTTTCACTTAGATTCAGGAAGATGATCAGATGATATTCTGAAACTTGACTGTTACTACAGTTAGAAATAGAATTTTAAAACCAAATAAGTAAAATGAACGGAAATATTTTCCAAAGAGGTAAAAGTTCTGTTGCTTATGTAGTCGCTAGTATTATCCAATGATAAATCAGACATGTCCAATAATAGAAAGCGACATATTACTACAGCAAGTACCTTGCTTTTTTCTAATTTAGACAACTATTTGAAGTTAAAAATGATTTTGTCGCAACAGGATTTTATTCGAAAATTTAAGAACTTTTATCATTATCTTTAACTAATATTTTTTTCATGTTATGTCAACTTTCTGCTTTAGCATATCGTAATCGTAATCGTAAGCTTGGGAAAAGGAGTAAGTAGATGATACCAAGCACATAATGAAACTTGTATCGGTTTGCCTGAAGTGAATGCGTTGCGTCCCCATTGATGGTTAAAAGTGTTCGAGTTGCCGATGTATTTATGTTATTAAATTTAAATCTTATTTAGTAGTAGAGGTCCTACGCAGTTAAAAAAAAACATCCAGACAGGCCTGAAAGGTCGTCATCCCCATCTGCAAAGGTGTCAATTACTGAGTAAAAATTAAAGTTACATTTGAACGTTTAACCTTTACAGATTACAAAAATGATAATTTGCCAAGTCAGGTTAGTTGGTATCACCACATGGCAGTCACTTAAAAATCGGACAACACTGTTGATCGAGTTTGTTGTTTGTATTGTGTACGTAAAATGTTTTGCATCAATCAAAGTTCTCCTCTTATTTATTTTGCTTTCATACTACATCTAATTATTATTGAAAATAACATTAATTTCTATTTTTTAACGCCATAGATATCAGAATGGTAACTTGAATTCTCATATTGTCTTTTATGTTCTTTTAATTATTTGAATTTGCACAGTAATGATGCAGTTATATATGAAATCAGATCGAAAAAGTTTTAGAATGCGAAAAGGAAATGGTGTATTGTAGTCGTAGGTAATTTCATTATATAATCTCGTAGTATTTACATAACTACTTGATTTTAGGATGTGATACTATATGAATTAAATTTACTACTACTAATATTAGTAAGTTTTTTCTTCTCAATATGTCAATTTAATTTACTTAATTAATATGTGCCTAAACATTTCTCAATATAAGTGGATTCTAGGAACGTTTGAATCCCCAAAATTAAAGCAGTTAAATAAAATTTTCTGGTTGACAGAGGGAAAAGAACTGTACTATTAATAGCACCATTTGCGACCTATATGAAAACTTTACCTTAACAGTTGTTACGATCCAAGTGCATTAAAAATGTATACATCAACGCTAATTTGCGATGTGCCCTTGTTTAATTTAAAGACCATGAACTTCCGAAACCAACCCAAGAAATTATTGTCCACCGCTAAAACAAATTCAAATGTGATTACTTTTCTTTTTTAGGTTAAACACCATCATTAATGCAAACTAATAAGATAGCTGAAAAATGCAAGCTATGACAGGGAAAAATTAAAGCAGACGCGGAAATGAGCGGAGATAACGACGGCCTATCAACTGGAGAGAACGACGACGTTGACTAAAAATATAAATTATATATGAAACAATGTTGAATTCCGTAATTAAAATTCATGGCATAAAAAATTACAGCATACCCTTTACATATAACAAAAAATGTATTTCATTTTTATTATCCCACAAAATCATTCTAAATCACCATCAGACATAATTGGTCTCAGATTACTCCCAAAATTCTAATCATTTAAAGTAATTACCCGTTCATAAAACACAATATAATATTTAGAGACCCAATTTTTTTTTAATTTATTTTCTCAAAAATCATAAAAATTTGCTATTTTCAACAATAACTAAATGTATTATTTTTAAAAAAATACGTCACATGCATTGCTTGATGATTAACTGAGAGTAGCGATGGCTTAGTTGTGTGGCATGATTTTTAAGTGACTGACCGATGGTGATACCAAATAATTTGACTTGGCAAACGACGATCTTTTAATCTACCGAGGAAAATCTTTACAATTAATTTTAATTCTTACTCAGAATTATGACAATGAAAATGTGTTAATATTTGAAACATTGACACCCTAGCAGACATGCATGAAGAAGTACGTGACATATCCGGCTATTCTGTTTTAATTATCTCTTACTAAATCTATAGAATAAGAGTTAAATTTTGACTCGGTTTGATAACGTAAAGGCAGTAACAGCTCGATCAGTTTCAACGACTAACCGGGATGGGATAAAATCACTTGGAACAACTAACCAAAATGTCATTATGTGCTCGGTTATCTCTATGTACAGACCTGAAACCATGACGCAGCACTATGACAAATATATATATATTATATATATATATATATATATATATATATATATATATATATTATTTGTATATATATATATATATATATATATATATATATATATATATATATGTATATATATATATATATATATATATATATATATATATATATATATATATATATATATATATATATATATATATATATATATATATATACATATATATATATATATATATATATATATATATATATATATATATATATATTTATATATATATATATATATATATATATATATATATATATATATATATATGATTATATATATATATATATATATATATATATATATATATATATATATATATATATATATATATATATATATACATAGCAACTTACAACGCAAGAAATTTAGGTTCCGAATAAAAAATGATCGAATTGGACGAAGAACTAAAAAACATAAAATGGACAGTGTTGGGCTTAGCGGAACTAAGAAGAACAGGAGAGTTTTGTTTCACCCTAAAAAGTGGCCATAAATTTTTCTATAAAAGTAAAAAAAATTGAAGGAGAACAGCAGAAAATGTTGGTCAGTTGATGGCCATATCGGAAAGAATGTTTTGAGTAGATATACAGATGAACAGAAGATGTAAATGTAAGATTATTCAGGTAAATGCACCGACATAAAGCAGCGAGGAAGAAGAAATTGACCAATTCTACGAAGATATACACAAAGCATTGCTACACCATAAAACAAGATATATCATAATAATCGGCGACTTCAGTGCTAAAATAGGGAAACCAATAAATACAAAAGAAGAGTGTGTCGGGAAGTTTGATCTGGGTACGAGGAACAGCAGAGGAGAAATATTATCAAATTTTGTAAACGAAAATAACTTGTACGTTATGAGCATATTTTTCCAAACGCCCGAACATAGAGGATTGACATGGCAAAGCCCAGATGGTATAAGAAGAAACGAAATTGATTATGTGTTATCAAATGACAAGAATATTGTAAGTGCCACGACAGTCCTGAACACGATAATCATTGACAATGACCATCGGATGCTCAGAGAAAAAATAAGAATAAATCTGAAACAGGAGAGACGTAATAACGTGTATAACGCATACAAAGATAAAGACGCCAAGACAAATAATAAAGCAAAACATAAACGAATATCAACAAGCTCTGGAAAATCATATGAAACGCATAAACTACCAAACAGAATTTGATGAACTAAAGGCACAAATAACCGACAGCCTACTCATAACTACAAAACGCATAGCAACATCGAAAATAGAAAAAACACAAACTCTGGGTACAGAGACGACTATTAAGAATGATCCTACAAATTGCAGATGAGAATTGGCAGAAATAGACACAAAAATATAGGAAAAGATCAGAGAAGACGTCAGACAGTACACAAATTCGAAAACAGAAAATACTTTGAAAGAAGAAAAAAGTTTGAAACACCTAAACAAACGAATGTATAAAGGGGGACATCAAATAATCAAACTTATAAATAACGATAATCAAGAGATCGCTCAAATCAAAAAAATAAATTAAGCTACAGAAAAATATTACCAAACACTATATGACAAGAGAATATCGTGTGGGATCAAAAGAAATTCCCGATGTTACAACGGATGAAATAATGAACGCCCTACAACATATGTAAAATAACAGAGAGCCAGGGTACGATGAAATAACTGTAGAAATGATAGAGTACGGAGGGGCATCGATAACAGAATCTCTTCAAGCTCTATTTAATACGTGCCTCATAGAAAGTAAAATATCATCACCTTGGATAAATGCCTTGATTGTGCTTATTTTTAAAAAGAGGAATAAATTTAAATTGGAGAATTAAAGACCCATCAGCCTGTTATCAGTCCTATATAAAATCTTCGCTAGAATTATAACATATAGATTAATGAACTAATTAAACAGTGATTAACCACGTGAACATGTGGGATTTAAAAGGGTATACACCACTTTGAACCATCTTCATACAGTTAGATTACTAGTGGAAAAAGCAAATGAATATAAGATCATCTTGTGGATAGCAATGGTTGACTACGAAAAAGAATTTGCTTCGGAAGAGATATGGGCAGTCCTTAACGCCTTAAGTAACAGCAGAGTCGATGAAAGGTACACACTCTTCTTGAATATATATATATATATATATATATATATATATATATATATATATATATATATATATATATATATATATATATGCCATATCACAAATAATGCTTGAAGAAAAAAATAAATAAAAACATTAAAAGAGAAATTAAACAAGGCGACTCGATATCCCCAAATCTGTTCGCTTTGGCTCTAGAAGACATATCGAAATCGGTACAGTGGGAACATAAAGGAATACGAATGGACGGTGAATAAGTAAATCACTTAAGGTTCGCAGATTATATTACTTTGTTCACCAACACAAAAGAAGAATTACAAGAATGGTCTAAAAATAAACTTCACAAAAACCAAATATTTAAACAACGAAAGTAAAGCCAGGAAGTATTAATAGACAGCAAAAGAATAGGAAAGGTACAAACATTCATATATTTGGGACAAAAATCGAAAAATCAAAAAAAAAAATTAAAGTCTCACTTGGATTGGACATCCCAAATACAATAAAAGTCATAGTATTTGATCAATAGGTACTGCCGGAATTAATACTGAAACGTGGGCTTTAAATAAAAGTATTGTAAATAAACTCCAGGTAACTCTATCAATGGAGAGGAGAATGCTAAATATAAGACTCCAAGATCTTATTCCAAACATCGAGACACAAAGAAGATCAAAAGTGACAACCAATATGTATAT
>CM032456.1:137637318-137739818 GCA_019049505.1 Pachyrhynchus sulphureomaculatus
AAAAAGATCATACATATAACCTATCTTGAAAATTAATTACCTCAACTGCTAACAAATCGGTCAAATGTATGATATTATCAGATCTCCTAACCTGAACTAAAAAAATTCGTCGTTTATTGATTTATCAACATCATTAAAAGTCTAATATAATAAGATATACAGTCTTCGGTAACAGAGAAGAAAGCAGATATTATTATATTTAGACGTAACAGCTAAATATTTGCTACATTTGTATTTTAATAAGTTATATATGACTACATATAATCAGCTAACTGAAGACAAAACTGCAGCATTCTTACCGGCTTTGCGTGGAAGCTAAGTAAGGTAACTTTTTTTATAAGACAGGAATAGGCAATGGAAGATATCTGTATGAAGAAAGATCCAAGGGAAGGAAGGAAAAGAAGGAAAGGAATAAGTAAACATGTTCTGAATGATTTAAAATTTAAAGAAACTTACTTTTTTTTTAAATATGAGAACAACTTCATCACGGTAAGATGTAAACTATACCAATAGCAGTCCAAATTATGTCAACAATTTTAAAAAGTAGTTTGATTACCCACAACTTACAAAAATGATTTCATTCCTTAATAAATGACTGTAACTTAACTAGCTTTTTGTATTATTCAATTAATTAATGAAAATTTAAATAATTTTAAAGTAATTTAATTACCCTTTATGGTATTTCAATTACTATTATAGGAACTCAGTTACATTTTATAGTAATTCAGTTACAATTAGAATAAGGTAATAACTTTTATAAGAACTTCATAAGGCTTAGGAACTAAATTACTGAAAGAGTAATTTAATTATCTAGAAAGAATGTCACCAATTACTTTCGTTTTAGTTGTTGGGAAACAAACTACAAGTATCGTTTAAAGATTGTAGTTGAATTAACGACAGGTATAAGAGTAGTTATAGAATTTCTGGGAGGTTATGTATTTGTTAATACTTGTCAATTACTTAAATATTGCTTTTTTAAAATAATAACTAAACTAAGGCGTAATATCTCTTTTAATCAATTTGGTGGAGGTTTAAAAGTATTTTAATGGATATCTTGTTGAATTTTTTAGATATAAATGAATTTCCTTTAGTAAAAGGAGAATTTATTACATGTATGGTATAATTTTTAATCACATACCTTTCATGTATGAAATAACTAGCAGAGCCCGCGGCTCCGCTCGCGTGGACTTGATTCGTCACTGCTTATTCCTTATGTTACCAAACGTAATAAAATATATGCCATTGTTTCCCGTTATCTCCCATTGTTTCTCCTTATCTCCCATTATCTCTACATAATTTCCATTATCAAGGCCTATCTCTGCTCATCTCCCATTATTTCTCCATTATCTCCCAATTATTTCCCCTTATCTCACATTATCTCACCTTATCTCCCATTACCTAGGCTTACCTCTCAATATTTCTCCTTATCTCCCATTATTTCTCCTTATCTCCCATTATCTCACCATAACTCCCATTATCTAGACTTATCTCTGCACATCTTCCATTATTTCTCCATATCTCCCATTATCTAGGCTTATATCGAATTATATAGAACATATGTATAAATTTAAAAAAACACGTAAATCGGATAAGTGGTTCTCAAGTGATAAGCGCACTATCGGACAGACAGACAGACAGAGAGACGTTGCATTTTATATATATTATATTCATTGCAACATGATATTGTTCCATATTTAATGGTTTTAGGCAGTGTATTGCAGAGAACGCGCTAACGGTAACCTTTTTTTTCCGACTTGATTCACTATTATCGTCACTGCTTATTCTTTATGTTACCTAAGCAATAAAATATATCCTATAACCTGGCCAGAGACCATATGTATGTTTTAAATACTTTAAAAAAAAAAGCACGTAAATCGGATAAGTGGTTCTCCAGTGATAAGCGCAGTAACGAAAAAGCAGACAGACAGGTAGAGAGACAGGCAGATAGACACACAGAGAGATGTTGCATTTTATATATATTATAGATAGAAGATTATAGATAACCTGGTCAGAGAACAAATGTATGAATTAAAAAAAAAACACGTAAATCGGATAAGTGGTTCTCGCGTCAATGCACTAATGGAGAGACAGACAGACAGAGAGACATCGCATTTTTATATATATTATAGATTATAGATATTCTCTGCCACATAATATTGTTCCATATTTAATGGTTTAGGCTGTGTATTGCAAGAGAACGCGCTAGCAAGCAAACTTTTTTCCGACTTCATTCACTGCTCATTTCTTATGCTACCTATCGTAATAAAATATAGTCTATAACCTGGCCAGAGAACATATGTATGTTTTAAAAAAAAAATACGTGAATCGGATAAGTGGTTCTCCAGTGCTAAGCGGACTAACGAATGGACAGACGGACAGAGAGACGTTGCATTTTATATATATTATAGATATAGATTATTATTATTATTATTATATAACCTGGCCAAAGAATATATGTATGAATTTAAAAAAGATACATAAATCGGATAAGTGGTTCTCGCGTGATAAACGCACTAATGCACAGACAGACAGACAGAGAGACATTGCATTTTATATATTTTTATAGATTATAGATTATAGATATTCTCTGCTACATAATATTGTTCCATATTTAATGGTTTAGGCTGTGTATTGCAAGGGAACGCGCTAGCGGCAAACTTTTTGCAACTTCATTCACTATTATCGTGACTGCTCATTCCTTATACTACCTATCGTAATAAAATGTAGCCTATAACCTGGCCAGAGTACATATGTATGTTTTAAAAAAAAAAGTACGTAAATCGGATAAGTGGTTCTTCAGTGATAAGCGCACTAATGGACAGACAGACAGACATTCAGACAGACAGAGAGAGACAGACAGATAGACAGACAGACAGACAGACGTTGAATTTTATATATATTATAGATAATAGAATTTTATAGTAATTATAATTAAATTTTTGAAGTTCATTTCTTAAGGAGGCTTATTAAGTTAAATCATTCTGTTTTCGTATGTTTTTAAAGTCCTTTAACAACAGGGATTTTCCTTGTTGAATATACAATAGACAGATAATACGAAAAAATAAAACTTAAACACTGCTTATATGTTTTTTGTAAAAACACGGAACTTTCAATACTTCTACACACAGTGAGCTATTTTGCAGTAAATTTTCGTATACACCGTACATTACACAGAACTGTACTACTCAGTATATATTACCACTACACCTGCACTTTAACCATGTTAGCATGACTTTCATAGTTTTTTCAAAGCAAAAGAAGTCAAGCTCTCCGTAATTATCTTTACCTATGTTGTTCGAGTTTTTCATCTTGGCTCATAAAAGGAACTGATACGATGTGGTGTAAATGAAAAAGGGTGTGACAGATGATGACCTTGTATATCGCATTTCTATGATTTTTATGTACTTGAAAGTCATCTCAATTTTTAATTATTTCTAGTTTAAGAAAAATAATAATAAGGCAGAAATCTATACTTTTTTAGTGTAAGTGGTAGGATCTGATGTACTTTGAGAATTCTCACTAGCACAAACGGTTTATTAGCTGAGAATAGAGAAATTTGCAAATAAAAAAATCTAACTTTAAATCATATCAGGAAAGGAAGTCAAGTTAGTCAATTTTAGAATAGCTGAAAATAAAGCGATGTTTGAAATATAATCCAGGATATAACGAACAGAAAAATGTCTTGAAAACCCCTATAACTGACTCTTTAATTTATAATACACTTACCTCGTAGACAACATGAATTTTAAATACGAGTATGTTACAGGTTTTTGGTCATTAGACGATTTTCATCACTGTTGAAAAATTCCCGACAAAGCGAAACACATATCGAGTTAATGTCTAATAAAGAATATTGGAGCATTCAAAAACAAACATCTTTTAATTTTTGCCTTTTAAATATTTTCATAATTTCTCACAACGGAAAGCAACAGCAAGTTGTTAAGAAAAGGTAATAGTTTAAATGTGTTAATAACTGACATGGAACCTCTAGTTTCCAGCTATCGTTAAAGATGTTCCAATATCTGAAGAAGGCTCTGAAGTGGATACAAACAATTTGTCCCCTATATGAAAGAGATATCCTGAAGTACTTAGCCAACCTCTCTAAGATGGAGGCAAAAAGTAAATCGAGATGGAGACTGCAAGCATCAGATTCGATGACGAGACTGACACGGATATGAAAGGATCTGTCAAAGACTCAGCGATCGGTGGCGAGGAAATCTAGTAAATTCATCAAGGAGGCAAAAGTAGGAAAAAAGATGGATAAAGGTAAAAGTTAGAGAGGTAAGGCTTTTTAAAACGGAACGTACTGGATATCCGACCTCCTACACCGGTGGCAGTGATTCCGCTTAAGGAATTACCAAAAACCAGGGAAGCGAGGAGCAGATAAACGTAGAGGATAGGACTTCAAGCCTGGTTATCCCATGAAGAAAAACCTTTAAATGTCTGTCAAAATACATCACTCATCGCTCGAGTCTTCGGTCTCTGTCAGGGCATGCAAATTTTCAATAAGCCGATTGTGATCTACGCAAAATTCTGGAGGAACGAAGATAAAAGGTTAAGAGGTATGAAGAAGGGAAATATTAACATTGTTTCTCACTGCCCAGTAAACAAGCCTCAATTTTCAAAGCAGTTCAACCTGAGTCATAAAAACAACGTCACCATCGACGAACAAAGGACTTCCAGGTTGTTTTTCCTTCAAACAGATCGGGTAGCAACATCTTAGAGGAAAAGATCGGATTCATCTGAAGTTATTTGGTAGAGAAGATGATCTAAACCATGAAGGAAGCTTATTAGGGCCAGTCCCATACCTGAAACTATATCTGAGAAATTCTAGCAGAGTGAATCCCGGATGGCACCTGCTTTCAATGAAATATGAAGGAACAATGCATTAGCACTTCGGGAGACTGATATCACAACTGATATCGAAGAAGAACACTTTTTCGATGAGCAAGGCTGGGGATGCTGTCTGGCCCAAGAATATCGGTTTCTGACTGCGAGGCCAGAGCCAACAGCGAAACAAGAAAAATGAAGGCAATTCGACACGAACTTATAATCTTTCTGATAGTCCTGGAAGTTATAAAGCTGCTGAAGAAGTTCAGGTCCACCATTTACTACGAGCTCGTACTCTCCCTCCTCGTAAAGTCCTAACTTGAAGTGGAGCGATTCGTAGGACCCTTTAGGAATGTGATTCCTGTTACACTTAAGAAATTAATCTGGCCGATGTAGTAAGGGATAATGTAGAGCTAATTTTTCATTATTTACTGGAAAATGAATTATGTTTTATGTTTACTTAAAAGACGCCTTTCGATACGATTTCAGATATCCTGAGGTTAATTGATCTAGTTTTACAATTTTTCTTTAATTTAGTACGAAAACTGTGCCATATATATTCTATTATTTATGATAATTGCTGTGAATTTATTTTTTAACGAAAAATCAGTCCATATTCCTAAAGCGTTAGGATAACTTAATAAAACGAATTTATAATGTCCATTAGGGCTGATTTCAGTTTGCCTAAGTAATGAGACTTAATTGTGAATACAAAAGGTTCTGGTTGAGCAGGTAATATTAGACAGCTAGATCTTGACCTTTACACACTGTAGACTTAATAGATTTTTTAAATCAAATTCTTCTATGCATCTTCATCCCAACTGAATCAGATACAGCAAGCTGCTGTGACCTTCGTGTTTTCTAGGACTGGGTCCTTAATTTATAATAAAATTCAGATGACGATAACTACCAATGTTACCGCGCGTCATTTGAATAGAGTGCAAAGTTCATGGTTTAAATCTTTGTACTTGAAACCTCTTTCCTTCTTTATTATTACTATATTTATTCAGCATGCCAATAACTCGATTACAAAAATCTTTTTCGTTATTATATCAAGAAGTATTATCTAAAGTTTGTTAGCCTGCGAACGCTTTGTATTTGTAGGCAAAATTATGTAAGAATCGTCATTTTCCACAACCGACTCAATCGCTCTTGGAAAATATTGCGTTGCTTGTAGGCGAGGTTGGAAATTGTGCCTATTTGTGTACTGCAGTCTGGTTTATTGTGCTCGCTTTTCTTAGTTGCAAAGACATTGTCCCTTTAAGAAGCTTTATTAGTTTCCTTCCAAGCCCTTTATGTGGTAATTTAGTGTCACGATGGAGATTTCCAAACAGTTTATGTCTGTTTCGAGTTAAAGCCCCATATTATACAGGATGTGCATAGAGATTTCTCCCTCGTCACCATATAATCTGCATGTTGTGGGACCACTGTGGATACCCATTATCTGTAAATATTTTCTCGGGTGACAGTGGCCGGTGATCAGTAGTTTGGTCTGGGCTGTTATTAAACGAACGGCTCAGTTGTTAGTTAGTTTCTTCGAGGGGCCACCAATTAGGTCCCACGTATGTCTTCGGCCGGATGTTGCGAGCTAACCGTCTAGATGTGAGTGATATGACCATTTGTTGACTGTTGTTTTTATCATCTGTTTTGATATACCAAACGCTACTTCTGAGCCCCTGTATGGTTTTGTAGCTCAGAAACTTGCTAATTCGTTCGGGTTTTTATTACCATTTACTCTAAATCGCTTGGGATACACAGTATTGTTCCTGCAGGATAGTTCTAACGAGACACATTTACACCTCATCGTGATTTTGGAATTAACCTTGTGGGCATCTGAAGCCTCAGAGAAGCTTAGCTGCCTGAAAGAATATATATTTCTTTGTTGGGATAGTACTATCTAATGCTCTCGTGGAAACATGCTTGTATTTGGTGACTTTCTGCCTAGAATATTATTACACTTGTCCCTAGTAGAATGCTAAAGTTCCTCTTAGGACTTTCTGTGCATAGGCCAGCGCCTATTACAGACCAGTTACCTTCGTCAGAGTCTCTAATTTCATCTACAGATTTGGGTGTTACCTAATTCTGTACAGGTGTTCGAAATTAAATAGCGTTGCCATATGGTTAGATTGCGTATTCAAGATTATGTCTTTGATTAGATCCATAACAACTTTTGTAAGCCTAAACTGAGCAGGTTGTTGTTTCCATTCTTTATTGTCATCGTTCGATAGGAGTTATTAATAGCCTTCTATATATATATATATATATATATATATATATATATATATATATATATATATATATTTTTTTTTTTTTTTTTTTTTATGGGTCTAGCACACGTGCTACAGGGAAGTCCCTAAAGCGCTACAGGAGCGACACGTGTGCGGAGAAAGCGATTCACGTTGTTCTTGATTCGCTGTAGATTGTACTCGATGGGAAACACAGTCCTGGGTAAACCATTCCAAAGGTATGATGTTCTCCATATAAAAGACTGCTTGAAAAGCGTTGTACGAGGAGTAACAAGCTGAACCTCATACGGATGTGAAGCATTAGCGTGACGCGTACCTCTAATATGCACCGCTCTGGGAGGAATTAAACGGGCCACATCCTTCGAACACTTTCCATGAAAGTACTTGTAGAATAGGCTCAAGTCGCCAACCGTTCTTCGATGTTCCAGCGAATCAAGGCCGTCGGTCAGTTCCGGGTGTCCAATCAGACGAACAGCTCTTCTCTGGATAGAATCCAACAAATGCAGTGTATGTTTGGGAGCGGAGCCCCAAACATGGGAGCAGTATTCCATAGTTGGTCGAATTTGAGCTTTGTAAAGAATTAACAGCTGTTGTGGAGTGTAAAGCTTTCTGGTTCGAAACAATATTCCCAACTTTTGAGAAGCTCTTCTTGCTATGCCTGCAACATGTTCATGCCAGGACATATTTGCTCCCAAATTAACGCCTAACAGATTGAGTGACGATGTTAGAGGGATGGAGTGCCCCGACATAACTATGTCGGGTTCTGCAACGTTAACTTTTTTTAGAAAAAACTGCCGCCTGGGTTTTTGTAGCGTTAAATTCCACTTGGTTACTGTCACCCCCAAGATAGAATTTCTTCCAGGTCTTTGTTAAGTTGAATGACTTCCTGCTGTCTGCGGATACTCGTCTGAGTAGTCGATGTCCGAGCGTTCAAAGTGAATGAAGAGATAAGTGTACTGTCATCTGCAAAGCTGTAGATTGGATTCTCGGTCTTTTCCAGCAGATCGTTAATATAAATGAGGAAGAGAGTAGGAGACAGTATGGAACCTTGGGGCACACCGGCGTTGATAGTGAAGGTGTTAGAAAGAAATCCGTCAACTGCCACTCGTAAAGAACGCTCTCTGAGGAAACATGAGAGCCACAAACAGAACTTTTCAGACATACCATAAGAACGTAGCTTAGCCAACAGCCCATCGTGCCAAACACGGTCAAATGCCTTGGATATGTCAAGAGCAACCGCTCGAGATTCTCCAAAGTGTTCAATTGCGTTGTTCCAAACATGTGTTACATAAGTCAGAAGATCTCCTGTTGATCTATTTTTACGAAAGCCATATTGGTGATCACTAATAATGTTGAATCCTTCAAGATATTTTAGAAGATGCTGATTGATAGCCTTTTCCATGACTTTCGATATTATTGAGAGTAGTGCGATTGGTCGGTAGTTATTTGGCAAGGTCTTCTTGCCTTTTTTAGGTATCGGCTGAACTGTGGCACATTTCCAGCAGGAAGGAAATATTTCCCTTTCTGTAGGATAGGTTGAAAAGTCTACAGAAAACTGGTGTTAGTTCCCTCGCACAGTTCTTGAGAACTATGGCAGGTATTCCGTCAGCGCCTGAAGCCTTTTTGGTGTCTAGCTTCATCAAAATACGTTTTATGATACGCTGTCTGAAGACAATATCGGGCATCCTTGACTGCACTATGGGAATAGTAGGTGGTGTGTTTTTCCTTGGAAATCGACAGTAGAATGTGAAGCAAAGAGTTCAGCCAACAAGTTCGCTTTCTCAACAGGTGTCGTTGCAATAGAATTATCTGGCCGTGTGAGTGGTGGTATGGGTGGATTTGGTGAAATTTTGACTAACTGCCTTAGCGACTGACCAAAAGGACCTGGAATTGCCAGGACAAGCGAGAAGTTTGTTTCTAATCCGTTGATTGTGTACCTCCTTGGTTTCGTCGATAATTTCTTTGCATCTGTTCCTGGCACGAACAAAGATGTTACGATTTATGGTGTTAGGATCTTCACGCCACTGTCGGTATGCAAGATGTTTAGAAGCAACAGCTTCTTTGCATTTTAGGTCAAACCAAGGCTTGCCGTTGGAAGGGCATTTCTTCGAAAAAGGGATGTAAGCCTCCATACCGGCCAAAATAACATCGGAAACCTCCCTGGCGCAGTCAGATGGGTCGTCGGATCGAAAACAAACGTCCAACCAAGGGAAAGTTCGAAAATATTCCATGAGATCTTCCCATTTAGCAGATTTGTAGTGCCAAATCTTGCGCGGTTTGGGCGCCTCTCCGTCACTGATTGGTAGAATACTCGATGTCGAAAGTAGTTTATGGTCGGAAGAACCTAACGGTGGATTTACGCTGACCGTGTAAATCTCCGGATTGGTGGTTAAAAACAGATCAAGAAGACTGGCGAACTCTCCGTCTCGATCAGGGATCCGTGTTGGTTCATCAATAAGCTGAGTCAAGCCACAACTGATTGAAAATGATTCGGCTTCACGACCTTGTTCGTCGGTAGTATTTGAATATTTAAGCCAGTTGATGTTGTGGACATTAAAGTCGCCCAGGATGGCAATTTCGGCATTTGGATAGTTAATTTGTAAATGATCTATAGTGTCTGCAAGAGAAGCGAAAAGTGTTCTAAAGTTTGTATCACTTGGTGGTCGATAGAGGATACAGACGAACCTTGTGGTTGGTTGAGTCGTTATTTTTAACCACATAACATCAAAGTTTGGGGGCTCCAGAGCCTCCATATATATATATATATATATATATATATATATATATATATATATATATATATATATATATATATACATATATATATATATATATATATATATATATATATATATATATATATATATATATATATATATATATATATATATCTATATATATATATATATATATAAACGTAACGTAAAGTGAAAGCACCATCTTGGGTTAAGGGTCCTGGATTTTCCAAAACAAGCTCCGGCATCTCATTAGACACATTTTTGCTTTATTAAAGTTCTTTGTTATTTGTTTATTCCGCGTTAATTTTATGTGTTTATCAAGCCCAGATATCTGTACTAATTAACTTTTTTTTATCCGTTCTCTGAAAATACTAATTGGCTTGGATTCTTCTTTTTATGAACTATATAACAAGAGTCTTGGCAGCGTTGACTTTCAGATTAGCTACCTCACATCAGCACTGTAGCATTTTAAGTACCCTTGGCATGAGCTTTTTTTTTATCGCTCTAGCACACGTGCTACAGGGAAGTTCCTAAAGCGTTCCAGGAGCGGCATGTGTGCGGAAAAAGCGATTCACGTTGTTCTTGAATCGCTGTAGAACTTTGCTCTTAAATGTGTATAACTACTTTGTTAGCATATCTCTGAGCGTAAAAACCCTCTGAACCTAGTCAAGTCAGCAGCTAATTCACTGTTCCAGAGAAGTGGCGATAGCATTCCTCCTTGTAGGCATCCCTGCTGAGGTGATCCATGTAACTTGACTTTTATTTACCGATATAAAAGTATGTTGTTTATCCACGTGTTTAGGGTCATATCGATTCTGTGTCGTTTTAAGGTTTTAATCATTGAGACAAAGGATGCATTTTCAAAAGCTCCCGTATGTTAATAAAAGGGTCCTGGACAACCTCCTTATGGTATAACGATGATTCAACCCTCACTATAGTATTTTGTAAAATTGTCTCACTTGATTCCAGGACAAGCACCACTGCTTTATGGTGATGAACATAAAACAATAACGTGAACTAAGATCGCCGAAATAAGTATATAAGCCAATCTTGTTCTTCGTTGGGTGTCTTATAGTGAATATCAGCCAGTTTAGCAAATCGACTACGACACACTGACATATTAATTACACTATCCTGATAAGGTAATAATAATCCCTTGATCCCTGACTTACAACTTACTGACTGTAAGAAACAGAATGTTAGTTTATTCGGCCGCTGCACCGAATTAATTTTTCTGTAAAATATTTCATCTTGTGGCTTTTCTACATGCTGCCAATAAAACTGTTGTTGTTCTGCTATTTTAATTAGTGTCTTAAGTCTAGGCGGTTATTAATCTAAAATGTTAATCTCGCTATTATGTTGTTCACTTATATCGCTTAAATTTACTGCCAGAATAAGTTATGCCATTATGTCTTCCACGTCTCTAAATAGAAAGGATCTTAATGTCGTGAAAAGTACATTTGAGGAACATTGGATCGAGAACGGGGACTTCGATTCGTGCGAATAATTTTTTCGTGTGCTAATATCTTGTAGATTATGCGGTAAAGCCTGCATATTCGAAACAGACAAATCCAAAACTGAAGCATCGAAAAACTTTACGTTTTTTCACTTCTTTCTTCCGGGGTCCATGACTGGCCATGGCCTGCCACGACGACGACGAAAATCGGTATGCCACGAGGACTCCTGCTAACAAATGACTATGACTGCGACGATGATTCGTTGTTGTTTTTGCTTATTGTTAAGTAGGAGGATTGAAAAGTTCGCGGTCTAGTCAAGAAAACAAAATAAAATACGTACAAAAATATTTTTATTTTTCGACGTAATCTCCACTTAACTCTATACACTTCCTACACCTGCTTTCCAAAGCTTCCACACCTGTTTGAAAAAAAGATTCCTTAAGGTCTTCAAAATACTGGTTAACTGCAGCTTCGACTTCTTCATTTGATGAAAATTTCTGGCCATCGAAGTGTTTTTTTTAGGTTCGGAAACAGATGGAAGTCCGAAGGTGCCAAATCAGGAGAATAAGCCCGAATTTGAGCCATAGACTCAACAAACGTGTGAACTCGAGCGTTGTCCTGATGGAACAAAACTTTCTTTCTCAGTAATCCTGGGCGTTTTTCTTTAATTTCTTGACGTAAACGAAGTAAAAGTGTGCAATGGTAAGTCGAGTTTATTGTTTTTTTCCTTTTGGAAGGTAGTCCACCTTCAGTATTCCAAAAAACTGACGCCATCACTTTTCCAGCCGACAGAATTGCCTTCGCTTTCTTTGGGGTCGGTTCACCAGATTTTTCTCTACTGCTTAGATTGTTGTTCTGACTCTGGAGTATAGTGGTGAACCCAAGTTTCGTCCATTGTCACAAACCTGTTAAGAAAATCTTGCGGGTCAGCCTAAAATATCTCCAAACAGTCACGAGGAATCGTGAGTCGAATTCGTTTTTGTTCAACTGAAAACAATCTGGGGATCCACCTAGCGGAAACCTTAGAAAATCCGAGTTCGTTTGCAATGATATTTTTTGTTCGTTCATACGAGATACATATAGTGTCTGTAATCTTTCTGATAGTTAATATATGGTCTTGCAATATGAGATCACACATTTTGCCGATTTTTTTTTCATTCGTAGACGTCGTGGCCCGGCCGGAGCGAGGGTCATCTTCGATGCTCTCTCGTCTACGTTTAAATTCTGCAAACCATTTTTTCACTGTCGTATATAACGGAGCTGCTCCCCTAGTGTTCTTTTCTTATCATCGTGGATCTCCTTTGGTATTAATCTTTTTTTAAACAGGTACTTGAAGACCGCACGTTGTTCAGTTTTTTTCCATTTTTTCCAAAAACGCTGCACTTGGCCTCACTAAACTTGTTCTAACCTAAGAACCACAAATTCTTCAACAACAAAATTTTACACAACCGAAGAAAGTATGAACTTATTCAGGGTACTATAATAAAAATATCATAATTATTTTTTGGTGAGGCCGCGAATTTTTAAATCCATCCTCGTATCTTGTTACGCCCTGTTTCACATAGTAAACTCTTAGGTTTACAAAAAAGACTGTTAAATGGTGTTTATACATAACCTTTCGTATTTAATGCACAAATGCTTGGATTTAGGAGAATCACAAAAAGTTAAAAAAACCTGGTATTTTGTCTTACAAGTGGCAGAGACTGCACAACTGTCAATTGGCAGTAACACATAAAGTTGACCGAGAGCTTTTTGACATTCCCTGTAAAAAACTTTGATAATTATAACCAAAGATGCAAGTTTCAACATTGCTATAATTTGAGGCCCATGGAGTTTTTTGTGGAGATATCTCCAAACTAAAGTTCATAGTAACAATAGCAACGTAAAATAATATCACCACTCGCTTCGGGGGAATGTCGGGGAAGGAAAAGTTGACATTTTTATGACATTAGTTTTAAAGAATAGTTTTTCAAAGTTTCTAGTTTGATATTCAATTAAAGCTTTTTATTCATCAACTAGTTGTTTACGATAATTATTTTATAATTCAATTTTTTTTATATAAAAAACATCTTGTTTAGCTACGAGAAACAAAATAGCAGTATCCAAAGTATTTATAAAAAAACATAACGAAAAAGAGTAAGATTTATAAGACATATACTTTAACTTAGTTTGGATTTAGCCAGAAGTTATAACAGCGTGAAAAACTTTTTCATATAAATTATTTTCCCGAAAAATCTTTTTACCAAAACTTTTAAAAAAGTCCCATGTTCATTATTTTATTATTATTTCAGTATAACATAGTAAAACGCTTTTTAATTGCATAAGGAAATATAGAATAAAATTTTGACTAAAACTGATGGTCCTCGTAATTTCTGGTGTAAAATATGTATAGTTCCAAAATTATTGTGTATTTCTCTCTGTCGCCTAGATAATAACGCATATTACTTTTAAATGACAACTTTTAGGTACCCGAATGAGGATAAAGTCAGCAAATTTGCAGAAAGTGTAAACTTAGTGAAAATTTCAGATATTTTCCGATAACTTACTGTCACAATCACCAAGAAACTATTAAAAAATCAGCTTACAGAGCGAACGTTTTATTTCATATTTAAGTTTTTTCATTAGGATCCAAAAAAAAAGATGTACAAAAAAATTAAGCAAATAAGTTAATTTTTAAAATGTCTAAACTATTCAACTGATATTCTTCTGTTTATTTCATATGTTTTCATCGTCGCGGTGGCAGTGTGTCGGTAATTATCCAGGCTTTGGTGATAAATAACAGATTAGAATAGAATTTTAACCGATTACGATGTTAGTTTGTCTTAAGAGCAAAGAAGCGGCAGACTTAATGACCGATTCCTAGTTTAATACATGTAGACTAATCTTTAATTACATTTACCGAGGTTAGGCTAAAGATATGGAGTTGAAAACCAAGCGGACATTGTGGTTCTTTTACGAGACTTATTCAGACTGACCCTGTTTGCTTACTAATAAATAAAAACAAATAACAAAACTTGAAACCGTATCGGACGTATCGGTAATCAGTAGGATAAATAGCAAATAATAAGCAAAACCAAATAACAAAACTTGAAACCGATATGTCCGATATAATCATTAGAATAAGTAATGAGACTGAAACATCCTTCACTTATGCACACGATATTCACAACCATAATGTGGTCCTACATCAGTATTGCAACTTATTCAATAACACATCAACGACCGAGGATTCCCTGAGCAAGGATCTTATTGTCGTTCAAGAGTTCATTCCACAATTATTTCCACCTAGAACTAGGTAATAAAGAGTCGGAAATCTATTGCTAATAAGCGTTATTCTCTGAAACCGATTTAGTTTCCCTTGAAACTGCACTTAATGTTTATCAAAATAAAAGCGTCTCTAATAATTATGTAATGAAGATAACTGCAGATATTACTCTAGCATGAAGGTACCATATCAAAAGTTTTTATAGGGAACTGTATCAACGTAGGAATGCCAGTAAAAATAATATTCAAAAAACATCGAATAAAGTAACCAAAAAAATAAATAAATTCTTTGGGTATGTTAGACCATGTTACAAATTTTACTGTTTACTGTCAAAATATGAGAGGATTAAGAAATACGTTCAGTATTGGTTGGTATAATGTACTAATATTTACGCATATAGAAAAAACCGATGTGACTAGACGAGTTCGAAAATTCGGGTAGGTGAATTGGTTGTGGAGATTCGTAAATCGTTGATTTTGCATAACATTTACTTTATGAAGGTTGAGCAAATGTTTATTAAAATTAAATTCAATTGCCATGTTATTGGTTCGCAATAAATATATATAAAGTCAACTGTACAAGGATAGTTGGTTCTGGTGGGGTGATTACAACTTCCCTTATTTTAAATGGAATAATTTTAATAATAGACCTTTGGTGGGAAGTGATGGCTCTAATGTACAAGTTTTGTGTAACAAGTTTTTTTTCTTAACTTGCAAAATGCCAAATTGTAATCTTGAATATATTGATTTTCGTCAAATTTTCATCTCTAGCTGATAATATTTTAATACTTCTTGATTAGGTCTTTATATATTTATATATATATATATATATATATATATATATATATATATATATATATATATATATATATATATATATATATATATATATATATATATATATATATATATATATATATATATATATATAATTACGGGTAACTCGCAAAAAGAAATTACAGTACAAAGTTAAAAACAAATGTTGTACTTAGTCTAGGCCTTGAAGCTATATTAAAAAAAATTAATTCAGGTTAGTTCAGGTTAGTTCAGGTTAGGTTAGGTCAGGTTTCAAATTCTATATATAGATTCAACTTCTATACCCTCAGAGCTATCTTCAGTGTTTTTTAAGTCATTTAGTATAAAATTAAAAAAAGCAAAGTCCGCTCGAGTACCCTAGAAGACCTATGTATATAACGTCGACCTGATAGTAACTTGCCATCGCATCCAACACTGACTGAGTACAGTACATCGTGTTGGTTAGTTATATATAATATATATATATATATATATATATATATATATATATATATATATATATATATATATATATATATATATACATATTAATACCGAAGTAAAACGATAGATGTTTTTAAAATTCCACTATATTTATAAACCGTAACAATTGTTTCGACATACAATGTCTTCATCAGACGGATGATAACTTTAAACTAATTTTAAATTAGAACATATTAGCCCATATATACCTTTAGGAGTAGTAAATTACAAGATTAAATTATAAAAATAATAAACACTTAATATTATTGTACAAAAGAAGTGGGTAATACCTATCATTTGTGGGTTTTCACACAATTAAAATAAAGATAACAATAAATAAGTTGTGCCATACTTAAATGATGGATTAATAATGGGTTATTCCGGATAAAGGTTTAATAATGGGGAATTGTTTGTTTCTATTTGTTGATTTAAGAGGAGATTTGAATTTTTGTATTTGTTTATTTCTAAGCTTTCTAAGTAATTTAATTTCTTGGATTTTTTGTCATAATGAAGTATTTTGAAATTATCGTCAAAGACGTGATTTGTTGAAATTAAATGTTCTGCATAATGGGATATGATATTTTGTTTGGTATAGCTTCTTTTGTGTTCGTTGATTCTTTTTTGAAAAGATCTGCCTGTTTGGCCTATGTAAAATTTTGGACAAGAACCACAATTGAGTTTATAAATTCCCGATTTTGCTTTTTTGTTACTTTTATTTTTATTATTTTTTATTATGTTAGAGAGTTTATTATTAGTTCTGAAAGCAATATTTAGACCTATTTTAGTTAATTCTTTAGAAATAAACTGTGTAATTTGTCCGGTGTAAGTGATAGTTTTTAAACTTTCTTTATTCTTTTTTGGTTTAGGATATAACTTGTTGATTGCTAGTTGATATGTTTTTTTATTAATCATTCTGTCTAAGATATCTGGTTGGTATCCATTGTTAACCGCTATTTGTTTTATTATATTCATTTCTATAGCATAATTCTCTTCTGACATAGGTACATGTAAAAGTCGATGGATGAATGAATTAAAAGCTGCCATTTTGTGTGAATATGGATGATTTGAGTTATTATGTATTACTGTATCTGTATGTGATGGTTTATGGTAAATTGAAAAATTGTGTTTATTATTAATATTTTTAATTGTTAAATCTAAGAAGTTAATTGTTTTTTTCTTGTTCAATTTCTATGGTAAATTTAATATTGGAATGGATAGTATTAATATAGTTAAGAAATTGTTGTAGTTGTCTATCTGTTCCAGAAAAACAAACTAATATATCGTCTACATACCTATGCCAGTATAGAAAATATTTACTAATTGGGTGTTTGAGAATTATGGATTCTAAATTATCCATGAAAATTTCGGCTAACAATGGACTTAACGGATTCCCCATTATTAAACCTTCCTTAGCCATATAAAATATGTCATTAAATTCAAAGTAATTTTGATCTAAACAAACTAATAGACAATCTAGGATTTCTTGTTTGATTATTATATTAATTCTATTTTTAGTGAGTAGACCTTCTACTAAACTTATTACTTCATTAGGTGGTATACTCGGAAATAAATTTTGGACGTCAAAAGATATAAGTTTAGCGTTTTTTGGAATCTGTAAGTGTTGAATTTTATTGATAAGTTCGTAAGAATTAAGAATACTGTGTTGTGCTTGAAAGTTGCAATATTTTTGTATGATGTCTATTAGTTTGTTTTGATAATTTAACCGAAGGAGCAGTAACAAAAGATACAACCGGTCTAATAGGGAAATTATTTTTATGGAGTTTAATTAGTGAATATAATTTAGGGGCCTGCGGATTCATTAGTATTAAATTTCTTTTTTCGAAATCATTAAAAAGTGACAGGTCTTTAATAATATTTTTGGTAAGTTTTTGAAAATGTTCTGTTGGGTCAAATTTCAAAATGTTGAAATTATTGATATTAAGAAAATTGATTGTTTTTGAGATATACTGTTCTTTTGTTACCGCTACTATCGATTTACCTTTGTCTGCTCTAGTAAGAATGATGTCTTCACTTTCTATTTTCCGACTTATTTTTCTTGCGGTGTTGTATTCACTGGAAGATTGGTCTCTGCGTTGTTCTAGAGGTTGTGTTTTAATTTGTTTTGCTATAATATGTTTATCAGTGATGTTTAGGTTGTCCAGTGCAAGTTCGCATTCTACTCCTAGATATTCTCTACTACTATTGTCATCTCTAGGTTTTAAGTTGTAAAGAAAATCCTTTTTCCAGGAGATTGGTTTCTTCTGGTGAAAATGTGGTTTCCGTGAGATTAATAAAACGTTTATAAAACTGGTGATCACTAAACTGTGTGTTTCTAGTTTTTGTTACATTTTTTCTGGATTTCAACAATATATTAAGTTTCTTTTTCTGTTTTATAAATTTATTGTGGATAATTGGTTCGATTTTTTGTCTTGTGTGCGAATCGTGAATGTCAAACTCTATGTTTGTGAGTCTATGAGTAAGTTCGCTATAAATCGTTTTTAAGTAAATATTGTAGATATCTCTTTTATTGTACTGAATTTTTACGTCTTCTCTTAACCATTTCTTCATTCCATGTTGTTGACCTTTGCTAGCAGATTTGGTGTTGTTGTTGGTCTTCAAATAAATATATTTGGGAAATACATTCAATCTAATGCAACTGTTTAAGAACCAGATGTTTTGTGTGCAAATTCTAGCTCTCAACAGGAGTTTAAAATACCATGTGGCTAAGAAGCTTGTAGAAGCTTGAATTATATTATTCACTGAGGTAGCCGTTACTTGATGGAAATGATATGAATAATATATATACATATATATATATATATATATATATATATATATATATATATATATATATATATATATATACCTCACTGTATAAATGTAACTAAAATCAGGCTTCTGTAGACTTTTCAACCTATCCTACAGAAATAAAATACTTCCTTCCTGCTGTAAATGGACGACAGTTCAGCTGATAACCAAGCAAAGCAAAAAGAGCTTGCCAAACAATTACCGACCAATCGCAAGTTAAATGGCTTTTGTAATCAAAGATTAATAGGAGGCCTTCTAACTTATATAACACGTTTTTGGAACAACACAGTTGAACACTTTGGAAAGACTCGCTCGATTTTACTTGATATGTCCAAGGGATTCGACCATATTTGGTATGATGGATTCTTGACTAAGCTTCGCTCTTATGGTATGTCTGAAAAGTTTTGTTTATGGCTCTCCCGTTTCCTTAGAGAGCGTTCTTTACAAATGGTAGTCGACGGATTTTTTTCTGATGCCTTCACTATTACTGACGATTTGCCTGGAGGCTCCATACTGTCTTCTACTCTCTTTCTCATTTAGATTAACGATCTGCTGGATAAGATCAGGAATCCAGTCTATAGTTTTTGTGGAGGACAGTACGCTTATCTTTTGATTCACTTTAAACGTTCAAACACCGGCTATTCATGTAAATATCCTCAGACAGCGGGAAGTCGGCCAATTGAACAAAGACCTGGAAGAAATCCTATCTTGAGGTGACAGCAGCCAAGTAGAATTTAACGGTATGAAAATCCAGCCTACAGTTTTTTTCCAGAAAATTTAACGTTGCTTAACCCGATATAGTTATTTCAGATAATTCCATTCCTCTAGCATCGCTACTCAATTTCCTGGGCGTTAATTTCGAAGCAAATATGTTTTGGCAAGAACATGTTACATGCATAGCAAATGAAGCTTCTCCGAAGCTGGGAATATAATTTCAAACTAGAAAACTTTACACTCCACAACAACTGTCAATTTTATACAAAGCTCAAATTTGACCAATGATGGAAGACTGCTCTCAAATTTGGGGCTTTGCTCCAAACATATGTATTTATTGGATACTATTCCGAAGAGACCTGTTCGTCTGACTGGAGATCCAGAACCCACTGTAACCTTGAGTCCTTGGAACATCGAATAGGGGTTGGCGACTTAAGTCTAAGTTATAAGTATTTTCATGGAAAGTGTTCGATGGATGTAGCCCGCTTAATTACTCCCAGAGAGGTGTATGCTAGGAATATATATTGCGCAAATACTTCCCATTCATATTAGGTTTAGCTTATCACTTCTCGTAGCTGCAACCAGTCTTTTATGTGGAGAACCTTAATCCTTTGGAATAATTTGTCCATGACTGTGTTTCCCCGTGTTTATGTTAGGTTGATTTTTATATACAGTTTTTCAAAAATTAATTGGTAGCAGTCTTAACAAAACCTTTGGAAATCAAAATCGTAAATTATAAAATTTTTGAAAGTCTATTTTTAGATGATATTGCCAACGTAGAGTTAAGTAAAATAAAAATATAGCGTAATTTTAGTGTATTAATTTTTTTATGGGTCTAGCACACTTGCTACAGGGAAATCTCTAAAGCGCTACAGCGTGTGTGGAAATAACGCATCGCTGTAAATTGTACTCGGTGGGAAACACAGTCCTGGGCAAGTTATTCCAAAGCGATGAGGTTCTCCATATAGAAGACAGCTTGAAAATGGTTGTACGAGGAGTAACGAGGTGAACCTCTTACGCATGTGAAGTATCAGCGCGACGTGTATTTCTAGCATACATCGCTCTGGGCGGAATTAAGCTGGCTACCTTCATCGAACACTTTCCATGAATGTAAAATGGACTCAAGTTGTCAATCGTTCTTCGACGTTTCAAGTCTCCATTTGGCGAACAGCTCTTCTCTGAATAAAATCCAACAAATGCAGTGTATGCTTGGTATCAGAGCCCCAAATATGGGAAAAGTATTCCACAGTTGGTCGAATTTGAGCTTTGTACAGAATTAACAGTTGTTGTGGAGTGTTTCGAAATAATATTCCCAGTTCTCGTGAAGGTCTCTTTGATATGTTTGCAAGATGTTCATGCCAAGACATATTTGCTCCCAAATTAATGCCCAACAAATTGAGTGTGGATGCTAGAGGAATGCAGTGCACCGACGTAACGTCGGATTCAGCAACGTTAACTTTTTTGTAGCATTAAATTCCACTTGGTTACTGTCGCCCGAAGATAGAATTACTTCCAGGTCTTTGTTAAGTTGAATGACTTCCTGCTGTCTGCGGCTATTTGTCTGAATAGCTGATGTTCGAGCATCCGAAGCGAATGAAGAGAGAAGCGTACTCTCATCTGCAAAGCTGTAGATTGGATTCCTGGTCTTTTCCAGCAGATCGTTAATGTAAATGAAAAAGAGTGTAGGAGACAGTATAAAACTCAGGGGCACACCGGCGTTAATAGTAAAGGTGTTAGAAAGAAATCTGTCGACTGCTGCTCGTAAAGAACGCTCTTTGAGGAAACATGAGAGCCACAAACAGAACTTTTCAGACATACCAGTCGAATGCTTTGGATATATCAAGAGCAACCGCTCGAGATTCGCCAAAGTGGTCAATTGCGTTGTTCCAAACATGTGTTACATAAGTTAAAAGTTCTCCTGTTGATCTGTGTTTACGAAAGCCATATTGATGGTTGCTAATAATGTTGAATCCTTCAAGATATTTTAGAAGATGCTGATTGTTAGCCCTTTCCATAACTTTCGATATTATTGAAAGCAGTGCGACTGGTTGGGAGTTATTTGGCAAGGTCTTCTTGCCTTTTTTAGATATTGGCTGAACTGTGGTGCATTTCCAGCAGGCCGGAAATATTCTCTTTCTGTAGGACAGGTTGAAAAGTCTACAGAAAACTGGCGTTAGTTCCTTCGCACAGTTTCTGAGTACTGTGGCAGGTATTCCGTCAGCGCCAGAAGTTTTTTTGGTGTCTAGCTTCATTAAAATACGTTTTATTATAGGCTGTCTGAAGACAATGTCGGGCATCCTTGACTGCACTATGGGAATAGTAGGTGGTGTTTTCTCTTGGAAATCGACAGGAGAATGTGAAGCAAAGAGTTCAGCCAACAAGTTCGCTTTCTCAACAGGTGTTGTTGCAACAGAATTATCTGGCCGTGTGAGTGGTGGTATGGTGGATTTGGTGAACTTTTGACTAACTGCAATAGCGACTGACCAAAAGGACCTGGAAATGTTGACACAAGCAAGAAGTTTGTTTCTTATTCGTTGATTGTGTGCCTCCTTGGTTTCGTCGATAACTTCTCTGCATCTGTTCTGGGCACGAACAAGGGTGTTACGGCTTATGATGTTAGGATTTTCACGCCATTGTCGGTAGGCAAGATGTTTAGAAACAACAGTTTCTTTGCATTTTCAGTCAAACCAGGACTTGCCGTTGGAAGGGCATTTTTTCGAACAAGGAATGTAAGCTTCCATACCAAGCCAAATTAACATTGGAGACCTCCTTGGCGCAGTCAGATGGGTTATCAGATCGAAAACAAATGTCTAACCAAAGGAAAGTCTGAGAATATTTTAATATTTTTATAATATCTCACCTAAATTTAAAATTTATGTTATTTGTCATATTATAGATGATGATAGCTAGATAAATTCGACTGCTGATGCCCTCCTTATACTACGAAAAACTGTAAATACAAAGACAATAATCAACAATATACTGTACAAGATTATCTTATCCATTTTCTGTTAAAATTGAAAGTAAAGAAAAAATAACTTAATTTTCATATTCCTACAGTCCAAGAACAATAGCTGCTGCAGCTTCTACAATCGGTAACCGTTCTTCTTCGGGATCCTTTTTTTTTATTGTCGTACTCTTTCAATGTGAATTGTGAATCATCATGATTTTCTATATAACATAAAATCTCTTTCATTGCTTGTGTGACTTGATTATCTTCGCGAGGCTTCTTATCAGTAGATGGTACTCAACTTAAGAAATTAGTATAGCAGTTGGTATGGTACTTTGCTTCAGTAGCGATCAAGTCATACTCATAAAGTATACGATCTTTTAGTAATTCTCCTAAGGAATCGCTTCGTTCTTCTGCTTTTTTGATGACATTGTCTTTGAATTCAAGACTACTTACTTTACTAATCGTGCGTCTATACCTCTCTTTTTTTTTCGTCTCTGCTGCTTCATCAGCTGCTTAGCCACAAAATAGGCATACTGTTCATTTTTCGACACTCGACATACACATTCACAGAGGGTTAAGGTATTTAAATAGTTTATGTAACCGTCATTTCTTTCAATACTTGCAGTTTTTAAAGTTTGTAAACCGCGCAGTACATTAACAGACTCTCCTTCTGAAAGCGGCTTATCACATATAAAACACAAATCTACCCTAACTCTTAAAATTGTACGTCCATCGTTGCCAAGATACAATTTAAAACTAACGATAAACTTGGTTAGAAGAAAGTGGTCCCTTAAAAAATAAATCGGTCTTAACTATACAGTGGAACATCTGTCCCAACTGACTATAAATAGAAAAGGGGTCCGTATTCCCAGGTATAATCTTAATAGTAACATAAGAGTTTACACATTTTAAAAAAAAAGTACTTAATTCTTTTTCTACTTAAAATATAATTAAGATATATTAGAATATAATTAAAATATACTTAAAGTATTTCACTTAACAATTTTTTAATTACACGAAGTAGGTAAGTATTATTAAACGAATATATTTGACAAATGAAAAATATTATTAAATATAAGGTATTAAATAATAAATAATGCAAATTATTCATAATTATGGATTTTTTAGTGATTAATTACCTTTATACGACGTAACATATTATTTACCGGGACTTACGGTTGATCTTGCATTATGCTATGTATGGCTGCGCACTCTGCGCGCTCTATCCCGAAAACAGTTAGGCGTATAAAAAAATATGTGAAACAAAATTTGTAGAGAATTTTATGCTCTACAATTTTTATAATAAATGCAAATATCATTGAAACCATAGGAAGCGAGATATTTGCGAAAAACCGATTTTTGTGACCTTTGACCTTGAATATTTTAAGACGCGGACACGAGATTTTATGAGACTTTTAAGACAACTTTTAGAATGCCAAAATAAAGGTTCATACAAGTTTACAGCTTATTATCTCTCATTCCGAGGTGAAACCCTAATGTGGCTGGACAATAGAGACTGTTTAGGATAATTATAACTTGACAGTTTACTTCTTGTATGTTAAGCATGATATGTATTTTAATAAGCTAAACGTATCTGCATATTTTTGAAAAAATAGCATAGAAATAAGTACCTGGTGAATCGGCAAAAATCCATTTATTTTGAATACTCCTTGACAAGGTGGGATGAAGCTAATTTTTAATCGGATTCTAAAATCTTTTTTTTGACTATGGGTGTGTAAAAATACGACTTAAGTTTGTCGATGGATCCCAAAAACTAATACCATAGAGTAACAGCTATAAGAAACTGCTGTAATAGTATATATAAGCAACATCGTATATTATAAGCAATATGATAATTTTTTCTGTTTTTTTTTATTGTTAAGAATAAACAAATATTATGCATAAATATTTATATTAAAATATAAAAGGAGAAAAGGGATGGGGGAGAAGATTGGAGGGTTTGTTTTAAACGTATAGCATTATACGTCGTTTTCATGATTTTTAGAATGAAGGAATTAGAAAATTAGGTTATTTTTTTCATAGCATTTAATTTTAATTCAAGAATATCTTAAGACGCGGACACGAGATTTTATGAGACATTTGAGACAACTTTTAGAATGCCAAAATAAAGGTTTATACAAGTTTACAGCTTATTGTCTCTCATTCCGAGGTTGACCCTCTTTTTTGGCTTAAGTGACTGTACTACTATTATTAAATAACTGTCAGTGTGCTACCATTATTCTGATGACAAACGCATCCGTAATTTTAAGCAGTTGGCGGCAGGCATTTTGAATATTTAAATTAAGTTGGCCCTATAAAATGTACGCATATTTTGGAATAAAATTTATTCTTTATTATAATATTTAACCATGATTTAGATTGTTTTTCTTTTTATTTTATCTAAGTATGTGTTATCTTAACGGGATACTGCATGTCTATCTTTTCATTGGTTTGTTTTTCTCCAAAATCCTAGATTATTTGAGGAAAACATAAGAAAAATAATCAATTTATATGAAAATTATTTCGCTATACTGTTAAAATATTTAGCCCAATATATTACTGTTACCGAAAAATTTATGTGTTTTGATATCTAATACTAGAAATCTTTCGAGAATTAATGATTTTCGCTATATCAGTGCAGGCAATTGCTTTACTGCTTGCAAATTGCGAATTATTAGCCAATTAACTAGGTATAATTTGCCGAGTGAAATTGGCAGTAAAGCTAATGGGGCCAATGTCCCAATGCACTAACTTCATGTATATTATTCTGCTCATCTAATATTAAACAACCAATCGGCCAAGGGCATATATATATATATATATATATATATATATATATATATATATATATATATATATATATATATATATATATATATATATATATATATATATATATATATATATATATATATATATATATATATATATATATATATATGTATATATATATATTTATTGACATTTTATTAAATTTATTTTTACATCTTCAAAGATAAAATTTTTAACAAAATATCGCGTAGTACAGTAAGCTATATAGATATCTGTAGGAAAATTTATATTTTCTAAACTAGGAATGATAGACCTAAGAATCAAACAAAAATATAATTGAGACCTAATTCTGTAGGTGGTATAGAAAACAGTAGTTAGATTGAATTTGGTTACTTCGTGCCACAATTGTAAATATTCATTAAATTGTATTCGTAATCCACAAATAACTTTATTGCAGACATTTAAAGAACAAATATAAGATTTTCGTTTAAAAAACACTTCTGAAAATCGGTTTATACTTTTGTGTTGAACACCTGGTTACAATTCTGTATCTCTGTTAGTGTTCCGTACGGAACACTTATAAGATGGCTTCGGTGTCTGTCGGTCTGTGTGTCTGTCCGTCTGTCTGTCTCTCACACCCGATTTTTTCCGAAACCATTTGTCAAGAAAGTTGACATTTGGTAATATTATAGGAATTGATGGCCTCATCAGAGCCATGTAGTTTTGAAAGTTAAATTTTGACTTAGAGGCTTAGTTTTGGGGGGTGAAATAGGAAGGGAAAAAAAAATTTTACTAGATCATCGAGTGTGGTGTCAAATGAAAGCTTGTGAAAAGGCGAGTAATTATATATATATATATATATATATATATATATATATATATATATATATTATATATATATATATATATATATAACTAACCAACACGATGTACTGTACTCAGTCAGTGTTGGATGCGTTGGCAAGTTACTATCAGGTCGACTTGTGAAAAGGCGAGTAATTATATATATATATATATATATATATATATATATATATATATATATATATATATATATATATATATATATATATATATATATATATATATCTATAATATATATAAAATGCAACGTCTCTCTGTCTGTCTGTCCGTTAGTGTGCTTATCACTGGAGAACCACTTATCCGATTTACGTACTTTTTTTTAAAAAAACATACATATATTCTCTGGCCAGGTTATAGGCTATATTTTATTACGATAGGTAGCATAACGAATGAGCAGTGACGATAATAGTGAATGGAGTCGGAAAAAAAGTTTGCCGCTAGAACGTTCCTTTGCAATACACAGCCTAAATCATTAAATATGGAACAATATTATGTAGCAGAGAATATCTATAATCTACAATATATATAAAATGCAATGTCTCTCTGTCTGTCTGTCCATTAGTGCGTTTATCACGCGAGAACCACTTATCCGATTTACATGTCTTTTTTTTAAATTCATACATATATTCTTCGGCCAGGTTATATAATAATAATCTATGTCTATAATATATACATAAAATGCAACGTCGGTCTGTTTGTCTGTCTGTCCGTTAGGGTGCTTATCCCTCGAAAACCACTTATCCGATATACGTAATTTTTTAAATTCACACATATTTTCTCTGACCAGGTTATAGATATATATTTTATTACATCTACAATATATGTATAAAATGCAACGTATCTCTGTCTCTCTGTCTGTCCGTTAGTATGCTTATCATTGGAGAACCACTTATCCGATTTACGTACTTTTTTTTTAAAACATAGATATGTTCTCTGGCCAGGTTATCTATCTATAATATATATAAAATGTAATGTCTCTCTGTCTGTCTGTCTGCCTGTTTTCTGCCTGTCGTCTGTCTGTCCGTTAGTGCGCTTATCACTGGAGAACCACTTATCCGATTTATGTGCTTTTTTTTAACACATACATATGTTCTCTTGCCAGGTTATCTATCTATAATATATATAAAATGCAACGTCTCTCTGTCTGTCTATCAGTGTCTCTGTCCGTTAGTGCGTTACGTGTTTTTTTTTAAAACACACATATGTTCTCTGGCCAAGTTATAGGATATATTTTATTGCGTTAGGTAACATAAAGAATAAGCAGTGACTATAATAGTGACTCAAGTCGGAAAAAAGGTTACCGTTAGCGCGTTCTCTTGCAATACGCTGCCTAAACCATTAAATATGGAACAATATCATGTTGCAAAGAATATAATGTATATAAAATGTAACGTCTCTCTGTCTGTCTGTCTGTCTGTCCGGTAGTGCGCTTATCACTTGAGAACCACTTATTCGATTTATGAGTTTTTATAAATTTTATACATATGTTCTATATATAAGCCTAGAGAATGGGAGATAAGGTGAGATAATGGGAGATAAGTATAAATAATGGGAGATAAGGAGAAATAATGGGAGATAAGCGGAAATAAGTCTAGATAATGGGAGTTATGGTGAGAAAATGGGAGGTAAGGAGAAATAATGGGAGATAAGAAGAAATATTGCGAGATAAGTCGCGATAAGCTTAGATAACGGGAGATAAGGTGAGTTAATGGGAGATAAGGAGAAATAATGGGAGATACGGAGAAATAATTGGAGATGAGCATAGATAAGCCTAGATAATGGAAATTATGGAAAGATAATGGGAGATAAGGAAAAATAAGGGGAAATAATGGCAAATATTTTATTACGTTAGGTAACATAAAGAATAAGCAGTGACGATAGTAGTGAATCAAGTCCACGCGAGCGGAGTCGCGGGCACGGCTAGTATATATATATATATATATATATATATATATATATATATATATATATATATATATATATATAATGTGATACTTGCGCACACTTTTCTTAGTATTATTTTAAAAAAATGGCGAAAAATCGCTGTCCCCCGCTTATCTCAAAAAGTACTGATCAAAAAATTTTGAAAAAATTCTGGAATATTCTCTGCGGGATGTAGATTGAACGAAAATTATCACGAGTGCATTACCTTTAATAATTTATCTGATATATAAAAAAAACCAAGATTTCGAGATCATTAGTTTTCAGTTAAGATTGGAAACACACTTTGTTGAAAACTCATTTGGGGTGTGTTTTGTGAAGTCACTGATCATTTTATACCTCCGTAACAAAATTTTTTATTTTAAAAGCAAGTTCAACTTGCACTTGACCGGTTATTTTTTGTAGGCATAGCACACATGCTGCAGGGAAATCCCTCAAGCGTTAGGAGCGACGCGATTCACGTTGCTCTTGAATTGCGGTAAGTTGTATTTGGTGGAAAACATTGTCCTGGGAATATAATTCTAAAGTGATGAGGTCCTCCATATAAAAGAATTGTTGAAAAGAGTGGTACGAGGCGTAATAACCTGAACCTTATAAGGATATGATGTATTGGCACGACATCTATTCCTAGCAGGCACGACTCTGAGAAGAATTGAGCGGGACATCCATCGAACACTTTCCGTAAGAATTCCGGTAGAATAGGCTCAGATCGCCAATGTTCAATGTTGGTGGTTAGTTTAAGGTCTCAGCTCTCTTTTGAACAGAATTGAACAAATGGGAGCAATATTCCATCGTTGGTAAAATTTAGACTTTGTACACGATAAGAAGTTGTGGCATGGAACACTGTAGTGTGTACGATATAATATTCCCAGTTTTTGAGAAGTTCTCTTTGCTATGCAGGCAATATTTTTATGCCAAGACATATTTACTTACAAGTTAATCCCCAGCAAGTTGAGGGACGATGTTAGAGGAATGAAGTGGCCCAACATAAATATGTAGGACTCTGCAACATTAACTATTTTAGGAAACACTGCAGCCTGGATTTTTGTAGTATTAAATTTTACTTGGTTATTGTCACTCCAAGAAAGGACTTTTTCCAGGTCTTTGCTAAGTGAAACAACTTCCTGCTGGTATTTGCATGGGTGAAGCAGATAGTTAATGTAAAAAGGAAGAGAGTGGGATACAGTAATTGAGCCGTGGGGCACACACCCACCAACTCGTAAAGGACGCTGTCTGAGGAAACACAAGGGCCATAAACAAAATCTTTTAAACATACCATAGGGTCGAAGTGCCTTAGATATATCAAGTGTAACCGCTTGAGAAATGTTCAATTACGTTATTCATATATAGGTGTGACATAAGTTAGAAGACCTCATGTTGATCTAAGCTTATGAAAGCCAGATTAATGGTCGCTAATAATATTAAAATCTTCCAGATATTTTAAAAGATGCTGAGTAGTAACCTAGTCCCTTACTTTTGATATGCTACTGATTGAAAGTTATTTGGCAATATTTTTTGCCTTTTTTGAGAAACATCTGAACTTCAGCATATTTTTAGCAGGAAAGAAATATTCCTTTTCTGTAGGATAGATTTACAAGTTTGTAAAAGACCGATGTTAATTCGCCCGAGCATTTTTTAAGCAACGTATTCCATTAGCACCAGATGCTTTTTTAATGTCTGGCTTTAATGATATACGTATTATAACACGCTGTCTGGTAACAAAATTGGGAGTTTTTAACTGCACAATGGGAATATTGGGTAGTGTTTATCTTCGAAAATCATCAGTACAGTGTGAAACAGAGAGAAAGCCAACTAACTAGTTGGCTTTCTCAAAAGGTATCTTTGTAATAGTATTATGTGACCGTAGTAGTGGTGGTATCCTGGACTTGGTGTAATTTGAAGAAATGGCCTTAGGAACTGGCCAAAAACCTGGATTTGTTGTGGCAGGCAAGGTGTTTGTTTTTGTATGATAAAAATTAACGTTAGGGTTTTCATGTCACTATTGGTAGGAAAGAAGTCAAGAAGCAACAGCTTCCTTACATGTTCAATCGATCCGAGGAGGGCAGTTGGCTTAGAAAAAGGAATGTAAGCTTTTATGCCAGCCAAAACCTAAAAACTAGCTCAAATCTAAAACAAGCCTCTAACCAAGGAAGAGTTTGAAAATGTTCCATCAGTTCTTTCTATTTAGCAGATTTATAGTGTCAAATCTTTCTCGGTTTAGGTGCGTCTGTGGCACTTATTTGTAGAGTTTTCAATGCCGAAACCAGTTTGTGATCGGGAAGAACCTAACGGTGGATCTACGATGGCAGTGTAAATTTCCGGATTAATGGTTAAAAGCAGTTCAAGAAGGCTGGCAAATTCTTGGTGACTGTCAGGAATTCGTGTTTGTTAGTTGATAAGTTCAGTAATGCCACAACTACTTGAGAATGATTCCGCTTCTCGGCCTTGTTCGTTGACGGTAGTTGAATAATTAAGCTAATTGATATTTGGATATTAAAGTCACCGGAGATGGCAATTTCGGCACTTTGATAATTTAACTGTAAATAATCGACGGTCTCTGCAATTTAATGTCTTAATATGACCAACAGTTTATTTACGTTTTTAGTTTTCTTAAGAAATAGGTATTTATATATATATATATATATATATATATATATATATAAAATACCAGTATATATATATATATATATATATATATATATATATATATATATATATATATATATACATATATATATATATATATATATATATATATATATATATATATATATATATACGAGGCTGGTTTGAAAAGTCCGTGCAAAGTCGAGAGATGGCACCACCGGCGCGTATCGAGGTCATGTTTAGTTAGTAGCATCTCTTGAATGAACGTACACCAAGTTTCAGCCATATTGGTCTATTTCTTTGTGTTTGGCATTCGTGTGAATCAAGGAAGTCGAGTGATTTTCAAGAAGTGGACAAAAAAGAATTTCGTGTGGTGATTAAACATTACTTTATGAAAGGCAAAACGCCTCAGGAGACTAAAGAGAAGCTTGATAAACATCATGGTGACTCTGCACCTTCGATTAGAACAGTTTATAAGTGGTTTTAAAATTTTCGGACTGGCCATATGGGCACAAGTGACGCTGAACGTTCTGGACGGCCTGTGGAGGTTACGACTCCAGAAATCATTGATCAAATCCATGATATGGTGATGGATGACAGAAGAGTTAAGGTGCGTGAGATTGCTAGTGCTGTGGGCATCTCGACTGAACGGGTACATAATATTTTACATAAACATTTGGACATGAGAAAGCTATCCGCCAGATGGGTGCCGCGATTGCTCACGCTCGGAATCGTGTGAAGTGTTGCAAGAATGGTTTGCAGCTGTTCCAGAAGAATCCGGAGGACTTTAAGCGTCGTTTCGTCACTGCGGATGAAACATGGATACATTACTATACTCCTGAGACCAAACAACAATCTAAACAATGGGTTACCAAGGGGGAATCTGCACCAAAAAAGGCGAAGACCGTTCCTTCGGCCGGAAAGGTTATGGCGACTGCCTTTTGGGATTCGCAAGGGATAATCCTCATCGACTATCTGGAAAAGGGTAAAACTATTACAGGTGAATATTATTTATCGTTATTGGACCGTTTGAAAACCGGATTGGCCCACAAGAAAGTCCTTTTCCATCACGACAACACTCAGCACTTGTGGTCGCAAAATTAATGGAAATAGGATTCCAACTCGAACTTGGCTCCCTCGGACTACTATTTGTTCCCCAATTTGAAGAAATGGCTGGCGGAACAAAGATTTTATTCAAACGAGGAGGTGATTGCAGACACTAATGGATATTTTGCAGACTTGGACAAATCCTATTATTCGGAAGGGATCAACAAACTAGAACATCGTTGGATGAAGTGTATAAGCCTAAAAGGAGACTATGTCAAAAAATAAAAAAGGTTTACCCCAAACACATAAGTAGTTTTATTTTTGCACGGACTTTTCAAACCAGCCTCGTATACATATATAGTGCAAGTTCTAATAAAATAAATGAAATAACTACTTAGTAGATCGGCAGGAAATAGTAGAATTATTTGGACTTAATTACTTTGTAAAATGGCCTGTAAGAGTAACACAAGACACCATGAGTACAACTATTGATATATTTACAAATTTTGCAAATAATGGCACCTGCGGCGTCACTGATAACATCTCAGATTGCAAGACTATTCTTTTGGGACTCGATTGACCAGACCAAAGATTGATATAAGTATTGCTTATTTTGAAAGATTATTTATTGTTCTCCATTAACTCATTTGAAATGTCACTAGATAATGACGTATAGTTTCAGGTCTATGTTGCACAAGATCTTAATATGCATTTAAAGGTTTTTACCGGGTTTTTTGTATTATTTTAATTCACATTTTGCTACAAAAAAAACTCTACAACAACAAACAAAAAAAGTAAAGCTTGGATTAAAACAGAGGTCAAAAAAAATCAGTTACTCAAGGAACTTTTTAGATCTAAGAGTAATTTTCCATGGTTCTCCGAGCAGTACACAACTGCAAAAAAAGCACACTAAAAAGTGACATAAAACTTAAAAAAAAGAATTCTATCAGAATAAAACTAAGACATCTAGAATCCTGCTCGAGCTGCTTGTAATGTGATGGCGGAATTATTAATTAAACAAATAATATCAAATAAGATCACACTTAAAGACAACGGTCAAAGTTTTGTAATTTTTTTGTCGATGCCCCATAAAATTCCATTACCAAAATTCCAACAATAAACGAGCCCAACCATTCACCTCTTAAGAATAAACACTGGTGAACAAAAAAAAACTATTTGGCTTCATTTATCACGGATCCTAGAATTCAGTGTTCATATATTTTTACGGATTTTAGTACCATTTGAAAGCCCATTTTATTTTCTTTCTAATGATACCAAATTCCATAGCAAACTTCATGCTTTTTAATGATTAAAATGATTGAAAGGGGAAACAAGGAGAACAAGGATTGAAAATAGGGATAAGAAAAGGAAAAATTTAACAAATTTTAAGTTTAACAATTAATTTTAACTAAAATCAATATTTTGTATTACCCCCGATCCCTTATTACTGCTTCCAGCCGGTTTTTCATGGAACGAGTGAGCTTTTTCACCATTGTCTGTGGGATTTTTTGCCACTCTTCCGCCATCGCAACCTTTAAGTCCCTCAGCGATGCAGGCTGGATTTCTATCTCGAAGCCTTCTTTTGAGCTGATCTCATATCTGCTCGATTAGCCAGGTATTGCCGCACCGATGTTATTACATTACGTGCAATAGCACGTGGCCTCGCATTGTCGTGCATTAGCACGAAGCTATCGCCAACAAATCCAGCGTAAGGAACGACGTGTTCCTGCAGGATCTCTTCGATGTACCGGTGAACAGTTTATCCGCCGCTACGAGTCTTATCAGTCACGGGGACCAAATCGGTTTTAACATTCAGTGAGATGTCTCCCCACACCTCCTCCGTAGGCGTCCGTTTCAGTAATGCAGCACTGCGCATCGCGTTCCCAGTACCTCCTATAGACTCATCTTCTTTCATCATTGCCTTGTAGGCACATTCGGGACTCGTCGGAGAATAAAACAGAACGCCATTGCTCTAAAGTGCAGTCGGTATGTTCTCGGGAAAATCTTAGTCGCGCTTGTCGATGGGCTGCTGTCAATTTGAGTACGTTAGCTGATCTCTCTGGAGTTAGGTTAGCATCTTTAAGTCTTCTTCTGACTGTCCAATGACTGACAGCCCTACCACGAACTTGTCGGAGCTCCTGCTGGACCTCAACGCCGGTTAAGTGATGATTTCTTAGAATTGTGTTGACAACCTAAAATAGAAGATACTCTTGCCATATGTAAGCTAAAATTAACTTAGTCAACAGAAGCTCCAAATGGTCGTCTCGCACCTCAGTACACCTTTTTCTTCCTGATCCTTGTCTCTGTGTAAAGGCGCCAGTCTCTTGGTAACGTCTGTATACTCTGGAGACAGCTGACTGGCTCAGGTGCAGTTGCGCAGAGACTACACGATGGCCGTTCCGTTCTTCCGGGGTAGTATCCATTTTCTGATAACGTAATTAGTGAGTGGATATAGCAGAGATGTTGACGGTTCAAGTTCCGATAGAGGAATGATAGGAAAACGCAGTTGCATGTGATTTTAAAGGGATATATAGCACGCAACGATTACGTTACTGAGTAAGAAAAAACGGTTCTATTGAGAAAACCGTTTCAATTGAGTAAAACTTTTTGGAAAGCCAGATGTTTTTGGTATTATTGAAAAGAGTAGAAAATCAACATTCTACATACCAAAAATAATACCCCTATTAAAAATTATTTTCAGTAATCGGTGTTAAATGAAGCAAAATCGTTTGAGTCTGCGTCGCTTTACCAAATTTAAGTTATTCACTTTAATTAGCAAAAAGCTGAAATATAGGAAATCGGTAGGTAGTGCTGATGTGCCTTCATTTATTCTAAAGACAATTTTATTTTGTATTATAAAACAGTTAACTTATTTATCTTTTGAGTTGGATAGTTTTTCCGAATATTTAAAAATAGGAAAAGTAATACCGTTATTTAAAAGGGATGATGCTGAATGTTTAAAGAATTATAGAACCGTCACGTTACTATACCTACAAGTATTTCAAAAATTTTTGAATATTATTGGTTGGCTTAACTCAATTATTTTCTTGATGCCCATAAAATACTTAGTAAGTGGACTCAGGCTTGGTTTTTCCACAAAAATTTCTCTTATCTTTTTTTATAATATCCTTGTTAGTTATATTTAGATAAGCGAGTGTCCTGCTAGAATATTTTGTGATCTCAGCAGGGAATTCGACTGCGTCAATCATGATATTTTATTGGAAAAATGTATGCTTATGCCATTTGAGGAAATTCTACAAAATGGAAAAAAAATCATTTTTAATGTTCCGTACGGAACACTTTTAAGATCACTTCGGTGTTTGTTTCGTCCATCTGTCTCTCTATCACACCTGATTTTCTCCGAAACTATTCGACATAGAAAGTTGAATCTGGTACTAGTATAGGAATTAATGGCCCCATCAGAGTAGCGTAGTTTTGAAAGTTTAATTTTGACTTAAGGGGTTAATTTTGGGGGATGAAATCGGAAGTGAAAAAAAAAATTTTACTAGGTCATCGAATTGGGTGTCAAATGAAAGCTTGTAAAAACACGAGTTCAAAAATATGTATAATGTAATACTTGCGCAGACTTTTACTTGTATTATTTTTAAAAAATCGCGGCTCCCCCCCTTTTCTCGAAAAGTACAGATTAAAAAATTTTGAAACGTAGATTGAACGAAAATTATCACGAGTGCATTGCCTTTAATAATTCATCTGTATATATATATATATATATATATATATATATATATATATATATATATATATATATATATATATATATATATATATATATATATGTATATATATATATATATATATATATATATATATATATATATATATATATATATATAAAATATATATCAAGGTCATCAGTTTTCAGTAAAGATCGGAAAAAAAAAAAAAACTTTCTTGAAAACTCATTTGGGTGTATTTTGTGAAATCATTGTGATTATTTTATACCTCCGTAATAAAAAATTTTATTTTAAAAGCAATCAACATACGGAACACTAATTGCGCAAATTTAACTTGCACTTAACCGGTTATTATTTGGTGGAAAGGAATTTGTCACTCTAAGTTATTCTTGCTCCAAAGGCAGGCGCTTGGTTAATCCTGAACTTGGTGATGTTAGTATGGGTTCAGTTTTCAATTCTGCACTGTTGCCCATTTTTCACTACACGCGCATATTACCGATTATTTTTATCAGATAAGTCCAAATTTATTTACAACATAAGTATAATCACATAGTTTCAGATCTAAACAAATGGTTTTCTCAAAATCGTATTTACTTTAATTCGTCAAAAACTCATGTAATTTGATTCCATACCAACCACAAAGCATGTGATAAATTGGTTGTTGCGATCAATAATGCATCTATAGAACAAGCGAAAAACCTTTGGAGTCGAAACAAATTAAAAAGTGAACTGGAAAACTTATTGTACATTAGTTCATTCTAAATTCAGTTCCTAACCTACTTTAAATGAAGACCATGTTGCATATATTTAGGGGAAAATTCTACTTTTCTAAATGAAACTTAACAAAGAATTATACGTTGCATTTTTAGTTTTTCTAAAAGAACTTTTTGTAAAGTATCGTTTAAAAATTCTAAAATTTTAACTGTAACAGCTCTTTATGTTGTTGAGGTGTATTTATATATTTTTAACACTAAAAAATAAGTTTGTTCGGCATATTAAATAGATTAAAATTAAAACAGAAAGAATTAAGGTATCAAGTAGCTTTCCACAATGTTTTGGTTAGAATTTTTATGTTTCCTAATTATATTACAGATACAGGAAGTGTCCAATTCTTCATATTCATATCATATACCTTTACAATATGAATTATTTTTTGCACTAGCTTCATGTTCTAATGTTTTTTAGTTTTTTTTCTTAAGTTTTTCCACTGACGACTCCTGTACATTTATAGTGGGTATATATATAGTATATTTATCTTCTTTATAAGCCCTCATCTACCCACTTTCGGGTCTCATATTACGCCATGCGTCACCTGCTTGGAACTGGAGACCTTTTGCGTTTCTTCAAATCCATCCATCAACACCACCTTGGCTAGACGTCTTGGTAAGTATAGGATTCAGCCGCCTCTAACCTGAGGAACCATCACTGCCGCCCACTCTGGGCCAAACACTACAATGCCGCTTTGGTCCGCGGGACTAGCAGGACACGTAAGCTTTCATGAATTTTTTTTATCGTTTTGCAGAATATCAGTTTCCGAACTTATTAAGTAATCAACAATTGCCTCCTAATTAAAAACCTAGCTATCCACTTCAGAAAACAATTCATATAAATAAGCGTTTTGATGTAACAAGGTAGTATCGTACCTTCCATCTGTGTCAAAGTATCAATTAACTTTTGCAGTATCAGTTACAAAGAAGACAAGTGAAAAATAGTGCATGTATACTATTACTCAGAATAAACTTGGATTGCATATTAAAAGAAAGTTTAAAAATTTCCAGTAGACAACCAGTCACATGACTTACTGCTATAATAACCTCTTTGTACTGCCTCGATTTTCGGTATATGTAAATATATTGGTGTACACTCTCTTACATTAAGTGAGAGCTGCAAAGAAACTTTTGCACCATTGTGCACCAATTTCTAATACACTTCAATCTTAGAGTTTTTTTTAATTTAATTACATCTGTATATATTTGGTTATTATAACCTCAAAAGTGGTGAAATATGGTCAGTCATTTAAATTTTCGAAAAGCTCACAATTTGTTAAACTATATATCCCAGTAATAGTTTTTCACTAAATATTGGTGTTAATGCTTTGCCTGAAATAGAAAGGAATAAAATTTGACAGATTTTTAGTGTTCCGTACGGAACACTTATAAGATCACTTCGGTGTCTGTCTGTCTGTCTGTCACACCCGATTTTCTCCGAAACTATTTGGCATAGAAAGTTGAAATTTGGTAATAATATAGGAATTGATGGCCTCATCAGAGCCACGCAGTTTTGAGAGTTAAATTTTGACTTAAGGGGTTAATTTTGGGGGGTGAAATCGGAAGTAAAAAAAATTTTTTTACTTGGTCATCGAGTGTGGTGTCAAATGAAAGCTTGTGAAAACACGAGTAAAAAATATATATATAATGTAATACTTGCGCGCACTTTTCTTTGTATTATTTTTAAAAAAGCGCGAATAATCGCTGTCCTCCTTATCTCGAAAAGTACTTATCAAAAAATTTTGAAAAAATTCTGAAATATTCTCCACGGGGTGTAGATTGAACGAAAATTATCACGAATGCATTACCTTTAATAATTTTTCTGGTATTTAAAAAAAACAAAAATTTCAAGGTCATCAGATTTCAGTAAAGATTGGAATCAAACTTTGTTGAAAACTCATTTGGGGTGTGTTTTGTGAAGTCACTGATCATTTTGTACCTCTGTAACAATTTTTTTTTATTTTAAAAGCAGTCAACGTAGGGAACACTAATTGCGCAAGTTCAACTTGCACTTGACCGGTTTTTAGTTCTTGAAACTGATCGTGTTTTAATTTGAAATTTAAAAAACGATCATGGTGGTCCTAGCCAACTAAGGTCGATTCATAACGATTTGTCAGAAACGATCATGATGGTTCTAGCCAACTAAGGTCGATTCATAACGATTTGTCAGAAACGATCATGATGGTTCTAGCCAACTAAGGTCGATTCATAACGATTTGTCAGAAACGATCATGGCGGTCCTAGCCAATAAAGGTCGATTCATAACGATTTGTCAGAAACGATCATGGTGGTCCTAGCCAACTAAGGTCGATTCATAACGATTTGTCAGAAACGATCATGATGGTTCTAGCCAACTAAGGTCGATTCATAACGATTTGTCAGAAACGACCATGATGGTTCTAGCCAACTAAGATCGATTCATAACGATTTGTCAGAAACGATCATGGTGGTTCTAGCCAACTAAGGTCGATTCATAGCGATTTGTCAGAAACGACCATGATGGTTCTAGCCAACTAAGGTCGATTCATAACGATTTGTCAGAAACGATCATGGCGGTCCTAGCCAATAAAGGTCGATTCATAACGATTTGTCAGAAACGATCATGGCGGTCCTAGCCAATAAAGGTCGATTCATAACAATTTATCAGAAACGACCATGATAGTTCTAGCCAACTAAGGTCGATTCATAACAATTTATCAGAAACGATCATGGCGGTTATATATTGTATTCTACATGATATTGTTCCATATTTAATGCTTTAGGGAGTGTATTGCAAGAGAACGCTCTAGCGGCAAACTTTTCTCCGACTTGATCCACTATTATCGTCACTGCTTATTCCTTATGTCACCTAATAAAATATATCCTATAACCTGGCCAGGGAACATACGTATATTTAAAAAAAAAGCACGTAAATCGGATAAGTGGTTCTCCAGTGATAAGCACACCAACGGACGGACAGACAGACAGACAGACAGACGAACAGAGAGACATTGCATTTTATATATTTTATAGATATTCTCTGCTACATAATATTGTTCCATATTTAATTGTTTGGACTGTGTATTGCAAGAGAACGCGCTAGAGGCAAACTCTGTCCGCCTTCATTTACTGTTATTGTCACTGCTCATTCCTTATGCTACCTATTGTAATAAAATATAGCCTATAACCTGGCCGGAGAACATATGTATGTTTAAAAAAAAAGTACGAAAATCGGATAAGTGGTTCTCCAGTGATAAGCGCACTAACGGACAGACAGACAGACAGAGATACGTTGCATTTTATATATATTATAGATGTAATAAAATATATACCTATAACCTGGTCAGAGAACATATGTATGAATTTAAAAAATCACGTAAATCGGATAAGTGGTTCTCGAGGGATAAGCGAATTAACGAACAGACAGGCAGACAGACAAATATTGCATTTTATATATATTATAGATCTGGATTATTATTATTATTATATAACTTGGCCAAAGAATATATGTATGAATTTAAAAAAAGACAGGTAAATCGGATAAGTGGTTCCCGCGTGATAAACGCACTAATGGACAGAGAGACATTGCATTTTATATATATTATAGAATATACATTACAGATATTCTTTGCTACATAATATTGTTCCATGTTTAATGGTTTAGGCTGTGTATTGCAAAGGCACGCGTAGCGGCAAACTTATTTCCGACATCATTCACTATTTTACGTCACTGCTCATTCCTTATGCTACCTATCGTAATAAAATATAGCCTATAACCTGGCCAGAGAACATATGTATGTTTTTTAAAAAAAAAAGTACGTAAATCGGATAAGTGGTTCTTCAGTGATAGGCGCACTAACGGGACAGACAGACAGACAGGCAGGCAGACAGACAGACAGACAGACCCCAGAGACGTTGCATTTTTATATATATTATATTTAATTATATAGTCAATTCTTAAAACTACGTCAAATCTGTATCAAATGTAACAAAATTCTTAAATGCTATTTTGGTTCTCAATTGACAAAACTGCCCTTAAGCTTTATGTATATATGTTTAAACAATAAGAGTACGATGAAGTCACAGTAAAATAAATTATTTAGAAAGCTTGACTTGGTTACCGAAAGTAGCATTTTTGTGTAAGACAGAAAAGTTTCTAATTTTCAGAAATTTCATGATGTCTAAGATTTAGCTTACTTATGCGAAACAGTCGAGTGAACAACCATTTTCATAACACTGTTAGTTATTTTAACACGCTTATATTGATACTATACGTATTCTCTAACTATTATTTTAGTCTTAAGACAGAAGTGTATTACAGCACTCGATGTAGTTAAAAGGTGAAAGGGAAAATAGTATTGATGTTATGAACCAAGTGTACAATAAGTTATTATTTATTACCCATGTAATTTCTAAAATGGCCTTAATAATCAATTAAGATAATAATAATTTTTACTGGAAATAATACATTACCCGGACATGCTTGTCGGACAAAATAATTAAAACACTATTCTTTTTGGAATCCTTTTATTTTAGCAAATTAAATCATAGGGATAAGTACTTAAATAAGACAATAAATATGGGTTTACTGAATTAACAAAATTGAAACTTCAAATAAATTACTTAGAAACAAGTAAAAATTAACTTAATATTTATTTTTGGCGATACGTCGTTTTCGGAATATGGTTTGTTACTTGATTGGTCACTACAACAATTTTATTTCGGAATATCGATTTAGTTTATCCTTCCTAACAATGTTAGGTTTATATAGTTGAGCAGTTTCTTCGAAGTTCGAAAATCTCAACAGATGGCGCAAGGGTCTGTATCTTGCCCAACGAGTAGTATCGCGTTTATTTAAGGTGCCATGATTGCTATAAGCCAGCGAGAGTCATTCCAACTTGATTCTCCACGGTACTCAGATCTGCACGATCGATACCGTTGCCTAAAGCCTACCTGATGAAGAGTATAGGCTCAGAAACTATAGCCGTGGGAGGAAAGGCATGGAATATAGCATTCATAGGATCCTTTGTTGGTCATTTTGCATTTGCAAATTTCTCGACTTTATGTGACCAATCAAGTAACAAACCATATTCCGAAATTTTATTTCGGAATATCGATTTAGTTTATCCTTCCTAACAATGTTAGGTTTATATAGTTGAGCAGTTTTTCGAAGTTCGAAAATCTCAACAGATGGCGCAAGGGTCTGTATCTTGCCCAACGAGTAGTATCTCGTTTATTTAAGGTACCATGATTGCTATAAGCCAGCGAGAGTCTTTCCAACTTGACTCTCCACGGTACTCGGATCTTCACGATCGATACCGTTGCCTAAAGCCTACCTGATGAAGAGTATAGGCTCAGAAACTATAGTCGTAGGAGGAAAGGTATGGAATATAGCATTCATGGGATCTTTGTTGGTCATTTTGCATGTGCAAACTTCTCGACTTTAAAAAATAATTAATTAATTGCCTAATCTATTTTTGAATTAATTCACATTTTCGTGGCATTACAAAGTTTGCATTGGTTTAGTTTCTTGTTTCTATTAAAATATTTTTTTATTTAATATCGTTTCGTTGTGGTTAGCTCCTGAATTAGCTTTGGTTATAATAAGAAACTATTTCATTTAACACCGGATCCCTGCTGATGAGTTAATGCGTACTCGTATTTACAATGAAATAATTTTTAATTTAATATCGGGTCCTTGCCCAGCAACAAAAATCATTCTACCAGTGGACAAAGTATATTATTCATAAAATCGTTTCCCGCTAAATCAACGGTCCATTAGCAATTTCAGGCAAATTATCCTACTACGTTTCTGTGTAACACTAGTAAAAAACTCAATGATCACACGTGATCTGGTAGTAAAACCTGCTGTGGATATGTACCGGCATTGTTACTTTTATTTGTTAATCTTAATAGCAGGTTATTTGTGGACACGTAACTTTATAAAATAGTCAGCTGTTTCTTACAAATATAATGTTATTTACGTTCTATTCTATTACCTAAATGTATACATTTCACTAGATTAGACATTATGACATTAAGAAAGTCAGTACATTTTTTGAATATTGGAAATAAAGCACTATTCATTTGATCTGGTTGTCTGTTTGCTATCCAGTAAGCCAGTTTTCAGGCCAGGTTAGATGTGAGATAGCATTTTTGAACATGCGGAGTCTTACCAGCAACTTTTCAGTGCTAGTAACCTTTTGTTTAACGTCGGTTTAGTTATGACTAAATGAGCTATGATTATAATAAAAAAATATTTTATTTCTTTTCGGGTCTTATTCGATTAGTTCGTGTGTTTAAAGTAAAACAATTTTTCATTTAATATCGCATCCGGGTCCAGCAACCTTACAGCGCTATTCATACTGACCAAACAATCTGATAAATATAGATTAAAATACGCATTTAATAAATTGCCAGTTTTATTGCTCATTGTTCTTTTTGGCAAAATATTATGAATGATGTCCTGAATAATGCATAACAATACGATAAAAAAAAATTTAACTGATATTTTTTATTGTTCACATCTACGCCTGAGTAGGGATTTTACCTTTTTTCATATCCTGAGGATATCGGCGAGGTTGTCGTATATATATAATACATTAAAATTCCGGGTTTTAATCCGTTCGTCTAACAATGAATTTGCACGACGTTTCGCCAAAATCTCATTTGGCATTTTCAAGTGCTTCCGCTGCTGCTGCTACTCGATATTGTGATCTTGATGCTGCTGCCGCTCGCTCGAAGCAACTGACCGAGTTATCCAAATGAGATTTTGGCGAAACGTCGTACAAATTCATTGTTAGACGAACGGATTGAAATCCGGAATTTTAATGTATTAGATTCCACCATCCGTGAAAACCTCTATAGTAACATATATATATATATATATATATATATATATATATATATATATATATATAATATATATATATATATATATATATATATATATATATATATATATATATATATATATATATATATATATATATATATATATAAAGACTCTCGTTGGCTTATAGCAATCATGGTACCTTAAATAAACGAGATACTACTCGTTGGGCAAGATACAGACCCTTGCGCCATCTGTTGAGATTTTCGAACTTCGAAAAACTGCTCAACTATATAAACCTAACATTGTTAGGAAGGATAAACTAAATCGATATTCCGAAATATAAAATTTCGGAATATGGTTTGTTACTTGATTGGTCACTACAACATAAAGTCGAGAAAAATTTGCAAATGCAAAATGACCAACAAAGATCCTATGAATGCTATATTCCATGCCTTTCCTCCTACGACTATAGTTTCTGAGCCTATACTCTTCATCAGGTAGGCTTTAGGCAACGGTATCGATCGTGAAGTTCCGAGTACCGTGGAGAATCAAGTTGGAAAGACTCTCGCTGGCTTATAGCAATCATGGTACCTTAAATAAACGAGATACTACTCGTTGGGCAAGATACAGACCCTTGCGCCATCTGTTGAGAATTTCGAAGTTCGAAAAACTGGTGAACTATATAAGCCTAACATTGTTAGGAAGGATAAACTAAATCGATATTCCGAAATAAAATTTCTGAATATGGTTTGTTCGTTACTTGATTGGTCACTACAACACAAAGTCGAGAAATTTGCACGTGCATAATGTGTTTTCAAAGATCCCATTAGTGCTATATTCCATGCCTTTCCTCCTACGACTATAGTTTCTGAGCCTATACTCTTCATCAGGTAGACTTTAGGCAACGGTATCGATCGTGCAGATCTGAGTACCGTGGAGAATCAAGTTGGAATGACTCGCTGGTTTATAGCAATCATGGCACCTTAAATAAACGAGATACTACTCGTTGGGCAAGATACAGACACTTGCGCCATCTGTTGAGATTTTCGAACTTCGAAAAACTGCTCAACTATATAAACCTAACATTGTTAGGAAGGATAAACTAAATCGATATTCCGAAATAAAATTGTTGTAGTGATCAATCAAGTAACAAACCATATTCCGAAAACGACCTATCGCCAAAAATAAATATTAAGTTAATTTTTACTTGTTTCTAAGTAATTTATTTGAAGTTTCAATTTTGTTAATTCAGTAAACCCATATTTATTGTCTTATTTAAGTACTTATCCCTATGATTTAATTTGCTAAAATAAAAGGATTCCAAAAAGAATAGTGTTTTAATTATTTTGTCCGACAAGCATGTCCGGGTAATGTATTATTTCCAGTAAAAATTATTATTATCTTAATTGATTATTAAGGCCATTTTAGAAATTACATGGGTAATAAATAATAACTTATTGTACACTTGGTTCGCTCATTTGGCATTTTCAAGTGCTTCCGCTGCTGCTGCTACTCGATATTGTGATCTTGATGCTGCTGCCGCTCGAAGCTAACTGACCGAGTTATCCAAATGAGATTTTGGCGAAACGTCGTACAAATTCATTGTTAGACGAACGGATTGAAATCTGGAATTTTAATGTATTAGATTCCACCATCCGTGAAAACCTCTATAGTAACATATATATATATATATATATATATATATATATATATATATATATATATATATATATATATATATATATATATATATATATATATATATATATATATATATATATATATATATATTTATTTATTTATATATATATATATATATATATATATATATATATATATATATATATATATATGTGTATATATATATATATATATATATATATATATATATATATATATATACATATATATATATATTTCTAATTAATTTTTATTTATTTTTGTTTCGTAATTTAGAAAATGAATAGCTAATTTAGCGGAAAAATCATATTAGCATTTTTGAAATAAACAACGCCGTAATGTAAAAATATCAGTTGAGGTTGTAGGGATACCTATATTTTATTATAGCGACAGGCTTACACATTAAATCGATAAAAAACGAAAAGATATTTTTTCACATAATGGAAATAAAAAATAAATTAAGTATTCTACAAGAAAATCTACTAATTTGCTTGTGCTATTTAGGAGTAACAGTCTCATTTATTATCGTCCTTGCAGTTTCCATCTATTGCGAACGTTTCAAGGTTAATAGTAACGAGTGTCGCCATTTATCTTTAGTACGAAACTTTTTGAGTAGAGAAGATAAATTATTTTGCATCAAACGGAACAAAATATATTTATACGACAATCGCTCGTTCCGATTAAATTAAAAATCATATTAAAATAATGTATAAATCGTTATTTCTATCGTATAATTTTATTCATTTTTAGTGTTCCGTACGGAATACTTATAAGATCACTTCGGCGTCTGTCCGTCCGTCCGTCTGTCACACCCGATTTTCTCCGAAGAGCCATGTAGTTTTGAAAGTTAAATTTTGTTCTAAGGGGGGGTAAAATCGGAAGTGAAAAAAAAAATTTTTTACTAGGTCATCGAGTGGGGGTAGTTCAAAAATATATATAATGAAAGCTTTGTATGTAAAATAAAAACGCGAGTTCAAAAATCAGTTTTATATATAAAATATAATACTTGACCACACTCTTCTTTGTATGATTTTTTAAAATATGGCAAGAATCGCTGTCCCTTTTCTATTGGATCAATCATGATTGCTTTTGGTGTGTGTTTGTCATCGTTAAGTATTTGTTGTGTAATAACTCAAAAAATACGAGATCAATTTTTGTAATAACTTAAAAAAAATAAGTAAAGTGTTTATATAGTGTGTCCCAAAACTTTTATACAAATGGAGAAAAAGTTTATCTTACATATTACAAAAAAAATTATTCTTGACAAAAAGTTCTGCATCACATGAAAATCCATAATTAAGCATCAAAGATTTAAATATTTGACAGTATATAGGAAAAATAAAAAATAATGATTTATAATGAAGAGCAAAGTGTGTTTAAATTTAAATATAGAGCAAAACATTAATTAAAAATGTTAATAGGAACTAAAACATTATGCTCACGTTTAGATTTGTGGCCTTCCTAGTTAAAAATTCAAACAAAACTTTAGTAAATACGTCAGTAATTGTTGGATTATTTAATGAATAAAAGAAAACGAAATCACTACAAATTTTAGGTTGAAAATAAATGAACATATCTTTGGAAATACCTAACAACTGTCAATAAACTTCAAGGGTAACGTTACTTTGTATTTGCAATAATTAGAAATGCTAGTAAAATTGAGTGTTGAAGGTAAAATTTAAATTGTTCTTATAGTTGGAGATAATTATAAAACTTTTGGAGAAGTAGAAGAAATCTTTAATAATAAAGACCCTGATAAAACTGTACACTTCACAACTGTAGGATATCTAAAAAATAAATTTAAGATTTATGGAAGTGTTGAAAATAAATTTAAAAGAAACATCAGGCATTAGTTCCAAATGAAGATAATCAAAATTAAGTAATGCTGTCGGAATTGGAAAGCCCAAAGATTCACTTCGGAAAATATCAGCTTTATTGAGTGTAAGTATTAAGTGTAACTATAGTGGCGAGAATTTTAAGATCAAATAAACTTAAATCATACAAACTTCAATTTACCCATACTGTAAAAGCAGGAGAGTTTGAACGAAGATTTGAATTTTGTGCTTGCTTTCAAGGAGATTTGGAAGATAACAGGTTTATGGCAAGACAAATACTTTACTCTGACGAAGCGACATTTACGTCTTATGGGACAGTAAGTTCTCAAAACTATCGCTGGTGGAGCGATGTTGATCCTAACTTCAATATCCAAACTCGAAATCAATACTCGTTTAAAACCAATATAATTGGAATTTTTAAAGATAGAATAGTTAGACCATTCTTTTTCGAAATAGTATGAATGCTCAATGTTACCTACAATTTCTAAATAGGTTCCCCAAGTTTCTTAATCGCCTACCAATAATTGAAAAACAACGTATATGGTACCAACATGATGGTGCATCATGTCACAGTACGAGAAATATTCTAGATTATCTCCAGATTTTTAACGGTAGAGTAATAGGGAGGTATTGTAGTTTACTTGGCCCCCAAGGTCTTCGGAGATCATCTCTCTAGACTTTTTTTATGGGACTACATAAAAGAAAAGGTTTATCTTAAAAGGCCATTTCAAGATGTTGATCATCTTGAGAGAGTCATTAGGGAAACATGTGAAGCTATAACTCCTGACGTAATTAGAGATGTAATAAAAGATTTTTCTCGAAGAACAATCACCTGTTTAGAAAGGGACGGTGGATACATTGAAGCACTTGTGCAAAAAGTTAGAATTAATCCATATGTTTAGTTGTTATGTTATGTACAATTAAAACAGTTAAGTAATGCTGCAATGTCAAAATAAAATGATATTAGTACAAATTAATTATGAATGAAATTGTTGCAATCAATTGAGCATCATTTTTTTAGTTCCTATTAACATTTTCAATTAACATTTTGCCAAGTATTTAAATTTAACCACACTTTGCTCTTAATTGTAAATAATTATTTTTTATTTTCCTGGTATACCATAAAATATTTTAAATTTTTTGATGCTTCATTATGAATTTCCATATCAAGAATTAATTTTTTTGTAATATGTAAGAAAAACTTTTTCTCCATTTGTATAAAACTTTTTGGTACACACTGTATATTTTATGACATTATAATAATATATATAAAATGCAACGTCTCTCTGTCTATTTGTCTGTCCGTTAGGGCGCTTATCACTCGAGAACCACTTATTCGATTTACGTTTTTTTTTAAATTCAAACATATGTTTTGTGGACTGGCTATATAATAATAATAATAATAATAACAAGCTATAACAAAATCACAAAACCTGGCAAAGAGATAACTAAGAAAAAAAATTATTCGTCGTCTGGGCCCATTGAAATCAATCCCAATCACAATCGACACAGATCCGGGACAAATACAACCACCAGAACCAAACCAACTTAAAAAAAGCTATGAAAACAAGAAAAAGTCATCATTGTCTCCCTTGTCATATCAACCACAAGCCTCACACCAACAACATTAACACCACAGTTAGTTCAATTAGAACTCAACACAAACATACATAAAAACATTCAGAAGTAAGTGATGTTGAAACCATAAAACATTGTTAGCTCATTCCTTAATACATAATGGTAATAGCGTTTGTACTGACTTGGCTTAAAACCGTCTGTCAAACATGGAACCACATTGACCAAACGTGAGAAAGAACAAAAGAACCAAATAATAATAATAATAAGTTACCCTCTACTAACACACAACCCAATGTCGGGATACTTTGAGCTTCTGACACCACAAAACACTAGAAACACCCCAAACAACAGTAAACCATTAAAAGAAGCATCGGACGAGCGACGTAATGGTCGAGAAGGTCGCGAGAAATGGCAGCTCGACCAAAACGATGAAGACCAGGCAAAAGAAAGTGGATCTGCCAAATGTATTGTGCCGGCGAATGAACCGACATCAAATAAGATGGGAACACGTCATGCGCTGCTATAATAAAATCACAAAACCCGACAACAGGTATGTGTTGCAAGGACAACATGCAACTACAAAGGCTGTCAAACAAAGACAGCGGTAAAAGTGAACAGTTGAAATGAACAGAACAGTGATACGCTGTTACTATACCGCCACCAAACTCGAAACAATAATATCGGGCTACAGATTGGAACTACACAGACTTTTCTTGGCCGAATGTCCATATCTGCAATTTCCTGTTATAAAACAGAGATTAATAGACCAAAAAAAGAGTTATTATCAAGAACAATACCCTCACACCTTTCAAATTCCAAACCATCAAAGATAGAGTAGCTGCTGAACTGAACACAGACCAACCAAACAATAAAAACAATAGAGCAGATACCGAACCAACCTCAAACACACAACCACCCAACCGAACACAAAAATACACACAACATGACCCACCTAAGAAATCAAACAAGAAGTTATTTATGACTGACTCTCGAACTAGATCACCTTCAAAATTTTTGAATTTTTGGGGTCGGTTAAGGAATATACAAAATTATTTTTCAGAAATAAATGCAAACTTGTCCTACGTACCTTGTCATACAGTTTGCTCAAAGATTGAACTTATATTATGATTACTGTTTAGTTGTTTGATGTATAACTACAATAACAAGAATTTTCAACAATTTTTAATAATAAATAATGATACTATTTACTAACAGATACGAGTATCTTAGTACACTATTAAACTATTTATCTACAGGAAGTTTGGAATTATAGGGTTCTCTCAGAACCGCGTTTAGTACTACCACAAAATCTCATAACATATGTTAAACTAATTATGACATTTGTTAAACTCTATACTATTTAAATAAAGATTTACTATTTAAATAATTGATTAATTACGAGATAGAAACAAATTAACAATATTTGTATATATATATATGTATATATATATATATATATATATATATATATATATATATATATATATATATATATATATACATATACAATTATTGTTAATTTGTCATATTGTTAAAATATACTGTCACCAAGTAACGGACCACTCAATCAACTCTAAAAACAAATTAGTTTTTGTAAAATAACTTATAACCATTTTGCACATTTGGAGTAGTGTAAGAAACTACCATCTAATTTGTTTAATTTCATATTAAGAGATGATATTTCCAGAACTACTGCTTTGGTCCACTTTTTGCAGAATTTTGGCCTGATACATAATTTTTTCCTGGCCAAGATTAATATATATTTTTCCTCATATATGCGGTGTGGCTAAAAAATAACAGAACTTTCTTCTGTTGCGAAATGGTAACGGAGTCGAGGTCGAGTAAATTCAAGGCAGTATCACGTGATATTTTCCCATCTAGTGCCCGATTTTAAAGGCCGGTTGCAGTTCAGTTCGGCTTTAGTATTTATTTGAAGTGTACCATGCATCGGCCCTCCAGATGGTACCAAAGAATTTCATACCTGAACAGGAGGAAGCTCTCAATAAACAATGTCATAGATATTTTGAAAAACATTGAAGAGGCTACTAACTTTTCATAGACAGCGAAAAACCTCTAATGGATCTTGATCTCGGTGCCAATAAATACACAGGAATAGCCCTGTTTACAGAGGTATAAGCACGAATTAAGAAATCGAAATTTAAACCAATGTTTTCCCCAACATTACGAGAATTACGTAGGATAACTGGATACCTGAAGGTCACAATGTAAACCACGGTCACGTCTTTAACTCCGTATATATTTGAGTATAAAATGGTGTTTATTTTATTCATTATGTCAACAAATAAAGTTATTTGCCTAGTACTTCCTTTGCAACATGTAGTTCTAAAACAAACCGCACAGTGGACTAAGCCCGATTGTCGACCTCCAAAGCAGCTAAAGTAGTCAAAGTCGTCCAAAAAAATTATGGCATCAGTTTTCTTGGATGCAAAAGGAATTTTGTTAACTGGTAAAATAATCACAGAAGAGTATTATTGAAATCTTTTGAACCAGCTGAATGAGAAAATTTGTGGAGAAAGCCCGGTTTGCAGAAGAAAAAAAGTATTCTTCATCATCTCAATGCACTTGTTCACAAAGGTGCTTTGGCAACGGCAAAACTAGTCGGCTTAAAGTACGAATTGTTAGAACATCCACCGTATTCGCTAGATCTGGCTCCGTCTGATTTTCGTTTGTTTCCAAAACTCAAAGTATTTCTATGTGGGAAGCGTTTTTTAAAAAATGATGAGGTGGTAACATCCGTAGATGGGTATTTTGAACGTCTTCCGGAAAACCACTTGGGAGATGGGGTAAATAACTTAGAAAATCACTTGCAAAATATATTGAGTTTAAGGGAGATTGTACTTAAGAATAAATTTATTTCGACTTATTACCGTAAAACGTTTAGAGTATGATTCAGAGATTTTATTATTGAAACGTCATACATAACAGGAATCTTTTTCTGATACGTTCCTGTTAGGTAAGAGTATGAGAAAGAAAAGAAAAAAAATCCAATTTTAGTTTCCTTTCGAGCCTAATAACAGTTTTGTATTCGTTTTTCCTTTTTTTGGGGTTTAAAATCTTGTCGTGCAGTGGATTATTTGCAGATTATGACTATTCAAAAAATCTGGGAAATATTTCCATTAATATGAAATTAAAAAAAAAATTAGGCAAATAGCACTTTGGCTACATGTAAATTCGGCCCTTTAAGATGTATAATTTTATATACAGTTGCCAGCAAATAATAGTAAGGAAAAAAGCACCTTCTTTAGGTAAAGAACGGCTAGGAAATTTGTGGCGCGCTTTCAAGACGTACTTTTTATTTGCCTTTGACCTATAACCTTAAAAAAAAGGTTATCTGACAGAACGGAAGAGTAAAAAAAAATTACGATAACAAGTGTAAGTTATTTATTTACTTACTTACAGGTAAAAATTTTCATATTAACATGACTTTAGCGCTTGGAAGGGGATTCTTTAAAATATTTCTTAAGCATTAGAAAACCTCAAAAATTTCCCTCTTCAGTTTGTGGTGGTACTAAGACTACTAACGTTCAAACCATAAATAATATTTTTCGCTAAAAACTATGAATGAAAGATTGGTCAAGAAAATATTTTAAAACTTTCTCAGTTTTCAACAAAGAAATTGCGATACTTTAGTACAATTCGATGTGAGCCAAATTTTTTAAATTTCTAAAAAAATATAATTTTGATATTCTCCCGGCATCAAGCGGTAAAATGAACAGTGATTTACAGAATTTTTACTGGAGAAAGTAATAACTTTGTGTTTCCTCTTTTAATGTCCTCCTAAATAATACAGGAAAACTGCATATGAACAGTAGGTTCAAAAAAGTATTAAAGAAAGGTCATAGTGACGCGGCGATATTGTTAAATTGATTCAGTCCTTACTGCACTGAACATGAATTTAGCAGGTCGTTATAATACCTATATATGAAAAGAGATGCAGCAAACATCCTTTAATATCAGGCAAACTTGAGTTACTGAGGTTAGACAAGGGTTCACTGAGATTTAAATTGTTTCCAACTGCTTTAAAAGAGTCACGAAGGATGCTTTGAATTTGTGATTTTGCGAAAATTACGCAGAAACAAAACTTTTTTGTGGCAGGATGATGGTATTTACAATATCACATCCTTTCCAGTCATTTTTGAGCACATGCTGCAGAGTTGATGAGGTAAAGCTATTTAAAAAGCTTGAGATTTTTATAGGAGGCACACCTTTTTTTCTTTTTCTTTTAGTTTTTTTTTTTCGTTTTACTTTTCCTCGATCGAGTTTTCTCCGCTAGTTTTTGGATGAGTTTTATCACCATCTTCTGATTTGCTGCTACTGTTTTAACAAACTTTTCTGCTTACGTTGTTGTACATCCTGACATTTCTAGTAAACCACTAGACCACTGAGAGCTGTACATTATGTATATGTATATATATATATATATATATATATATATATATATATATATATATATATATATATACATATATATATATATATATATATATATATATATATATAGCTATCTATATATATATATATATTATATATATATATATATATATATATATATATATATATATATATATATATATATATATATATATATATATATATATATATATATATATATATATATATATATATATATATATATATATATATATATATATATATATATATATATATATATATATATATATATATATATATATATATATAATATATATATATATATATATATATATATATATATATATATATATATATATATATATATATATATATAGGGAAATAGTCTAATATAGAAGAGACTTTGAATTCAGCATAGCTGTTCCATCAACGCCAACAGAGAAACAAAGGTCAGTAATTTTCTATTTATCGGAAAAGTTTCTAAATCATGCAAATAATACCGGTAATTTTTCTATTATTAAATGATTATATTTCTGTCTTGGTGATGATTATGTAATTTTCTGCATTAAAGTCATAAGCTGGCTAATAAAAGCAATAGTTTCTTTGGATAAAAGGCCTAGAAAGTTCACGTGAGGACGAACTTTCACTAAAAAATCCTAAGCATACTTAAAAAATACTATAAATAATACTAAAAAAATAATAATACTACCAAGACTACTTTAATTACATCTATTATATTTTCTTATTTTTATGAGAGAACGGCTTTTATATATATTGTTTAAATACGAGACTAAATTACAAATTTGTATACTACGTATAAAGAAATCGATATTTTATTTTATCTAAAATTTTTTTATTTCATTGCCTAGTCAAGTATGATACCAGTTCTGGTTAATTTAACAACATTTATATAATTCAGCTAGACAAGCAGAGATAGTGCCCAATTAAAAAAGGAATGCGTATTTCGCAGCGTTTTTATATTCGTACTCCACTCTGTACGACATATCAGCCGTCGTTTCGCATAGGTAAGTTTCAACCAAAAGAGGGCACTTAATTTATTATTTTCACCAATGTTCGTTGCACTAAAACCGATCTTTTGTATACTTTAAATCATCAGTATCCTAAATCCGTACATACACATGTTTATCGCTCTATCAAGTAAGGTGTTTAACATAGTATCTATTATCGCTGTAATGCTGAATCTGGTAAATATCTGAATTCTCGCCAGCCTAATGTGGAGACTAAGCTTCTTTATGTCAGACCATCGGATTAGTGAACTACTGTTTATATAAATCAAATATAAAAATGTTGTTAGCAACTGGCCAGAATTTTGAGATTTATTACCGGTAGGGACTATGTAACTGAAGTTTTTTTTTATCGGTCACCTCCTCGCCTGAGTAGAGATTTTACCCTTTTTCATATCCTAAGGATATCGGCGAGGATGTCGTAATTTCCGTCAACGTTGTCAAGTACTGAAACATACGTTGTAACGTTCATTTTTTCCTAGATTTTAAGATCATGTTATGTTACTGTTTTCTCCTTATAATTTACATTTTTTTTCCATTTTTATATCAAGCAGTGTTTGCTAACTTTTAAGCAGTGTAGTTCACTCAAATTTCTAAGCCGTTTATATTACAATTACGGGTTTTCTACCCGATTTATTTAATTCGTTTCTAATGCGTCGATTGGCTGGACATTTGTATCCGAGAAGTAGCTATCTTAAAGACGTGATTTATGCGAAAGGGAGAGAAATATTTAAGGGTCCGGGTAACACGGATCAAGGCTTTTTTCCATCCTAGAGCCAAGTCGAGTACGTGGCTTTTTCCAACATGGAGCCGAAGTGGCTTTTTTCGGCATGAAGCCGTAGTAGGTTTTTTTTTAACACGAAGCCGTAGTGGGCTTTTTTCCAACATGTAGCCGTACTGATATATTAGTGATGAAGTAGTGTAAAAACGGTTTTAGTGCTCAATTTAAGGTCTTTTTTCTTTGAATCCAGTTTATTTCCAGACCTTTAGGGGCCAAAGAAAAGTTTAGTAGCCTAAAGGGAACTGAAGTAACCAAGGGGGAGACATCTATGTTTGAACATCCCTCCGGGACAGGCCTAGAAGCTCGTAGGAAAACCGTAAGTCACCAGAATGTCCATCCATAGACCTATTTTCCCGCAGATAAGTGTATTTCACATCGTATAGAACTGATAACTCGTGAAGTGAACCTCACGAATCTTTAATATCGGGTGTAGCAAAGTTTTACAAGTAAAAATCCCAATTTAAGGAGTTTATTTAGCCATACCACTTACTAGGGTAAGGTTTTTTTGTAGTAACAGAACCGCAAAGTTAAAACTTTTAGTTCAGTCATTAATAAACCTTTTTTTTTCTTGTTTAAGGCTAGTGTTTCACTGTACCACCTATTTTACTTTTCAGGACAAAAGGGTTTTACCATATCAAAATTTTCCTTAACAACTACATAACCCTTCAGTGTCTTTTCATTTTTTTAGCTGAAGTTAGATCCTTTTTATTTTAAAATAAATGGTGCCCAAAATTTGTACAAGCAAAAATTTTAAACAACTATAGGGACTATTTCCAAAAGACGTACAAAAATTATCTCTTACCCATATTACTCTACCAAGAAAAACTGAGCTAGTGTATGTTTGATTTCTTTAGTTCTTTTAATATACCCACTCAATCCATTCTCAGAAATTATGAAAAGGGAACGCCACAAGTAGCGCCTCAATGTGCGGGCGAAGTAGACACCCCACAACGTTTTTGTAATTCATAGCACCTTGAGTAGTGGATAAACTGCTATCAGCATTGTGCGAGGCAGGTCGGAAAAAATCAATAGTAATGATAATAGGCGATGCACACTTGTCCTTTACATTTTGGATATTTTTTGTCTTTACTCTCTTTGTATTTGCTTTAAATATGAAGTTACGAGATTATAAATACATTTAATATTACCAATTTCTTTAAATTCTTTACGTACTAAGGAAATTTTTACTATTTCATTACATTTAAACTGTTAGCTGACCTCTTAATTAGACGACTGATAGATATCCCTTTAATTAAAAGTTGGTAAATTAACTAGTCTCTTGTTTTTAACCAAAATGTAGTGGCAAATCTTTAATTAAAATTTTGTAAGTTAAATTAAGCATACCAAAGTTAATTGTTTTACCCCAAACTAGTGAGTTCATACGGAAATACCCGTGAAGTTGATGTAGAGGGACAAATGCCCTATTATTACTTGCTTTCATGTTATACAGTAAATTGAGTTGTCGGATTAACGGTTCGCCATTCACATACTCGTATATACCTACCTTGAATTGATGACAGTACTCAATTTCCAAAATTCAATTATTTGCAGCTTTTTGCGACTTACTCTGGAAAATTATTAATTTGGAATAATAATTTGATCAAAAAATAATAGTAAATTTCATTTTTCGACAGAATATATGGATTTTTTTTTAATTTGAAAAGCTTTTCGAACTAATCTGAAACAAATGCTTAATCTCTACGTATAAGTATTTTAAGAAATTAATTAAAACAAAAATTATTCTCAGTAGATAGTATTTCTCTACCACAGACATAATAATACATTTAAAATGGCAATATTACCCCCAAGATCGTTAGTACAATTTTTAGGACTTTGTCATAAAAGAAAATTAGAAAATATATGAAATCAGTAAAGACACATTTCTCTTATAAACTGAAGGTGTATGTGGGAGAAACTGGAGGATGGAGATTCAATAGAAAAAACCAATCTGAAAGATGAATCGGCTGGAGCTACACATCACAGACTATATATCAATGTAAGAGAAACCGAAGCTCTTGCTTCAGTCTTCAATTTATATAGACGAAAAAATAATTATCAATGAAAATTTGTAAACATCCCAATGGCGTCAATAAAAACATGAACTGAAGCTACATCCATGTGGATACGGATTCCTCTACGGTCTTTCATGTATGGCTTTTACTTTTTGAGACTCAATCAGTAATATAATTTAGAAATAAAGACCTCTAAATACATATCGTGTAATCGTGAGCGAAACAATATATGCGGTCTAATCTCAAGAATCATGAAAACCATGAAAATTTCGCTTGTATGAAATGAAATATTCCGAATTCCGTTTTGAAGACTGGGAATTTCTCCCTGTCCTTAAAAAGACCGGTCAAGTGTAAATCGAACTTGCTACCCTAAATGAGTTTTCAACAAAGTTTGTTTCCGTTATTTGTTGAAAATAAATTACTTTACATTTTTTTATATACCAGATAAGTTATCAGAGGTAATGCAGTCGTAATAATTTTTGTTCAATCTACACCGTGTGAAGAATATTCCAGAATTTTTTTAAAGTTATTTGGTCAGTACTTTTTGAGATAAGGCGGGGACAGTGATATTTTGCAATTTTTTAAAAATAATAAAAAGAAAAGTATGCCCAAGTATTAAATCATATATATTTTTGAATTCGTGTTTTTACAAGCTTTCATTTGACACTCCACTCGATGATCTGGTAATAACAAATTGTTTTCACTTTCAATTTCACCCCGAAAACTAACTCCTTAAGTCAAAATTTAATTTTTAAAACTGCACGGCTCTATTGGGGTCGTCAGTTCCTATATTAGTGCCAAACATCAACTTTCTATGTCAAATAGTTTCGGAGAAAGTCGAGTGTGATAGACGGACAGACAAACAGACGGACAGACAAACAGACGGACAGACACCGAAGTGATCTTATAAGTGTAACACTAAAAATTACTAACCTCTTCAAATTTTCTAGCCTATTTTTAGTCAAATATTTATACTTTATAATTATTTCTTTATTAATTGTAATAACCAGACCATCTCAAATTACCATTTGTCTGTCAAAAAGGTTTTGAAAAAAAATGGAAAAATTATGTTAGTAACAGTTCACGAATAAAAAGTAAAATTATAGGTCCAGTACTTAGAAAACGATAAAGATACAGTATTACGTATAGTAAAGGAGAATGTCGAAAAAAAGCGATTTTTGGTCTAAAGATGTAACGTAAAAATCAAATTGTTTGGAGTTATTTGTACACAAACTTACTTGAAAATGGCGGCAGTTAGACCAGAAAGCCGCGAATTATGGATCCCTAAACAATGAAACCCCTGAATACCAAACAAAGAAGAATTAAACTAATATGATGCAACATTGCGAAATCGCTGAGACAAAAGGAAACACCTGGCCGTTTTCCCAGATATATTAAGTTTCTTAGAGATAAGACAAACATTATAAATACCACCAAATGTAATAACCAGGTAGAATAAGTTAAGTTGTATACCAAGTTGTACACTTTGCTCATTTACAAATTGTATTTTTGAAACAAAGTGTTTTTTTTTTAAACTATTCTTCACGACTTCAAACCTTCGCTCGCGGGAACATGACGAAATCGTTGCATTTTCTGAAGAAATCTTATGATAAATAGTCTTGTCTTGTACCTTGAATTTTAGTAGTCTATCTGTATGCATTTGGGCATACTGAAAGTGATTTTTGGTACACATACCGACCCATAACGTTACATTTTTATCCTAACCTCAAAAAACACCTCCAAAATGGGAAAAACGTGAAAATAGGTAAAAAAGGTCTGGTAACACTAATACCATACTCGTTCTGTATTTTGACCTGCTCAAACCAATTACAATATTCATACCAACCCATCACGTTATATTTTTTTCTAACCTCAAAAATGAAAAAAAAAAAAATAAGTAAAAAAGCTCTTTTATGGGTAATACCAATATTATATCACTTTTATAATCTAACGTGCTGCAACCGATTACGATATCCTTATCGACCAATATTATATTTTTTCATATTTTCAAGTTTTTTCCATTTTTGTGTTTCAGTTTCAGCTTCAGTTTCAATATGTCAAAATGCATAGAGATCGACTGTTAAAATTCCAGGTACCAGACAAGACTATTTATCATACGTAAGTCTAAGCACACAACCTCAAAACTATTCGATTTTTAGGTTATATCTTTGGATTTTTTCGACATTATCCTTTTCTTATATTATTATATATTATAATTTACACGACTGGAACTAGTAAAGTCAAATCACATTTGTTCAGGTTTTGCCATTATAATATACATTTTTTTGTTAATATGAACCAAATCAACTATTTGGTATTAGAATAGTGGCTATAGAATTCTACAGTATTTTGGAAAATAATTCACATTTAAATTTTATGGCCTACACTATGGTAATTAAATACATACATTTTAAAAAGAATTTAAAAAACTGATACAAACGCTTTAATTGTCCAGTTCACTAACGTTCCTGGTCATAAATTGCCTTCATGGAACGTAGGATAAAGCTTGTGATAATCATATAGTTAGTGTTACCTCATAAATATTGTAGTTTATTCTGAGTATTTTAATTATACTTATCTTCAGGTAACGGTGTAATTAGGGCATAATATTATCGGGGATGCAAAAAATTATTCGCATAAAAACTCTGGCTAGAATTAACGAAAATACTCGTAAATTTTCAATTATTATATGGTTAATCATGACTACATGCATTTACGAAAAACATATTTATTATTATTATTTATATTCAGTATTTTCTAGAGAATACAGATAGCGAACAATTTTGAATATAAGATACTTAATTTACCAGTGATATATATTTTCATATATAAATCAGAAATTAGATGTCGCGTCGAGAAGGCCAGGATAGCATCCCTTCAAATGAGGACCTTATTCACTTTGAAAGATCTGAATCTGCAACTGTAGGTCAGAACGCTGCGCGTGCAAACTTCAATATAACCAAGTAAATGGATCTCCAATAATTATGTAATACAGAGGACAAGAGAGCCAATATAGCAGATATATATATATATATATATATATATATATATATATATATATATATATATATATATATATATAATATAATATATATATATATATAATATATATATATATATATATATATATATATATATATATATATGGCTGAAAAGTTTTTGGTTTGACACATAGATGTCGCCCTTTTCAAAATGTTCATATGATATTTAGGAAGTACCAACCTTTAAACGATACGTGTCAAAATTTCATGACATTTCGATAATCAGTTTACAAGTTACAGTTTTTTGAGTGACGCTACTTTTGATATTTGCAAAACAATGGAAAAAATCGAATTTTGTGTGTTGATTAAACACTGTTTTTTGATGGGAAAAAAAAATACCATTCAAACAAGGCAATGGCTTGATAAGTGTTATGGGGACTCTGTCCCTGGAAAATCACTCATCATTTACTGGTATGTCGAAATGATGCTGAATGCTCTGGACGCCCAAATGAGGTACACCGGAAAACAAAAAAAATCCACAAAATTGTTTTGGATGACCGTAAAATGAAATTGTGTGAGATAGTTGACACTCTAAAGACATCAAAAGAACATGTTAATATTTTGCACGAACATTTGGGCATGAAAAAAGCTCTGTTCGAAATGGGTATCAGTGAACAAAAAACAAAAACGTATTGATGAATCTGAGCTCTGTTTGGACCTGATTAAGCGCAATAAAAAGGATTTTTTCGTGCAATATGGGATAATGGATGAAATAAGAATCCACCACTATACACCAAAATCAAGTGGACAGTCAGCTCAGTAAACAGCAGCCTGTGAAAGTCACCCGAAGTGACCAAAGACACAATAGTCTGCTGGCCTCTGTATTCTGGGATGCTCATAGAATAAATTACATCGACTATGCTGAGAAGGGAAAAACCATCTATAGCGAATATTACTTAAAGTTATTGGTGCGTTTGAAGGCAGAAATCACAAAGGAAAGGCCCTAAATGAACAAGAAAAAAGTGTTCTTTCATCAAGAAAATGTACCGTGTCACAAGTCAATGGTTACGATGGCAAAATTGTACGAATTGAAGTTCGAATGGCTTCCTCATCCACCGTATTCTCCAGATTTGGTCGTCAGCGACTTTTATCTATTCGCAAACTTCAGAAACATGCTCGCAAGAAAGAGATTTTGCTCCAATGAAGAAGTTATCGCCGAAACTGAGGCCTATTTTGAAGGCAAAGACAAATCCTTCTATAAGAAAGGTATAGAAATTTTAGAGAAGCGTTGGACTGATTGTATCGCTCTTAAAGGAGACTATATTGATGAATAAAGTCAAATTTTGCGAAAAATGTGTTTTAAGTACCTAGACCAAAAACTCTTCAGCCTACGTGTTTATATATATATATATATATATATATATATATATATATATATATATATATATATATATATATATATATATATATATATATATATATATATATATATATATATAAACACGTAGGCTGAAGAGTTTTTAGTCTAGGTACTTAAAACACATTTTTCGCAAAATTTGACTTTCATTCATATATATATATATATATATATATATATATATATATATATATATATAAACACGTAGGCTGAAGAGTTTTTGGTCTAGGTACTTAAAATACAATTTTCGCAAAATTTGAGTTTATTCATATATATATATATATATATATATATATATATATATATATATATATATATATATATATATATATATATATATATATATATGTATATATATATATATATATACATATATATATATATATATATATATATATATATATATATATATACATATATGTATATTTATTTTCAATTCTTGGGATTTGGGTTCATTTTATGAATATTTGGTATTCAAAATTAAACTTAAACTGACGTTTCGCCCTTTGGTTTAAGGCATTTTCATTTTTTTCTTTATTTTTACAAAATATAAAAATAAATTACATTTAGTTACACTAGTACAATACAAATTATTTAACTCACACAACAATACACTTTTTAAATATATTCTTAGTTTTATCTTTAAAAAATAAAATCATATGGGGCCTACCTTGAATCTCACATATTTTATTTACTATTGACAAGTGATAGTAGCATTCTTATCGATGTAGATTTTATTTTGTATTATCGATCTATGATTCTTTTTTTGAATTGTAAGCAGGTAGTCTTTTTGTTAATATATTAAAGACGAGTATACACTTTAAAATATTACCTGATTAAATTCGTATAAATATGGCTAATTCCTTTTATATCACTTTTATCATTGCCTGTAAATTTCTCATTTTTTTAAATTTCGATCATTTCTTTTATTGCAAGTTTTCCAATATTAATGTATCTGTTTAAAATCTTTGTTTCATTAAAGTTGAAATCATGTCCAAGTTTCGTTGTGTGTTTGTGAAGTGCCGTTGTTGCATTTTTTGTATACTTGTGTCCATTGAGTCTGTTTTTTAATAATTGGGTCGTCATACCAATATAATGTATTGGACATTCTGCACAAGGTACTGAATAAACTATGTTGGATTGGTTCATGGTTGGTACCTGGCTTTTTAAGTTTGTAAATAGTGAGCTTAGATTGTTTTGTGTTTTGTGACAAACAGTTATGTTATTTTTTTTAGAGTGCTTTTAATTTTTCTGATAAATGGCGTATATAAGGTAGAGGAAGAAATTTGTTCTGGTTTTGTTCTTTGGTTTCATCTTTTTTGATTTTTTTATTATAGAATTTGTATGTTCTTTTTTTTATTCTTTAGTTGATGTCTTTTTCTCCAAATCCATTTTGTATTAACACTGATTTCATTTGATTAAGGGCTTTCGGTCTTAAATTTGGTGAGGTCAGCGCTATTGCACGGTCTGTTAAACCGACAATAATACTTACCTTTTGTGCCTTTGTGTGATTAGAGTAGAAATTCAAATACCTGCCATACCACGTTGGTTTAGTATACCATTTAGTGATTATTTTGTTATGTTTTCTAATTAAAGTTGTATCCAAAAAATGTATTTCATTTTTATTTTCGATTTCTGAAGTAAATTGTAACTTTTGATGGGAAATGTTGAAATCATGAAGGACTTTATCAGTGTTATCTGTTGTAACTGCCAATAAACAATCATCCACAAATCTTTTGACAAATAGTATGTTGTACTCCAATTTACTTATAACGCATTCTTCTAAATGTTCCATAATCAATTGAGCTATTACTAAGGATATAGAAGAGCACATAGCACACCCTTCTATTTGTTGATAGAATTTGTCTTGATATTGGAAATAATTAGTATTTAAAGTGAGGTTAACTGCCTCAATAAAGTTTTTTTTTTTACATTGTTGTTTGTTCTGTTAATAGATCCCATTTTTTTGTTTATGGCAGTCTGTATGTAGAAGTTCTTTAGGTATATTTATGTATAATGACACATCATCTGGTGAAAGAAGTTTGTAGTTATGTGGTATGTTTATCGTGTCAATGGACTCTTTAAATACGAATGAATCTTTGATAAAATAGTTATTTTTACCTGTAATATTAGATATACATTTGGCTAGGTATTTTGAAAGGTTATAAAGAGGTGATTTTAAACATGATACGATTGGCCTTAGCGGCATGTTTGTTTATGCAATTTAGGTAAACCATAAATTTTGGGTCACACTGCGTTGTTTATAATTAATATTTTGGCTTCTTATTTCGTTCTTATTTAATAGTTCTTTATGATGGCGTTGTTTTTCTTTTGGTAAACATTCCTGGAATCACTGTTAAGTTTCTTATATGTATTTTAGTCATTAGGAAGGGTTTCCATCTTGGATTCATAATCTTTGGTGTTCATTATAACAGATTTTATACATTAGTATTGGAAAACTTAAAAGTTTTTGTGAATTACAACAACGTTGTATTGTAATGTTTTATTTACCTCCGAATTTTATGGCCTTTATCTCAGAAGTAGTATATTTCCCTCGCAGGGACTCCACCCCTCACAAAAATTTCACCCCTCACAGTGACCTAATAATAACAAAAAAATCGTAATAGTGCTTCAGTTGGCATCGTACGTCGGTCTAGTACGAGTGTCTATCGGTATTGTGAAAATAAACAAAAACTTTTTTCGAGACATAAAATTTACGAATAGATATAAAATATGAGTGCTGGTAGCGGGGGGCTTCCCCCGAAATTTACAGGCCTTCCAGGTCCAATTCAGGATTAAATCAACAGGGTAAGACCATCAAATCAAATGATAAAAGGGAAAAAAAAACATTCACATAGGCCATGGAAATAAATAACCAATATGACGGTAATGTGCAAAAAAAATTCAATCTAATATCTCCAGACAAACAGGTTATCTCAATTTAGTAACAAGAAAACAACAAAATGATTATTATGAAAAATCGGATGAACGTGGAAAATCTAAAAATTTTAAGGGTAAATTGAGCGCGTTAAAAACAAGTGATATTGGTTATTAAGGTCAAACAGAGATAGACAGTATAATAATACAAGTACAATCAATCGGCCGAAACCGAATTTAGTTTACTTTTAAAGATTTTTTTTATCAGCGAATATACTGGTAAAATCTCAGTTCAGTAAACAATTTAATATCGACACGGCATAATATCTGAAGTATAGGAAATTTAACGGAGGAAATACTAAATAATAAAATTAAACCATTCTATAACCAATCTAGTTTTAGAGTAGAGTCAATAAAAAGAAAACATATTAGGATGAAAAAAAAAGCAATATTTATTTAAACTTACAAAAAATTTTGCTATGTCTATCAGATCACAATATTTACCGAAATATGTTTTCCTAAGCCATGCTAGATATCACCATACGTACAAAGCGTGGTTAGTTCAGGTCAGGCAAAAGTGGGGCTAGATGCAACGTATGTGCGTATGACCACAAGGCAACTGGCCATATGTCCAGAACCCTCAAATTCTCAATTAGATCCTGTACGTTTGCATTGCAAAGGCATTTCGTTAACAACACAAAGGAATGCCCAGAATTCAGTGGGCAAAAACAAATTAAAGAATACATGGCTAATAAAAATGTATCATTTAAACAGACGGAAAAAAATATCCCCAAAACTAGTTATGCTAAGCCTTGAGATCAGACATTGACGTTAATAGTTTGAATGGATTATCTAACAACCAAAACATTCAGCAAATCACAAACAAAAATTCGAACTAACTAAATTATTAATCCCAACAAAGGACAAAGAACGTCATCTCCAAACAGAGATAATGATCAAAATAACATAATATTATCTCAATTCAGATGGAATCACACAGTTAGTCACATTCTATCAGACCCAATTTACTATATCAATCTGGAATACAAGGTGCTCGCTAATCCAACAAAAATCTACATATACAATAGAAAATACACTTTTATACTTAGTTCTTTTTGTAATTAACAATCTTAAGGAAAAAAATACCTTTAAAATATAAGAATCAGAGTCAGTTGGATTATTAAAAAAAAATAGAAACAGAGAAATATTTAAATTAAAGTAAGAGAATTTACATTAAATAAATACATAAGGATAAACTGTATAATAATGGAAAATCTAATCATTTGTCAATGGAATTGCAGATTAGCAGTTTGAAACAAAGTAAATCTAGAATATCAATTAGATGAAAAAAATGTTGATATAGGCAAATATATTTCCTTCTTTGGCTACAATTTAATTAGACAAGACCGACAAGACGGTCGAGGAGGTGTAGCTATTCTTGTCATATCAAATATACAGAATTGACACATTAACGATATCATGTACATAGGTATAAAATCAATTGTAGAAACATTCCCAGCATATCTCTTGTTTCTATATGTAAAACCACAAGCCAGAATCAATCTAAATATGTGGAATCAATTCTTTAGTAACATGGAACACCCTTCTCTAGTGTGTGTTTATTTTAATGCTCAGCCTGGGATTCACGAAGTTCTGATACTGCAGGAAAAAATTTATTGGAAACCATAGATTGCAAGGATTTAAGGTTTCTTAATGACCGTTAATGACGTGGAACATATTCCAGATTGGTTCTCCCCAGATACATACAGGTCAGATTATGTTCTAATACTAGTTAAACTATAGACTGCCCTAGATATTGTTGAATAACATTCAATGAAAAAGTGGAACACTAAATGGGCCAACGGCATGTTCCATTAATAATAATAATAAATTGAAAGAGGAATATTATAACTTTTTTATAACCACTTACTAATACTGCTTATCAGACTTTGTGATTAATCAAAACGTCCATTTCGCCAGAGTTTGAATTCAGGGACATTATAATTCAGCGATTTGAAACACCACAATTATCGAGAGGAATGACTGAATCGGTGGTAAAACAACTTCTAGAGCTACCGGTAACAATAATTACAGACTGAACGAAAATTTGTTATGTAAAAAGAACTAGTATATTAAGAATTATTCTAACCTGCAGGGTGATATTAATATTATTGATCGGTTAGAAAAAAAAATCAGTATGCTTTTCTTTATCATTCAGAATAATTAATCATCATATAATTGGAATTGAAAAATTACGAGGTCTAGCACGTATTTGGTATGACAATTTAAAATTTATCCTACATGTGGAAGACACACTTTTTTTGCCTATTACTTTATTAAATTTTTAAACAGAAAATAATGCAGACACAAAAAAAAACAAATAATTCGAGTTAATTTATACCTTTAATGACCAGGAAAGGAACAACAAGTAATATTCAAAAGCTCGACCCTTAAAACTATAAAATTCTTAGTTCAGATTAGTTTTAATCACTATCGAGTGTTCTATACGGAATACTTATAAGATCACTTCGGTGTCTGTCTGTCCGTCTGTCTGCCCGTCTATCTCCCCGTCTGTCTGTCCGTCTGTCACCCGATTTTGTCAGAGAAAGTTGGAATTTGGTGCTAATATAGAAATTGATGGCCTCATCAGAGCCGTGTAGTTTTGAAAGTTAAATTTTGACTTAAGAAGTTAGTTTTGGGGTGTGATATCGGAAGGGAAAAAAAATTTTTTTACTGAGTCATCGAGTATGGTATCAAATGTGAAAACACGAGTAAAAAATATATATATAATGTAACACTTGCGCACACTTTTCTTTGTATTATTTTTAAAAAAATCGAGAAAAATCGCTGTCCCCCCTTATCTCGAAAAGTACTGATCAAAAAATTTTGAAAAAATTCTGGAATATTCTTTACGGGGTGTAACGAAAATTATCACGAGTGTATTACCTTTAATAACTTATCTGATATATATATAAAAAAAACAAAATTTCAAGGTTATCAGTTTTCGGTAAAGATTGGAAACAAACTTTGTTGAAAACTCATTTGGGGTGTGGGGTCATTGATCATTTTATACCTCCGTAACAAAATTTTTTATTTTAAAAGCAATTAACGCACGGAACACTAATTGCGCAAGTTCAATTTGCACTTGACAGGTTATTTTTTTATGTGTTGGCGCGAGAATCTTTAAATAGAAGTAAGTTTTCTCACAGAGCAATTTAATTTACCTTTTTATGTACATTTTATAATTAAATATTTGTTCTTATTAGGATAACATTTGATAATGGTATCTTGGTGATTTTTATAGCTACTCTTTAATTTTAAGCAGCTATAAATATTATTTAATTATTAGTTGATATGTATAAGCCTAACGAATAATATATTATTTAAGTATGTAAATATTTTGTAGTGCAATCCCTTTTATTATATTCTTACTAGTAGACTCTGCCCGTGGTTTCAGTACTAGCTTATTTTTGTTGTTATGTAATAACAGTAAAGCACAATTGATTAATTCTAAAATTAATAAAAAATAACCGATCAAGTGCAAGTTGAACTTGCGCAATTAGTGTTCCGTACGTTTATTGCTTCTGAAATAAAAATTTTTGTTACGGAGGCATAAAATGATCAGTGACTTCATAAAACACATCCCAAATGAGTTTTCAACAAAGTTTGTTTCCGATCTTTACTGACAACTGATGACCTTGAATATTTTTTTTTTTATATGACAGATAAATTATTAAAAGTAATGCACTCTGATAATTTTCGTTCAATCTACACCCGTGGAGAATATTCCAGAAGTTTTTCAAAATTTTTGGATCAGTGCTTTTCGAGATAGAGGAGAGGACAGCGGTTTTTCGCCGTTTTTTCAAAATAATACAAAGAAAAGTTTGCGCATGTAAGACATTATATATGTTTTTGAACTCGTGTTTTTACAAGCTCTCATTTGACACCCCACTCGATGACCTAATAATTTTTTTTTTTCACTTCCGATTTTACCCCCCAAAACTAACCCCTTAAGTCAAAATTTAACTTTCAAAACTACATAGCTCTGATGAGGCCATCAATTTCTATATTAGTACCAAATTACAACTTTGTCCGTCAAGTAGTGTGAAAATCGGGTGGGACGACGGACAGACAGACACTGAAGTGATCTTATAAGTGTTTCGTACGAAACAGTAAAAATATAGTCAAGCACACCTGATTAATTCCATAATTAATAAAAAGCTGTAGTCAAGCACAGTTGATTAATTCTCCAATTGTCAAGCACAGTTTACTAATTCTCTAATTAATGAAACGACATGGAGAAGCACAATTGTCTAATGGTGATGATAATAATAATTTGCTAGAATAATTACAAGAATAATAATTGTCTAATTATAATAACCATTGTCTCGTAATAGTAACAATTTTCTGACAATAATAATTGGCTAATAAAAATAAACTGGCTGATCCCTCAGGTATTCTTATGTTCAAAAAGACAATAAATAGGCATATATCGCAGATATCCTCATGTTCAAAAGATAATAGATAGGCAGATAACCTAGATATCCGAATGTTCATTATATTAACTCACTCTAATATTAAAATTAATCGTTTTAGATCAATTAATTGCTCAAATAATTTTTCTTTAATTTCGGATATGTCATCTCAAGCTTGATTCATCGAGTAAGTCAAAATAGTTACATATCAGTCAGTTTAAAGAAATTTATAAGTGAAAAGTTAATTATAAGTACAGTACCATTCTGAATATTTTCAGTTGCCAACTTTAAAAATATTGGCTTGTAAATAGTTATTCATGATAGGGAAATAAAATATTTAAAATTTTTAGAAAAATCGCGTGCACATGGTTGGTTTCAATGATAATAACTGCTAAATTAATATTTATAAAAGTCCAGTAAACTATATTTATAGACACTAAAATCTACTTAGCAGCTTTTTGACGTAGAAATCCAATTTATTTTAATAAATCTCATATGAATAGTCTAGAGCAACTTATTTAATTAGATAGTAATAATTTCAATAATCGTAAAAGTGAAAAGGTCACATTTATTAAAATGAATTTCAACTGTTTCGTGAGTTAGGGCACAAAAGTTATGAATATTTCCTGTTTACAACAGGAAAGACGCCTTATGTAAATAATGGTAAATGAAAATTCTGTCACACTGAAAATGCTGGCAAAGCAATCTTTTAACATAATAAATAAAACGCAAAATAAATCTTTAAATCGAAAAGGCGATAACCATTCATTAGAGGCTTTCGTGGATGCAAGTTAGACATTCTACTTTAAATTCATGAGTCAATGCCAAATAAAATAAAGTTAGGTTAGCCGATACTTTCGAAATTATTATTTTAATGGCGATAATTGACAAAACTATTAATAGAGAGACTATTATAGGTAAAGATTTTGAAATCAGATACGACTTGCTTAAAGATCAATCGTTTACATAGCTCGAGTCCCTTTTAGTAGAACCCAGAGGGTGACCAGAAATTCTGACCTATCCACGAACCGTCTGTCTAGTTGTTCATTCTATCGGCCGATTCGAATAAAATCCTTTAACGTTGATTTTGCGGCCTCTGTACCCTGTAATGCCCAAAATGTTACATCCAAAAAGGACTGTCATTTAACCACTTTAATCAAGTACCATAACATTTTTTGACACCAAAAAAATGGAACGCCCCAAAGGGCAGACGCCGCCGAGATCGGATAGTCTCGGCGGCGTCTGCCCTTTTGCAGTTTTTAAACTCGAAAAACGACCGTTTTTGGCTAGAAAAAGCGGGTCCAGCTTCGTCCTCGGGTATTGACGGAGTCTGACTTTTCCAGTTTCCCTCTTATTTTAGCAAAAACAAATTAAATGTATTGATTTTTTATGGTTAAATAACAGTCCATTTTTGGATCAACGTTTTTTGGGCCCTAAAGCTGGGTCCGGTCTCAGCGGCGTCTGTCATTTGGGACGTTCGACTTTTTTAGTGTCAATGGTATTTGATTCAAGTGGTTAAACGACGGTCCATTTTTGGATGTAGCATTTTGGGCCTTATCTGGGCATTCCAGGGCACGGGGCCGCAATATCAACGTTAAAGGCCTTTATTCGACTCACCTGAGAGAAGCAACAACTAGGAAGACGGTTAGGCGACAGGTCAAAATTTCGGGTCGTCCTCTTGGTCCATAATAATTAAAACTAAACGGAATTTTAAGTTTTTTTTTTCAACTTTCAAAACTAAGTTTTGTATTAATAATAATGATACTATAAACATAATAGAACTTAAAATAAAATTAAAAGATTTTTTTATTTGCAGTAATAGTTCTTTTACAGATAAAGAAAACTTAAATTGCCTTTTAAGGACATTGAAGCTCATTTTTGTTTTAAATTCGATAAGCTGGATAGTTTTTGGTTTTGTTATTTTTAATGAAACGGGTTTACTTCTAGTCGTTGGAAGATATATAAATTTTCATGATGATATGGAGCATTTTACGGTTAGAAAGTTCCTCTGAAAAAATACTGGAAACATATAAAAATGCTCGAGGCATACAAAGTAAAAAGAGTACGTAAATCATTCGGTATGAATAGAAACATACACAAATGTTAGAGTTATTCAAGTCAAAAAAAGTATGTACAGCATTTGGTATGTTATCGAAACATACAAAAATGCTCCAAGCAAATGAAGTAAAAACGGTATGTAAAGCGCTCAAGATGTCAGAAAACAAACGAAAATGGTCTGGGCATATACAGTAAAAAACACATATACAGCCTGCAATATTTAGTAAAAACATACAGAAGTGCTGGAGTCACACAGAATAAGAAGAGTATGTAAAGCATTCGGTATGTCAAAGAAACATATAAAAATGCGCGAGGCATGCAAAGTAAAAACAGTACGTAAAGCTGTCGATGTCGGTATGAATAGAAACAAACAAGAATGCTCTAAGCAGACAAAGAAAAAAAAGTATGTATGCCATGGAATCATATAAAAATGCTCGAAGCATACAAGGTCAAAAGATCTGTAAAGTATTCGGTATGTCATAGAGAGATATTTATCCAGTGATTATAGCATCCATCTTCTGAAGAAATCCAAGTGAAGATTTTTCTTCGGAATGTTCATTGTTTCGGTATCAGAAATATTGTGTCAAAAATCCATTACGAAATCGTGCTGGCAAGGAAAGTTATCGAAGGTCAAGGATAGCGAAAATCAGTTTTTCTCAAATATCTCTTGAATTATTGGTTTTACGTGAATTTTAGTTATTATGAAATCTGCTGATCATCTGCATAAAAAAGGTTCTATACAAAATTTACGCGGAACTAATAGTTGTCGAGATATGAAGCTGAGAAATTTTGGAGAAAGGGGCATACTCCAATATACGTTTACGTTTAGTGGTGTATAGAGACAATATGACGCATTTATGCGTAGAAAAACCGTTTAATACACACACACGCCCATAATTCTTCTTCTCTGAGATGTCTTTGAAGTTGCAGCTGTCTAGAATTGCAATTGTAATCTCATGGGTCGATGTATACCTGAAAATATTTGAGGAAGCATTTTGACCCTTTCAAACTCAGTTCAACGCTATATAACATAGAGTTCGGACGTTTTATTCATATCGAAACATTCTGTAATTCTATTACAATGGCTGATAACACTGGTTTCATTTGTAATGAAACTTTGTCTAGTGGCGCGTTTGTGACTTTTGTTAGCGGTTTAGAAACAATTAGAAATGCGAGTGTTGAAATACTGTGACTGTGCATGTTGAGGGTCGGAAAAACTATACGAAGAAATTCAACATTGAATCACATAAGAAACGTCGTATGAGTGGTTCTCCTTCAACGTCTCAATGCCCTCCTCTTAAGCATAGGTCAACCTCATTTGACTTTGATACGTTGTGTATTTTTTGTGGCGAACTAGCCATTGAGAAAGTAGAGCAAAAAAAGAATAAAAAATATCGACGAAGTATCCCACATGTAAGTAGATTATCAGTCGAGGATACTGTAATACAAGCAGCTGATGCGCACAACGATAATTATTGGAGAGCTATAAAGAATCGTATCAACTTTGAATTCGACTGAGTTGCTGCTAACGTTATCTACCATAACCATATTTTAATCATATTATTTTGTCAACTTCTGATCAGAAGAAGGTCATCCAGCAGACGAAGATATTTCCAATAAAATGAGTAAATTTTTGAATTGTATAGAAAATAATGATGATTGTCAATTCACTGTAGGAGAGCTAAAAGTCATATTTAGCCGATAAAACAATAATATCTGAATTGATTGAACGATATGGTCATGAGATCATTATTGCTTCTAAATCTAAATCGATGATAATTATTTGCTTTCACGATACTCAGGTAAATGTTTAATGTGCGTCGTGGTATGACAATAGGGAAAAAAACCCAAAGAAGAACGACTTCGGATTATTGAGACCGCTGCATTAAATATCAGAGGAGATATAACTTCAGCTGTTGTCAATCCAGAGTTTTATCCACCTCCAAATAAAATGTTTGATAACGTGAACGCAGATATTTCAGAAAGTTTATCTTTTCTTATAAAAGAAATTATTTTAAAAAATAAAAAAGGAAATAAAGGGATACTGAGCCTAAGTGCATGGCATGCTATTATGTCTACACTACGCTCACGATCTTTCTCATCACTATTATTGGTCAGTCTTTCTGTATTTATTCATAGAATATATGGTTCGAAACGATTACTGGATATTTTATCAACTATCGGTTTAACGGCCTCATATAAAGAAGCAGTAACATATATCCTCAGCCTACTGTTCAATTACCTCATTCAAGTACTGTGAAAGAATATGCTACAAATAATGTAGATATTAACATCTACAATATTGATGGTCATAACACAATTGATATTATGGGTATTATAAAAGTAATAACTCCAAAAGATACAGTTATCAATGAAGAATCAATAACTAAACGTCGTCAAATTCAACGTGCAGAAAAATTAGCTATGTGACTCTTGAGATATACAAAAATCCTGGAATATATGGATTAAGTAAAATTAAAATGAAAAATTTTAATTACAAAGAAACATCTGGAGTATCAACCTTTAATATAACTGATTTATTGTGGATGTTTGAAAAGTCAAAAGATATCCTCATTTACCAGGATGGAACGGTTTCATTGAGTGTCTTATGAAAAAAAATTTACACTTTTCAATGTCTCGAATTTTATTTTTACCACTCATACATCACCTTTCATTTTACTTCAAAAGTGGTGCGGAAACGAATGCATCGTAACACTCAACTTTTATCAGCCTCATATCTCGAGAACTATTAGTCTCACGTAAATTGTGTATAAAACCTTTGTTATGTAGATTTTAATGGTGAATAAATTCTACAATATACAAAATTTACATAAATCCAATAGTTTACGAGATAGTTGAGAAAAACTGATTTTCGCAACCTGTGACCACATGATTTCGCAATGGATTTTTGACACAATATTTCTGATATCAAAACAAAGAAAATCCTGGAGGAAAATCTTTACTTGGATTTTTTTCAAAAGATTAGTAATTTTTTTGAATAAAGTGACTGGACTATACAATAACCTTTGAGGCACATAAGGTCAAAACAGTACGTAAAGCAATCCATGTGTCATAGAAATGTATAAAAATGCTCGGGGTACACAAAGTAAAAAAATTTATGTAAGAAATTCAATATGTCAGGATAGGACATACAAAAATGCCCGAGACATACATAGTTAAAAAAAATATTCAGATATGTTAACTAAATATTTTCTTAAGTGAAGCAGGCAAAAAAAAAAAAATGTTAGACGCATACTGAAATGTTTGATGAGTCCAACACTTACAATATTGTTGTTGTTATTTCTCATCGTGTACTTAATTTTATAACGACGACCGACTTGAGGACCATTTAGCAAGTCAGTATGGCCGAATATTAATAATACACCCCGTATAGATGTAAGTTTCGACAAACTGCAAGATCAACAGAAAGCAGAACAGGCATGGTATGAAGCAAAGGCAGGGAACAACTACACGCCGCGCGGGCGCTGAATAAATAACATATTATTGTTAATGTTTTATTTACAAGGGTTTAATCTCTGTCAATTAACAGATAATTATTTTAACTCAAGGGTGTTCTTAGTTTAATAAACCCATAAATTTTATTGTTTTTATTGTTAAGAACAATTAACAGACGACATTATAATATCCCTATTTATAAATTACTCTATCTATACAAAATCTAATAACTTACCATTTCAATGCTTTGGCTGCGATTTAATAGTTGTCCTGTATTATTCAATTCATCCCGTGTCGTTATTAATACCAATGAATCTTGAGTAGTTTCAATGTCCATCGAAGAGGATGTCACCTCAAATTCAGATATCGTAATGAGACCTGTTTGTGCTGGTAATGAAAATTGTTCTGTATTAATTGAAGAAGACAACGTTGTATATGCAGTAGTAGGAGTAACTTCAGGAGGTTTTAAGTATCTTATTTTGCCGAAAGTCGTTTGTTTTGAGCTTGCTTGGCGACTGACGTTTACCAGAGATTCTGTAATAAATTAATAAATTTTAGTCACATTCTACGTTCAAAAAATTAAGGTATTTTATAAAGGTAATATCTGGAAGTAACTACACTGCAGAAAATTTTGGGGTAATGTTGTTAAAATTATGGCTAAAAATGGACTTGCAACCGTGTGAAAAAAGTGCAAAAAATTTAAATAAACAACTGATTTCTTGATGACAAAGCAGCCCAAATAAATATTTTAAATGTAATTTAATAGCAAACTAAACATAATTGAAAACTTGTGTACCCATAGTAAAAGTATTACAGCTAAAAATCATGAAACCAGCAAGATTCATTAAATAGCTGAGTCAGCTTAAATGGCTGAGTCAGCTGTATTGGATTCTTAATTGTTCATCCAGATTTTTTTTTTCTTTACGCATACTACGAGACTCATTTGTGCTTATTAATAGTTCCTTAATAAACTAATTTCATATCAACTGAAGATTTATACTTATTTTTGAATGTTATATTTAAACATCGACGATTTTTATTGCGGTGTTTTCACGTCGTCATTATGAATTATTCAAACTCTTACATTACAAGATCCATACAGAAGCTTAAACGCCCTGACAAATTATAAGCAAATGTTTATTTTTCATCTATTCTATATTTCTCGTTACCAAATATCTACGTTCAAACTCTTCATTTAATGTTCAACTCAAAAATTTTGCAGCCTGGGTTATCTGAAAAATTCTGACGCATTTTTTAAGTACCAACTGATTAAAACTCATCTAGTGATTTAGACCACAATGAGGAATGAAAAAGTCATAATTTTTCACCCGCTGAGTGTAGTCATACGCTCCAAACTGTATAGTTTATCTACAAAAATTTTAGAAATTCGTTACACATGATGAAAAATGTTAGCAATTAATAAATAGCTCGTTATTTTTTTAAAATATTGGATAGAAAAAATATAGCAAACATGTCCAATAAACATAAAAGTAATTTTAGAACGCTCGTTTACTTATCCCTTAAAATTTACCGACAGCTTAATTTCTCCAGGTTTTATTAAACCCTCTGTTTAATCGCACAAATTCAGCTCAAGGTGTTATTCCTTTCCTTTTCTATTCTTGAATAAATATTATGTTATAATTTTCCACTGAAACGAACAGAAATGATTCCACAGCCATTTATTAGTTAAAAATTAAGTTCTCCAAATAGAAAAACTGCATTAACATTAAAATATTTAACTAGAGACTTAACAAATTTGTCAACTGCATGTAAAATAAAATTGGAGCTCATTTTTCCTAAGGTCTCCACTTTTTTTTGCCTCTATTTTTGACGTATGCTAATAAAACGAAACCAAAAATAATCCCAAAGCAAAGAGTAACACATACTACACACACACACACACACATATATATATATATATATATATATATATATATATATATATATATATATATATATATATATATATATATATATATATATATATATATATATATATATATATATATATATATATATATATATATATATATATATATATATATATATATATATATATATATATATATATATATATATATATATATATATATATATATATATATATATATATATATATATATATATATATATATATATATATATATATATATATATATATATATATATATATATATATATATATTAGCTGTCAGCATTTTCCGTATGGAAAAACCCCCGTTCCAGGCCTGGTTAAAAAAAATTAGGATTGGCCGAACGATGCATTATAAGAAGGAGAATATTAATTATTGATAATTGGTTTCAGGCAGACTGACTTGTTTACATTACGTAGATTAAATTATACTTAAGTTACTGTTATTCATATGTCTCATGTCACAAACATTATAAAAAGGTGCTATTATGTCACACACATTATAAAAAGTGTGTAATGAGATTTAGGTAACAGGGATACTTTTGGTACGCATTATGAAGAATATTTTAGAGAGCCGAAGTAGTCGGCCAGCTTTGTTAGATGTCTGAATGCAATTGTTAATAAAAGTTATTGTTGTCGAAATTGCCCAAAAGTGTTTAAATTATTTTCTTTTAAAATAAAAGCTAACATATATATATATATATATATATATATATATATATATATATATATATATATATATATATATATATATATATTTTTTTTTATTGGTCTAGCACACGTGCTGCAGGGAAGTCCCTAAAGCGCTCCAGGAGCGGCACGAGTGCGGAAAAAGCGATTCACGTTGTTCTTGAATCGCTGTAAATTGTACTCGGTGGGAAACACAGCGCTGGGCAAATTATTCCAAAGGGATGACGTTCTCCATATAAAAGATTGCTTGAAAAGCGTCGTACGCGGAGTAACAAGCTGAACCTCATACGGATGCGAAGCACCAGCGCGACGTGTATTTCTAACATGCACCGCTTTGGGAGGAATTAAGCGGGCTACATCCTTCGAACACTTTCCATGAAAATACTTGTAGAACAGACTCAAGTCGCCAACCGTTCTTCGATGTTCCAGCGAATCAAGGCCGCCGGTCAATTCCGGGTCCCCAATCAGACGGACCGCTCTTCTCTGAGCAGAATCCAACAAATGCAGTGTATGTTTGGGAGCGGAGCCCCAAACGTGGGAGCAGTATTCCATAGTTGGTCGAATTTGGGCTTTGTAAAGAATTAACAGTTGCTGTGGGGTGTAAAGCTTTCTGGTTCTAAATAATATTCCCAATTTTTGAGAAGCTCTCCTTGCTATGCCTGCAACATGTTCATGCCAAGACATATTTGCTCCCAAACTAACGCCCAACAAATTGAGCGACGATGCTAGGGGAATGGAGTGCCCCGACATAACTATGTCGGGTTCAGCAACGTTAACTTTTTTAGAAAAAACTGCCGCTTGAGTTTTTGTAGCGTTAAATTCCACTTGGTTACTGTCACCCCAAGATAGAATTTCTTCCAGGTCTTTGTTAACTTGAACGACCTCCTGCTGTCTGCGGATATTCGCCTGAGCAGCCGATGTCCGAGCGTTCAAGGTGAATGAAGAGACAAGCGTACTGTCATCTGCAAAGCTATAGATTGGATTCCCGGTCTTTTCCAGCAGATCGTTAATGTAAATGAGAAAGAGAGTAGGAGACAGTATGGAGCCCTGGGGCACACCGGCGTTGATAGTGAGGGTGTTAGAAAGAAATCCGTCGACCGCCACTCGTAAAGAACGCTCTCTGAGGAAACATGAGAGCCACAAACAGAACCTTTCAGACATACCATAAGAGCGCAACTTAGCCAACAGTCCATCGTGCCAAACACGGTCGAATGCCTTGGATATGTCAAGAGCAACCGCTCGAGATTCTCCAAAGTGTTCAATTGCGTTGTTCCAAACATGTGTTACATAAGTCAGAAGATCTCCTGTTGATCTATGTTTACGAAAACCATATTGGTGATCGCTAATAATATTGAATCGTTCAAGATATTTTAGAAGATGCTCATTGATAACCTTTTCCATGACTTTCGATATTATTGAAAGCAGTGCAACTGGTCGGTAGTTATTTGGCAAGGTCTTCTTACCTTTTTTAGGTATCGGCTGAACCGTGGCACATTTCCAGCAGGATGGAAATATTCCCTTTCTGTAGGATAGGTTAAAAAGTCTACAGAAAACTGGTGTTAGTTCCCTTGCACAGTTTTTGAGAACTATGGCAGGTATTCCGTCAGCGCCAGAAGCCTTCTTGGTGTCTAGCTTCATTAAAATACGCTTTATGATGCGCTGTCTGAAGACAACATCGGGCATCCTTGACTGCAATATGGGAATAGTAGGTGGTGTTTTTCCTTGGAAATCGACAGTAGAATGTGAAGCAAAGAGTTCAGCTAACAAGTTCGCTCTCTCAACAGGTGTGGTTGCAATGGAATTATCTGGCCGTGTGAGTGGTGGTATGGTGGATTTGGTAAAATTTTGACTAACTGCCTTAGCGACTGCCCAAAAGGACCTGGAATTGTTGGGACAAGCGAGAAGTTTGTTTCTAATTCGTTGATTGTGTGCCTCCTTGGTTTCGTCGATAATTCCCTTGCATCTGTTCCGGGCATGAACAAAGATGTTTCGATTTAAGGTGTTAGGATTTTCACGCCATTGTCGGTAGGCAATATGTTTAGACGCAACAGCTTCTTTGCATTTTCGGTCGAACCAAGGCTTGCCGTTGGAGGAGCATTTCTTCGAAAAAGGGATGTAAGCTTCCATACCAGCCAAAATAACATCGGAGACTTCCCTGGCGCAGTCAGATGGGTTATCGGATCGAAAACAAACGTCCATCCAAGGGAAAGTTCGAAAGTATTCCATGAGATCTTCCCATTTAGCAGATTTGTAGTGCCAAATCTTACGCGGCCTAGGCGCCTCTCTGTCTATATATATATATATATATATATATATATATATATATATATATATATATATATATATATATATATATATATATATACATATACACATACTTTTTTCGTTTCTAGGACAGAAAATTGGAGTACTTAGTAGTAAATTTAGCGTGGCACAAACAGTATATTTATCTGAATACGATGCGAAGTTTAGATTCGCATGTTTAACTTACACGTAAAACATATGTTTGACGTTTCACTTTTGCTTCAGAGCATTTTCAAAATTTTCTTCTAGACCATTGGTATCTCTAAACTATACACTTATACACACATGATAAACTGATTTGACTAAGATACATTTAAAACAATTGCAACATTTTATGTTAGAAAATTTTGAACGTTAACACCAAACTAACAGTAATTTTTGAAAAAATAATGCAATGGTTGTTCTTTATATAACGTTTATTTTATTTTAGACCTGGATGATTTTTCATCTATAGTTTTTTGTTTATTTTTGTATTATGTATTGGTATTAATCATTATTTACTTTAAAAGGACAACTCTACTTAGGTTGTGATTATTTAAGGAGGGGAGGCCTGTGTAAACGGCAGTTTTTTTATGAAACATTTTTTGAGAAACTATAACATTTATACAAAAATGGAAAAGTACATAAAAAAAAATAACTTTTTGCCTTCAAAAATAGAGCGTCAACTTTTTAAAAAAATACAAAATGGAGGAGCAGCATTTGCTCAAAGGTGACTCCTTGAATTTGCGCCGTGCAACACCCAGGTTGCTATAATGCAATAAAAAAAATTAAAAAAAAATCATTAGAGTATGATTATACGCTTTGAATGAATTTAAATTTACCAAAAAAAAATCAAAAATTGCGAATTTGGGACCATTTTGAAAAAATTAAACCTTTTTTTATAAACAATTGTCAAAGAATAATGTTTATAACTAACTTTTTACAATTTTTATACATTCATTCAATGGTCAATAGGTTAATGAATATCTGTGTAAAATTCCAAGTGAATCCGTGAATTATTTTTTTAGCTACATTGCACGGCACACGAAATTTTACGTTTTGAGAAAAACGCGTTTAAAGTTTTTGGTAAATTTTTTAGCCGATGCACTTGGGCAAATTTCTTCTTCTTACTCAGTATATATACATACATATACCTTGGACTTAATTTTTTACCTAAGTAAAAGCCTAAAACGTGAGCGGACTGAACCGGTCAGAGACGGCGGCTTGGACGATAATTTCTAAAACTTGGTGAGGAGCTTCTTCGTTAAACATAATAAAAAAAATGTCAAAAAGCCTTTAATTAAACTATATAGTGAAGCGACTGAAACCGGTCAGAGACGGTCTTTTTCTCTTGGAGTAGTTATGTCGTTACATGGTTTCATTATAACTAGGTTTAGTTCATTTTAGTTTAGTTTGAATATTTGTGTTCGTTTTTAAAAACTTGGTGAGGAGCTTCTTCCAGATGTTACAATTGATTAGCTTTTACTTTTAAATTTGTAAATAGTAGATTTTTTTTTGGGATTTATGGTAAAGTATTATATTGTTTCTTTAACACACTTTTTCATTTTTAGGAGAGTACGTTTGTATAGGGAAGTGCAACGAATTTATATTGGCTTTCTTTATATCATTAGTATGGTTTGATGAGTTATTGTAGAATCTACATGGTCTCTTTTTACTATTCGATTTACGTTACTTTCTTTAAAATTATTTTGTAGTAAAACCTATCTTACTTTGTTTAACATTTCAGCTCTTGATTCCAGAGAGGTCATTGCTCAGTTAGACCAACTTTGTCCTGTCCAGGTAAGTTTTGTGTACCATTGTGTAATGATTTTTTTTTTTATTTTTCCTGATTATCGTAATGTCTAGAAAGTGTATCCTATTGTATTTTTCCAATTCTGATGTGAACTGTATTTTGCTGTGAAAATTATGAATTTCTTGGTGAATCTCATCATTTTATTATCAGATACACCCAGCAAAGAATCGTCAACGTATCCTTTGAAAAACAGTACATCGAAATTTCATCTTTCAATAACTTTTGCCACCAAGAATTCCATAACCATTTGAGGAATAACAGTTGAAATAAGAGAATCCATTGTATATACATCAGCCTATCTATAGAACTGTTTTCTGGAATTTGGAAATAATTGGTATTTAGTGTAAGATTAACAGTCCATTTCGTACTGAATCTGCGTTGGTCGCGTTTCTGTCGTCAGAGCTGCGGAGGGGGATAAATAATGCTAGCCTATCAGTCATCAAGAACAGTGCCATCGGGATATCAGGCGACCTCCCAAAGCAATTAGCCTTGCTCCCTATAAGAGGTACTGCGGATTTCTACTTTTTATTTTTTCTTTACTGTGAAAATTTTATGGATGAAAATATCATAAAAATCTCTAAATCAGACAGCAGGAAATTTAACAAAGGCTCCCTACTTGAATTTCCAGTATCAGTATATGTTAATAATAACGACATAATTTTGGCACCTGAATCCAATGAAAGTGCAGTGCAGGGGACCAACCTTATTCTAAATCCTAAGCTTGATAAACTCAGCTGGAAGCGCATGCATTAACGTATGATATATATATATATATATATATATATATATATATATATATATATATATATATATATATATATATATATATATATATATATATATATATATAATATATATATATATATATATTTAAATTATTTTTTCTATTTTTTTTTTACGGGTCTAGCACACGTGCTGCAGGGAAGTACCTAAAGCGCTAAAGGAGCGACACGTGTGCGGAAAAAGCGATTCACGTTGTTCTTGAATCGCTGTAAATTGTACTCGGTGGGAAACATAGTCCTGGGTAAGCCATTCCAAAGGGATGATGTTCTCCATATAAAAGACCTTCTTGAAAAGCGTTGTACGAAGAATAACAAGCTGAACCTTATATGGATGTGAAGTATCAGCGCGACGTGTACTTCTAACATGCACCGCTCTGGGAGGAATTAAGCGGGCTACATCCTTCGAACACTTTCCACTAGTTGGTCGAATTTGAGCTTTGTAAAGAATTAACAGTTATTGTGGAGTGTAAAGCTTTCTGAGCTTTGGTTCAAAATAATATTCCCAACTTTTGAGAAGCTCTCCTTGCGATGCCTGCAACATGTTCATGCCAGGACATATTTGGTCCCAAATTAGCGCCCAACAAATTAAGTGACGATGCTAGAGGAATGGAGTGCCCCGACATAACTATGTCGGGTTCAGCTACGTTAACTTTTTTAGAAAAAACTGCCGCTGGGTTTTTTCAGCGTTAAATTCCACTTGGTTACTGTCACCCCAAAATAGAATTTCTTTCAGGTCTTTGTTAAGTTGAATGACTTCCTGCTGTCTGCGGATATTAGCCTGAGCAGCCGATGTCCGAGCGTTCAAAGTGAATGAAGAGATAAGCGTACTGTCATCTGCAAAGCTGTAGATTGGATTCCTGGTCTTTTCCAGCAGATGGTTAATGGAAATGAGAAAGAAAGTAGGAGACAGTATGGAGCCTTGGGGCACACCGGCGTTAACAGTAAAGGTGTTAGAAAGAAATCCGTCGACTGCGACTCGTAAAGAACGTTCTCTGAGGAAACATGAGAGCCACAAACAGAACTTTTCAGACATACCATAAGAGCGTAGCTTAGCCAACAGTCCATCGTGCCAAACACGGTCGAATGCCTTGGATATGTCAAGAGCAACCGCGCGAGATTCTCCGAAGTGTTCAATTGCGTTGTTCCAAACATGTGTTACATAAGTCAGAAGATCTCCTGTTGATCTATTTTTACGAAAGCCATATTGGTGATCGCTAATAATGTTGAATCCTTCAAGGTATTTTAGAAGATGCTGATTGACAGCTTTTTCCATGACTTTCGATATTATCGAAAACATTGCGACTGGTCGGTAGTTGTTTGGCATGGTCTTCTTGCCTTTTTTAGGTATCGGCTGAACTGTGGCACATTTCCAGCAAGAACGAAATATTCCCTTTCTGTAGGAGAGGTTGAAAAGTCTACAGAAAACTGGTGTTAGTTCCCTTGCACAGTTTTTGAGAACTATGGCAGGTATTCCGTCAGCACCAGAAGCTTTTTGGTGTCTAGCTTCATTAAAATACGTTTTATGTTACGCTGTCTGAAGACAACATGGGGCATCCTTGACTGCACTATGGGAATAGTAGGTGGTGTTTTTCCTTGGAAATCGGCAGTAGAATGTGAAGCAAACAGTTCGGCCAACAAGTTTGCTCTCTCAACAGGTGTTGTTGCAATAGAACTATCAGGCCGTGTGAGTAGTGGTATGGTGGATTTGGTGAAATTTTGACTAGCTGCCTTAGCGACTGACCAAAAGGACCTGGAGTTGTTGGAACAAGCGAGAAGTTTGTTTCTAATTCGCTGATTGTGTGCCTCCTTGGTTTCGTCGATAATTTCTTTGCATCTGTTCCGGGCACGAACAAAGGTGTTACGATTTATGATGTTAGGATTTTCACGCCATTGTCGGTAGGCAAGATGTTTAGAAGCAACAGCTTCTTTGCATTTTCGGTCAAGCCAAGGCTTGCCGTTAGAAGGACATTTCTTCGAAAATGGAGTGTAAGCTTCCATACCAGCTAAGATAACATCGGAAACCTCACTAGCGCAGTCAGATGGGTCATCAGATCGAAAACAAACGTCTAACCAAGGGTAAGTTCGAAAACATTCCGTGAGATCTTCCCATTTAGCAGAATTGTAATGCCAAATCTTGCGCGGTTTAGGCACCTCTCTGTCACCGACTGGTAGGACACTCGATGTCGAAAGCAGTTTATGGTCGGAAGAACCCAACGGCGGATTTACGGTGACCTTGTAAATCTCCGGATTGGTGGTTAAAAACAGATCAAGAATACTGGTGAACTCCCCGTCTCGATCAGGGATCCGTGTTGGTTCGTCAATAAGCTGAGTTAAGTCACAACTGATTGAGTATGATTCAACTTCACGACCTAGTTCGTCGGTAGTATTTGAATATTTAAGCCAGTTAATGTTGTGGACATTAAAGTCGCCCAGGATGGCAATTTCGGCATTTGGATAGTTAATTTATAAATGATCGATGGTGTCTGCAAGAGAAGCGAAAAGTGTTCTAAAGTTAGTATCACTTGGCGGTCGGTAGAGGATGCAGATGAACCTTGTGGTTTTTTGAGTCGTTATTTTTAACCACATAACATCAAAGTTAGAGGGCTCCAGAGCCTCTTCTCGTTGGCAAGAGAGGTCGCGTTTGTCAAAAAGACAGATTCCAAAGTTACGCCTAAATCGGGAATAGATATATATATATATATATATATATATATATATATATATATATATATATATATATATATATATATATATATGTATATGTATGTATAAACTATATATATATATATATATATATATATATATATATATATATATACACTTGTTTTTATAAATTAATTTAACTTTTAATTAAATAATATATGATTAATTGTTCTGAATCAGAAGATTAAAACGAATAACTTATTGAAAAACGTCGAGACGTCCAAGCATAGAATCAATTTTCAATTTCGGTTCTGTTATGAATTGAAATTTGGAATGCCATCTGTGCAAATAGAACAATTCATAATGGAAATTGGACATATATTACTTCATTCATCGGATCGGTTTTATGTGTGCGTAGACGAGTATGTTAGTTATAATTTTACACTGGCTCAATAATGCAATATCTTATCAATGGCGATGTACAAGAAATAAATTAATTAAGTGTGAATAGAGACATTAAAAAAGTTGTGTATGCAGTTAAGCAAATTAAAAAGTTTTTCGTGGCCATGAATTATTTCAAATGTATCTGCAGGTTTTTTTTGCTATAACAGAATTTCTCCAAACCATTTTGTGTTTTGCTGCCGAAAATGGCACAGTTTCTGTTGATCGTTATGTAAGTCACTTCATTAGTTATATGACTGAGTGTGGGTCAGACTTGGAAGTCCATTATATCAGTGTTAGTTAGCCAGAAAGCGTACATCATTCTCAAGTTACGTGAAATACTAGCTTTTTTCAACACAAGTACAATTAATTCAGATGACTCTGCTATCTCTAGCTCTCTTATATATATATATACATATATATATATATATATATATATATATATATATATATATATATATATATATATATATATATATATATATGCAGTGCCTGGATTCTGAAGGTTTCGTGGACCGAATACATCACCAACTTAGAAGTTCTACGCCGAATAGACAATGCCAAAGAAATTAGACTCACAATTGAAAGGCGAAAGCTTGAACATCGTGGCCACGACATGAGACATAATAAACACCGTCTCTTGCTGCTGATAATACAGGGAAAAATAGATAGCAAATGAGGTCTAGTGAGAAGAAGACAGTCTTGGCTATATATCTTAAGACAATGGTTCGGACCTACATATGTTCAGCTGTTTCGAAGCGCTCGCTGTCAATTAGGTCAAGGTTGCCATGTTAATAACCAACGTCCAAAACGGATAAGGTATTGCAAGAAGAAGATTATCAGCAACAGTAGGTTTGACTTTTTTTTGGTTGATATTATTTTTTTGTCTCAATCTTTTTCTAATTTGTTTAAGGAAGCTGTTTCTTGCATCGTGAAACTGATGATTCAAGGTTGTGTATGTAGTTAATAACACTTTTTTTTTTTGGTCTTTTTCGAGGATTATGTGTAATTTAATAATAAAAAAAAAAACAAAATCGTTTTGAATTTATTATAAACTTAATTTCGATTTGGATATACTGACGTTTGAAAAATGGAATTTTTACAATTTAACACACTTAATATATGAACAGTTCAGTTTAAAAAATACGTGGATCTGTATGCTCTATCAAACAATGCTAACTTTTCGTTTATTTTCCTCTGAAACGTAAATCCGGGAAATCTTGTTTCTGATTCCATCGAAAATTAACCGGACCGGACGGTAGAATTTTTAACAAGAGTGTAAAATCCAAAGTGCAAGTCATTTTCTTTACATTATAGTGTTAAGAAGGTAGACCTAGTTAAGATGTAGAAATGCCATTTTTTTTTAAATTTAGTATCTTAAAAACATGTTTAAAATACCTTTTAAATTACTAATAATATTATTTTTCATGTTACAAAAAGTTCTTCTTTCTCACATTTGATCAATGTGGTTCTATGTTTGGCTGACGGGCCAAAACCAAGTCAGCACAAACGCTATTACCATTCCGTATTAAGGAATGACCTGACAATGTTACATGTTTTCAAAATCACTGACTTCTGAATGTTTCTGTGTATGTCTGTGTTGAGTCCTAATTGCACTAAATGTGGTGTGAATGTTATTGGTGTAAGGCCTGTGGGTGATATAATGAGGGGGACAATGATGACTTTTTCTTCTCTCCATAGCCTTTTTATTTCCGTTGCAAGGTCTGTGTATTTGGAAATTTTTTTCTGTGTATTTCGTTTGGATGTTTGTGTCGTTGGGGACAGCTATGTCAATTAGATAGGTGACTTTTCCTTTTTTGCCCTGAAAAGTAATATCGGGTCTATTAGCGGAGCGGTTTTATCTGTATGGATACCGATGTCCCAGTAGAGCTTGTAATCTTCATTTTCAAGTATGGATGTTGGCGTGTATTTGTAGTAGGGATCTGTGTTTTCTATGAGTTTGTATGTTGTGGCTAGTGCTTGGTGAACTACTTTGGCAGCTGAATCATGCCTGGCTGTGTACTCTGTTCCGGCCAATATTTTACATCCGCTCGTTATGTGTTCGATCGTTTCTTTCTGCTGGTGGCATTTCCTACATCTATCCTCTGCAATAGTCGGGTCTTTGATGATATGCTTTTGGTAGTTTCTGGTTAATATAACTTTATCCTGGATGGCAAGTAAGAAGCCTTCAGTCTCAGGGAATAGCTGCCCATCCTGTAACCAGGTGTAGGATTGTTTTTTATTTACGTGGTCTTGTTCTATGTGGTATCTGTGTTTTCCGTGGAGTGTTTTCTCTGACCACGTTTTCATCTTTTCCTGTTGTAATTGGGTGTGACTGTGTGTGTCTGCTGAGTGGTCTGCCCGGGCTAAGTCGAGAGGTGTGTAGTTTTTGTCTGCTTTCACTGTCGCTGCGTGGAGGCTGGTTTGCTTGCTGTGAAAGAATTTCCTAAGTGTTTGTATTTGTTTTGTGTGTAATGATCTGATGGCTATAATTCCTCTTCCTCCTGCCTTCCTCTCGATGGTAAGTCTTTCTTTGCATGCGTTGGGGTGTAATTTCCTGTATTTGGTGAATTGAGATCGTATAAGGATGTGAATATTTTCTATGTCTGTTTGTGACCATTTGATGATACCAAATGTTATTCATGTTATTATTAATAATATTATTATTATCAAAAAGGAAAATTCCGAGTAGACACATTCTGTTACTCCGACCCAATAGGGTATTTTTTTTTTTTTATTGGTCTAGCACACGTGCTGCAGGGAAGTCCCTAAAGCGCTCCAGGAGCGGCACGAGTGCGGAAAAAGCGATTCACGTTGTTCTTGAATCGCTGTAAATTGTACTCGGTGGGAAACACAGCGCTGGGCAAATTATTCCAAAGGGATGACGTTCTCCATATAAAAGATTGCTTGAAAAGCGTTGTACGCGGAGTAACAAGCTGAACCTCATACGGATGTGAAGCACCAGCGCGACGTGTATTTCTAACATGCACCGCTTTGGGAGGAATTAAGCGGGCTACATCCTTCGAACACTTTCCATGAAAATACTTGTAGAACAGACTCAAGTCGCCAACCGTTCTTCGATGTTCCAGCGAATCAAGGCCGCCGGTCAATTCCGGGTCCCCCAATCAGACGGACCGCTCTTCTCTGAACAGAATCCAACAAATGCAGTGTATGTTTGGGAGAGGAGCCCCAAACGTGGGAACAGTATTCCATAGTTGGTCGAATTTGGGCTTTGTAAAGAATTAACAGTTGTTGTGGGGTGTAAAGCTTTCTGGTTCTAAATAATATTCCCAACTTTTGAGAAGCTCTCCTTGCTATGCCTGCAACATGTTCATGCCAAGACATATTTGCTCCCAAACTAATGCCCGACAAATTGAGCGACGATGCTAGGGGAATGGAGTGCCCCGACATAACTATGTCGGGTTCAGCAACGTTAACTTTTTTAGAAAAAACTGCCGCTTGGGTTTTTGTAGCGGTACTACGCGATACTACCAGATAGTAATAATCATGCTTCATGTTCGTTCGGTTAGTGATCAACAACGAAACTTATCTACCTGAGCAATTTTAAAGAACCAAGAATAACTAGCTTCTGCATCTTCATTGCAAGTAAACCAAACAAGATATTGTAAGCTGTAATATTCTTTAGAGTTTTTAAGAAAGTGTTCTTAAATTCTTCTAAAACTTCGTAATAAGGACCAGCATTATTACAAAATATCGTGGAAACAGAGCGTAAAGTTCGAATTGTAAATTTTTATTTACTTTTTTCTGCTTTTAGATTGCTATATTTCTTTTAACAGTTGCTGAAAAATCAATGAAAAATTATTTTTTATTTACTTTCGAGAAGTACTGGGTTTGTTGGCATGTAAATGCCTAATAATGGAAAATGCAAAATTTTAGTAATTGCGGAATCTCTCATTTTACACAATTGACTTGATTTGTTCCGGAAGGAACCCAAGGACCCCATCAATTCCGTACAAATGTCTAAGTAATATAGAAGGCGCAACGCTGCATTATGATAATAAATGTATGACGACATAGTGTACACTGGGCACACTAAAAGTAAATACATAAGCGAATCTGGCTCTTTGCTGTCACTAGATTGACTACGATACAACAAGGTAATAGTTACAAGGAAAAAGCAGAAATCCCTCTGTGTCTGCCTTGCGACACTAAATATTTTTTCAAAGCTGCATCTAATTAATGTTTCTGTAAAATACTCCACGTCAAAGCTTTTCTGTATTCTATCCATAAGACTATAGTTGTTCCACTTTTTTATTAATTGTTTTAAACTTAGGCGGTGTCAAATTTAAAATTTTTAACTCATCATTTTCTGTTAGAATGACGTAGATAAAGTTTACCACCTAGTTCTGCTGCTGCATCTTCTGCTGTCCTAAACAGAAAAGATCTCACTTCTCTCCATTTATGACGGCAAACACTCTAACCTCAGGAGTCCTTGTGCACCCTGATGACGTATTTTTATGAGCCTAGCACACGTGCTGCAGGGAAATCTCTAAAGCGCTACAGGAGCGATACATATGGGGAAAAAGCGATTCACGTTGGCCTTGAATCGCTGTAGATTGTACTCGGTCGGACACAGGCCTGGACAAATTATTCCAAAGGATTGAGGTTCGCCATATAAAAGACTGCTTGAAAAGGGTTGTGCGAGGAGTAACAAGTTGAACCTGATATGGATATGAAGTATTAGTGCGATGTGTATTTCTAGCATGCACTGCTCTGGGAGAAATTAAGCGTGCTACATCTATCGAACCCTTCCATGCAAATACTTGTAGAATCGACTTAAGTCGCCGTTCTTCGATGTTCCAATGAATCAAGATTGCTGGCTAGTTTCAGGTTTCCAATCGAGCAAACAGTCTTTTTCTGAATAGAATCGAACAAATGCAGTGTATGCTTGGAAGCAGAGCCCCAAACATGGGAGCAGTATTCTATTGTTGGTCAAATTTGAGCTTTATATAGAATTAACAGTTGTTGTGAAATCTAAAGTTTTCTAATTCGAAATAATATTCCTAGCTTTTGAGAAGCTCTCTTTGGTATGCTTGCAACATGTTCATGCCAAGAAAGATTTTCTACCATATTAACGCCCAGCAAATTGAGGGACGATACTAAAGGAACGGAATGCCCCGACATTACTATGGCGGGTTCAGCAACGTTAACTTTTTTAGAAAATACTTCCACCTGGGTTTTTGGAGTATTAAATTCTACTTGGTTACTGTCACCCCAAGATAGAATTTCTACCAGGCCTTTGTTAAGTTGAAAGACTTCCGGCTCTCTGCGGATATTTGCATGAATAGCCGAGGTTCGAAGTGTAATATAAATGAAAATGGGAGTAGGAAAGTAGGAGGCAGTATAGAGCCATGGAGCAAACCGGCCTTGATAGTGAAGGTGTTAGAAAGATATTTAAGAAGATGCTGATTTTCCATGACTCTCGATATTATTGAAAGCAGTGCGACTGGTCGGTAGCTGTTTAGTAAGTTCTTCTTGCCTTGTTTGGACATTGGCTGAACTATGACGCATTTCCAGCAGAAAGGAAATAGTCCCTTTCTGTAGGATAGGTTAAAAAGTCTACAGAAAATTGGTGTTAATTCTCTCGCGCAGTTTTTGGGTACTATGGTTTGTATTCCGTCAGGGCCAGGAGCTTTTTTGGTGTTTAGCTTCATTAAAATACATTTTATGATACGCTGTCTAGAGACAATATCGGGCTTCCTTGACTGCACTATGCGAATAGTAGGTGGTGTTTTTTCTTGGAAATCGACATTAGAATGTGAAATAAGGAGTTCAGCCAACAAGTTCGCTTTTTCAACAAGTGTTGTTGCAATAGAATTATCTGGCCGTGTGAGTGGATTTGGTAAAATTTTAACTAACGATCTTAGCGACTGACCAAAATGACCTGAAATTGTCGGGGCAAGCAAGAAATTTGTTTCTAAATTATTAATTATATACCTCTTTGGTTACGTCGATAATTTCTTTGCAACTATTCCACCAATACTATACCAGCCAAAATAACATCGGAGACCTTCTTAGCATAGTCAGATAGATCGTCGGATCTAAAACAAATATCTAACCAAGGGAAAGTTCGAAACTATTCCATGAGTTTTTCCATTTAGCAGATTTGTAGTGCCAAATCTTGTGAGGTTTAGGCGCCTTTCTGTTACTGATTGGTAGGATACTCTATGTCGAAAGCAGTTTATGGTCAGAAGAACCTAAGGGTGAATTTACGGTGACAGCGTAAATCTCTGCATTGGTGGTTAAAAACCGATCTGTGTGGAAAAAAGGATAGAGGATAGAATTTTCAGTTAATACGCATGTCCTTGTGAGTGCTAACCTCCTCCCTCCTCCTAACCTCAGTTCTTTTTTTAACTGCCTCATCACTCCAAAGTAATACAGCAGTATTGAACAATGCCTACATAGTCCTACTTTTTCTTAGTATTTAAATGGTGTAGCATATTCCTGCCTGACAATTCCAAGTTCTCTGGATGTTAACGATTTTTTTTTTTTATGGGTCTAGCACACGTGCTACAGGGAAGTCCCTAAAGCGCTACAGGAGCGACACGCGCGCGGAGAAAGCGATTCACGTTGTTTTTAAATCGCTGTAAATTGTACTCGGTGGGAAACACAGTCCTGGGCAAATTATTCCAAAGAGATGATGTTCTCCATATAAATGACTGCTTGAAAAGCGTTGTACGAGGAGTAACAAGCTGAACCTCATACGGATGTGAAGTATTAGCGTGGCGTGTACTTCTAACATGCACCGCTCTGGGAGGAATTAAACGGGCCACATCCTTCGAACACTTTCCATGAAAATACTTGTAGAATAGGCTCAAGTCGCCGACCGTTCTTCGATGTTCCAGCGAATCAAGGCCACCTGTCAGTTCCGGGTCTCCAATCAGACGAACAGCTCTTCTCTGAATAGAATCCAACAAATGCAGTGTATGTTTGGGAGCGGAGCCCCAAACATGGTAGCAGTATTCCATAGTTGGTCGAATTTGAGCTTTGTAAAGAATTAACAGTTTTTGTGAAGTGTAAAGCTTCCTAGTTCGAAATAATATTGCCAACTTCTGAGAAGCTCTCCTTGCTATGCCTGCAACATGTTCATGCCAGGACATATTTGCTCCCAAATTAACGCCCAACAAATTGAGTGACGATGTTAGAGGAATGGAGTGCCCCGACATAACTATGTCGGGTTCAGCAACGTTAACTTTTTTAGAAAAAACTGCCGCCTGGGTTTTTGTAGCGTTAAATTCCACTTGGTTACTGTCACCCCAAGATAGAATTTCTTCCAGGTCTTTGTTAAGTTGAATGACTTCCTGCTGTCTGCGGATATTCGCCTGAGTAGCCGATGTTCGAGCGTTCAAAATGAATGAAGAGATAAGTGTACTGTTATCTGCAAAGCTGTAGATTGGATTCTCGGTCTTTTCCAGCAGATCGTTAATATAAATGAGAAAGAGAGTAGGAGACAGTATGGAGCTTGGGGTACACCGGCATTGATAGTGAAGGTGTTAGAAAGAAATCCGTCGACTGCCACTCGCAAAGAACGCCCACAAACAGAACTTTTCCGACATACCATAAGAACGTAGCTTAGCCAACAGCCCATCGTGCCAAACACGGTCGAATGCCTTGGATATGTCAAGAGCAATGGCTCGAGTTTCTCCAAAGTGTTCAATTGCGTTGTTCCAAACATGTGTTACATAAGTCAGGAGATCTCCTGTTGATCTATTTTTACGAAAGCCATATTGGTGATCGCTAATAATGTTGAATCCTTCAAGATATTTTAGAAGATGCTGATTGACAGCCTTTTCCATGACTTTCGATATTATTGAAAGCAGTGCGATTGGTCGGTAGTTATTTGGCAAGGTCTTCTTGCCTTTTTTAGGTATTGGCTGAACTGTGGCACATTTCCAGCAGGAAGGAAATATTCCCTTTCTGTAAGATAGGTTGAAAAGTCTGCAGAAAACTGGTGTTAGTTCCCTCGCACAGTTCTTGAGAACTATGGCTGGTATTCCGTCAGCGCCAGAAGCCTTTTTGGTGTCTAGCTTCATCAAAATACGTTTTATGATACGCTGCCTGAAGACAATATCGGGCATCCTTGACTGCACTATGGGAATATTAGGTGGTGTTTTTCCTTGGAAATCGACATTAGAATATGAAGCAAAGAGTTCAGCCAACAAGTTCGCTTTCTCAACAGGTGTCGTTGCAATAGAATTATCTGGCTGTGTGAGTGGTGGTATGGTGGATTTGGTGAAATTTTCACTAACTGCCTTAGCGACTGACCAAAAGGACCTGGAATTGTTGGGACAAGCGAGAAGTCTGTTTCTAATCCGTTGATTGTGTGCCTCCTTGGCTTCGTCGATAATTTCTTTGCACCTGTTCCTGGCACGAACAAAGGTATTACGATTTATGGTGTGATTTTCACGCCAATGTCGGTATGCTAGATGTTTAGAAGCAACAGCTTCTTTGCATTTTCGGTCAAACCAAGGCTTGCCGTTGGAAGGGCATTTCTTCGAAAAAAAGGGATGTAAGCCTCCATGCCGGCCAAAATAACATCGGAAACCTCCTTGGCGCAGTCAGATGGGTCATCGGATCGAAAACAAACGTCCAACAAGGGAAAGTTCGAAAATATTCCATGAGATCTTCCCATTTAGCAGATTTGTAGTGCCAAATCTTGCGCGGTTTAGGCGCCTCTCTGTCACTGATTGGTAGGATACTCGATGTCGATAATAGTTTATGGTCGGAAGAACCTAATGACGGATTTACGCTGACTGTGTAAATCTCCGGATTGGTGGTTAAAAACAGATCAAGAAGGCTGGCGAACTCCCCGTCTCGATCAGGGATCCGTGTTGGTTCGTCAATAAGCTGTGTTAAGCCACAACTGATTGAAAATGATTCTGCTTCACGACCTTGTTCATCGGTAGTATTTGAATATTTAAGCCAGTTGATGTTGTGGACATTAAAGTCGCCCAGGATGGCAATTTCGGCATTTGGATAGTTAATTTGTAAATGATCGATGGTGTCTGCAAGAGAAGCGAAAAGTGCTCTAAAGTTATACAGGATACAGATGAACCTTGTGGTTGGTTGAGTCGTTATTTTTAACCACATGACATCAAAGTTTGGGGGTCCAGAGCCTCTTCTCGTTGGCAAGAGAGGTCGCTTCTGACAAAAAGACAGATTCCAAAGTTACGCCTAAATCGGGAATAGAAGTCGTACCCAGGATAAAGATAGTTAACTGTGCTGGTCGATGAACCGACCTTGGTTTCACAGAGAGCGAGTACATGAGGTTTATTTGATTGCAGGTGTTGGTGCGCTGAATTTATGTTTGAGCATACATACATATCTAAGTCGAGCTAGGTAACGGCAAATTTCATTAATTCAAATTTCATACCAGTATTCCGCAGCACCAGTGACTGATTTTTGGTCTCGTTTTAAAGCATCAGAAAATTTAAGGTCATCCATATAGTATGAAGTAGACGAGTGACCTTATATCTGTAATTTTTTGGTTGACTATAGTTATCTTCACGTAGGAGAGAGAAAGAGGAAGCAAAGAAATACAAAATAAAAGTGGGCTTAATGAATAACCTTGAAAGACTTCTCTTTTCACCGGTTTAGTTCTTACTTTTCAGTAAGATTGTATTATGGTAAATTTGGTTCTCCAGAGAGGTATTAGACGCAGTTAGTAAAACAAGGGACTACCTTTAATTTTCCTAACAAGTGAAGGGGAGGAGGTCATACCGTAGAGCATAAGGTGTCTGCCTTCTAGACTGGAGACCCGAGTGCGAATCTCGGTTTCAAAAAAAAAATTGTACAACCTGAAGGTCGCCTCTCTCATGAAGGCAATGGCAAACCACGCTTAGTATTATGCCTAGTAAAGCCTTATCACTTTGGCCGTTCGGAACTGGCATTAAACTGTAGGTACCCTTTGTAGTGGAACACTAAAAAAAAACGCACCAAATACAGGCACGGGTGAGTCGGTCATCTACGACCATAAACAGATATGGCACTTCAAGAAGAACGGGTGAAGGATAACTTATTTAAAAGTTTTAGATGACATGAGTAAATATCTTCTAACAACAGCTTCAGAACGTGATCGATTTATAGTTTTCAAAGTTTGTTAAGTCGCCCCTTTTTGGAGTAAGTTCCGTTCTGCTCTCAAGAAACCACTAGGTTCTAGGAAACTTTTCTATCAAAATTGTTGAGGGCCTCTGATTCTGGGGCAGCAAATCTCCTTTTAACGGCATTCAAAATCTCCTCTTTGTGATTGCCTGGCTAACTTCGTTCTGCTGTTTCAAAGCAATTTAGGTCGGGAGAGTCAACATTTAATAATTTTCTGTTTCGCAAATGCCTTTCCAAAATGCAGTTACTTCTTTTTGGTATTTTAATTTGGTATCGCTTCGTCGAGTAAGCGGAATGGCTCTCAAAGGAAAGTTTTATTATAGAAAATGATTTAATACGCTGTGCAAGGCGTTTCTCAGACTTTCGTTAGAACTAGTGTACTTTCTAGATAGTATTGTCGGATGGTATTTAATGTGTATTTAAAAAATATATTATAAATATGACGAAATTTTGGAGATGTTTTTCTCACCTTGGTTGTGACTAAACTTTTCTTGAGATATATTCTACTTATTTTTCATTTTTCTTTATTCTATTTTCTTCTCGACTATTTTGCTGGCATAGTATTCATTCTGCGACAAAAAGGTAGGCAATGTATTTTAGTGTCTCGATCCTTACATTTTCCGAAAGTTCATTTCTAACATATTCACTAGGAATTGACGGGTCTTATGGTTTTTATATATACTTTTAAACATATTGATCTTTCGATTATAAAGGCCAGTGTCATTGTCTAGGAAAATTACATCATTAGGATGGTCTACTTATTGAGCCACTGTTATTTTACAGATTTATTTTAAATAAGGTAAAATAATGAATATCATATGCTTGTAATTAATGAACTTTTAAACTTTGAAAAATATTTTTTCATAAAATTATCAAACTTTTTGTTGAGACCATATTATCGTAGTTTCCTTAGAAATCATGGTAATTATATACTTGATTACCTCACCCTAGCAGGAGGTGGCGGTTTTTAGAGAGTGTAGTATCATTTCTTTGCTCCTAGATTGCGACTGCCTCCACCCTCAATCACCCCCTTTTCGCCCTCAGAAAATTCCCCTCCCCCCTTCATCACCACCCTTGCTATTTTTACAGTATTTCTAACAACCATAAATCACTCACCAGCTATGGTTCTTTTACTCCTCACATCATGGGGTGGATGCCTTTAACTTAGGAGGATGATGATCCTTAGGTGAATTCATCCTCTGCTATCGAGTAGGTTGCCCCCATTGCGATCAAAAAGCCTCAGCCTCAGTATTCATATTGCTGTTTGAACACGTCGATATACCAAGGACAATTGGCCTTTGTTCTACCGTACTTAGGGACTGCTCCAAGTAGATCCCGCCACACTCGTTCGATGTTCTGAGTGTGAGCATCAATTTGAGGATTTACGAAATTAACCAAATGGTTAACGGTGAGAAGACGATAACCCCTATCGTTCAAACAGCCATACGCGCGCCAACAGTCGGACAGTATAGTCGTACCGTCCGCGACATATCGTCTGATAACTGACAAGGTAGCGGCATCTCGTGCTTCTACGGGTTCAATAAAAACATCAAAAATCCTTTGATGCACGATCGATGTCACCAAATACCCATTGACCAGCTATAAGACGACCTTTATGATGATTATGTTTCTCGAACTCCCCTTCATCTATTTCGACTATACGTCCGCGGTGTTGTACCCAATGGAGGTAAACCTAAACAATAACATTGGTTTGTAGAACATCAGCATATTATACTACAAATTATAACCCCATTAGTTCTTATATATGTATACCTGAAGAAAGAAAAAGAATGGCGAATGCGGAGGAATTGAAACTATAAAAAAAACAAGTAAATGAAACTATAAAAAGGAAACCCGATTTAACAAAAAAAAAAATAAGCCAAAAAATCCCGAGAGTCTATGGATCGAACAAAAAGTAGAAAAAAGGGAAGAACATAAGCCAACAGAAAAGGACGAAAATAATAGAAAGGCAATTACTAAAATTTATGGAGGATAATATATAGAAGATATGAAACTTTTATCGCCCTTACCCTTTGGAATGGAAAATAGGTATCACTATACCTATCAAAAAAGGAACTAAAAAATACTGAAAACTACAGAGGAAATAAACGGAAAATAACCGAAGACGATAAACAGTAACAATGCTATTAGTTTACGAGGACGATTCGATAAATTGAAAAAGCCCAGCCTTCATGTGTTTTGTTGATATACAGAAGGCATTTTAGATGAGACTACAAAATGGGATAAAAATATTGAAAAGGACAACCTAGGCATATAAACAGCTTGACTAAAATACAAACGGGAAATGTAACCAGGATATAAAATCGGAAGAAATGAACAAAATAGACAGGATATCGGAAGAAATCACCATTCTGCATTACGCCGACGATGCAATACTAATCGCAGATTGCGGAGACAATCTACAGAGACTTCTCCACCGATTCACAACCGCGGCAAAACAATATAACATGCTGATATCAACAGAAAGGACAAAATAGTTGGTTATCTCAAAAGAACCCATACGATGCAAACTTGAAGAGAATGATAGAATTATAGAGCAAATACTGTCCTTCACATACTTGGGGGCAGAAATAACAAGTTAGAGAAATAGTTGAAGTTTGAGAAGAAGAAGTTGAAGAAGTCGGATAACAAGTTATGAAAGCAGCAAGAATATCTGGACGTTTAAGAGACGTAGCCTGGAAAAATAGGTACCTCAGAACAGAAAGTAAGGTGAAAATATATAAGACAATAGTAAGGTCGATAATGACCTATGCAACAGAAATACGAGCTGACACAAGCAAAACTAAACAATTGATGCGGACAACAAAGAAGAGTACCCTCAGGGCAATAATGGGAAAAACAAGAAGAGATAGAATAAGAAACAAAGATGTAAGAGAAGAATGTAGGATTAAAGAGGTTGTTGAGTTTGTGAGAGTGAGAAGAAAAAAATGGAACGAACACACTCAAAGAGCAGAGGATGACAGAATAGTGAAAATGGCGAGAAACTACAGGCCAGCAGGAAAGAGAGCTCCAGGCTGCAACGTAAAAAAAAGAAGAAAAAGTGTACCTGACGACAAAAGGATGAATAGTCTATGCAAGTTCTGATGGACATTGAAAACTCCGCCATCAACACTTAGTCCTGTGGAGGTGGAAACTACATGAAGAAACCGATAAACACAGTTTCTCGATTTCTCGTCTTAATTGAAACCAGGCTCTCGAGATAATGCAGAAAGGCGGTACGTGCATCTAACATAACTTGCTGGAGTTTTCGTTTGGCAACTACTTTGATAGTAGATCCTGGACATTGTAAAACTACTGTCTCGCGATTTACACTGATCCACGTACCGCATTCTAGACACACAATATGCTCGTGAATTAACAGCCATTGCAACAAGAAATCTATGAATTCTTCGCGAGTGTAATAAATTGACATAAACGTTTGCTGCTCGATGAACGTCGATAAACTAAATCGAATTCGTCATATTTATTGTCGCTACACAAAAATGTGTAGCTATCTATTCATAGAATTGACAAAGAAAAACTACACGTTTCAGCCTAAAATTGCTAGAAGAAAGTTAAGGGGAAACCTAAACAAAAACCCACTAGTTTACATTCGTGTCATCTATTATTCAGCGATAATGAAAAACCATATTTTGGAGTGGAAGATTCTCGAAAATATAAATTGACAATTTTAAATTTTGAATAAATCGCGAAAGAGGTGGTTGAGGGCGCAAGGGGATCGGAGGCGGTCAAGATCCAGTGACAGAGCTCCTGGTGAGATCTGAGGCATAGCCCTAGATATTTTTGCCACCTTTACTTAACCTCATTTAAGGGCCTTTTTTTTTTAGGGGTTGAGAGGAGAAACCACCGCTAAGGAGGGGTCTGTAACCACAGCTTCCAGTAACTTGTCATAAAAAAACATTTAAATCAAAAATATTTGATTTTGCTGCGCTTCAAAACAGCTATTTTTATAAAATTTGAATCCTTAATAACTTTTTTATGAGGGGTGACCGATGGTAAACGCCAACGGGAATATATTCGAATGAACCCCCCTACAACCCCTAAAAACCTCCAACCCCTGAGGGGGTGAGGTGATCAAGTAAATAATTGCCGAGATGATTATATACAAAATAATTTCAACATACTGATGAAACTTGATATGATATAAAAGTTTCTATATTCTTAAATTACTCTGCATATGATAACAACGAATAATTTTCTAGTTAAAGTATTTCCTAGTGATTCCAGAAGAAAGGAAAATATTGCAACAAAAATGGCTTTTATCATTTTAATGTAACAGGATATTAAGAGATTTCAAATAAATGTTTAGTTTCTTAGGCTTCTGTTTTAGAATGAGCTATATGTGATTCAATGTAAGAATTTCTCTACTTCCTGAAATCTATCAAATTTTTACCACCCAACAAACAACTGTAAAAAGTTATCGCCATAAAACATTTTTGTTTTTAAACATAGATATAAAATTACTACGTTATTTTTTTTTTCTGTAGCTAAACATTTATTACATTATAACATAAATAAATTTTAAAAAGTCATTAGTTTTATAGATAGTATCTTAGAAAGAAACATACACGAAACACGAGAAAACGGTTTTAGCTATTTGGAGTCTATTAGGCCCTTATCGACTTAATTCCTTTAGGAATTTCTGGATCTGAACTTTATCTCTAGTGATGTTTTTTTATTCATCTTCTTGAATTTGATTTAAAATATATACAGATCTAAAGCTAGCGTAATCACTTGGCAATTCTATAAAATATTTTTAGAACATATTTTTAATTTTAAGCAATATATTTGTAAAAATTGTTAAAATTTTGATGATGATTCATATTTACTTTAAAAAATGTCTCATGGCAAAGAGAAATAGTGATAAACAAGTAATATATAGGAAAACAATATCATGGAAATATAAACAACTTTGTTTTATATTATCAATAAAAACAAAAGTTTAAACATGTGGTAGACAGCAAGATATTGTGGCTGAATTTTAAAGTGTTAACAATTTCTACGTTTCGCATACTAGTCATAATATCGAAATCTTTAATTTTACATATAACTGGTAGTTTGAAGAGGTTTCTTTGTAAATTGTCATAATGATTTTAACACAGACTATAATAATTTTTAGTACTAGCTTGATATGCGGAATCGAACACAATTTTTTAACTTTCTGTATCAGTTATCAAATTAGAATAAAGGTTTGTTTAAAAATGTCCGTCTAAATAATAGTTATTGTTACCACCACACAAAAAAAAAATAGAAGAGTTAAATATGTATCTCATAATGTACAAGAGAAAAATAAGAAAACGTTTTGGAATGATATGATTTAGATACAGGGACAGCGATTTTTAAAAGTAATACGATGTGCGCAGATTAATTTAATATATATATATATATTATATATAACATTTCATTTTAGTCGATGAAGTAAAAAAAATTTTTTTTCATCCGATTTCACTTCAAAAAACCTTAAGTCAAAAATGTTGTATAAAATGATTAGTGACTTCACAAAACACACCCCAAATGATTTTCAACTGAAAGTTTTTTTATGATCTTTTGAAAACTTCTTGCTTTTTTTTTTTTTATATACCAGATAAATTATTAAAGGTAATGCATTCCAGATAATTTTCGTTCAATTCCACACCCTGTGGAGAATATTCCAGAATTTTTTTAAAAATTTTTTGATCAATACTTCTCGAGACAGCAGCGATAGAGCAGCGATTTTGCACTATTTTAAAAAATAATACAATGGACAGTGTGCGCAAGTATTACATTACATATATTTTTGAACTCCCATCCCACTTGATGACCTAGTAAAAAAAAATCAGTTCCAGTTGCACCCCCCAAACCTAAACCCTGTAAGTAAAAAATTTAGCTTTCCAAAACTATACGGTTCTGATGTGGCCAGCAATTGCTATATTAGTACCAAATTTCAACTTTCTATGTCAAATAGTTTCGGAGAAAATTGGGTGTGACGAACGAACACTGAAGTGATCTTATAAATATTCCGTACGGAACACTAAAAATGAGATATAAAAACCGAGTAATTTAATAATGTTATTAATACGTACAATAATCGCAATGTCAAATATAGTACGACTAGGAATATGGGCCTTAGTTTTTAAGAAAATGTAATCTGTATGCTAAACCCCTCTGAGAGATATTTAAGCACACAAGCTTTAAAATTATCGATAACTACTTGGTGTCTTTTCTGGGTTAATAGATTTTAAAATTTCTTCCAAGGTTTTTTACATTCCTTTCAATTAACGGCCGGTTTATCGTTGCTTTGTACTATAAAATAAGCTACATTGTATAGATAAAGCAATTAATTAATTTTATTGTTCCAGAACATCCATAAAATAGTTAGTCGTTTATCTTTATAAAGCCAGTGCAGCGAATAATCCATTAACTTCTTGACTTATGGTAATACTACCCACTCCATTACAGAATTTTAAAAGGTTACTTAAACTACAATAAGTGTAATTGGCTAGACGAAGAAAAAAAAAGCAAATTTTAAGTGCTATGGCAGCTAACGCTATTTTTCTTAAAATTTGTAAAAGAAGATACTATAGTAGTTATATTGTTTACAACTATGTATGTACATAAAAATAAATTGTTGACTTCTTTAGAGTAGAGAAAGAGGAATTTCTTTAAATAGACCCTGGAAATCACAAAGAAATTTCACATCTACTCACAACCAGGCATAAAAGGTAATTACAAAAATGGAAAGAAAGCAGTAATTTATTTCTCAAATCAAGTTTTTTATTAAATTGTATGAATTGGCTACTGGTTTTGTACTGATATCAGCACATTGTCATGCTCTAAGCTATAAAATAAAAAACAAAAAATGCAATGACAGATTTAACCGGTCATATAATTTGCTTAAATTTATTTACGTTCGTTCTAGGCTTCCTTGCAAATGAGTAGAGGTAGCTATTACCAGACCAAAATAAAAAGTGATTACGAAACATTTTCAGATATATATATATATATATATATATATATATATATATATATATATATATATATATATATATATAAAATTAGGAACCAAAATTTTAATTTAGCCAAAAACACAAGTGGAGTCCAAGATTCGCATAATTATTACAACACCTACCATTAAGCACTAGTTCACGTTACAGTTTTGCAAAGAAACCTATAAAATACTATCACAGATTCACCAGAGTAGCAAATGTAGATTGAAGATTTAACAAAATTATTTGACCGGTTAATATGCAATCTTTCCTTTATTTTAGAGTTTATAGCATGAAAATGTGCTGATATCAGCACGAAGCTAATAGACAAGTCATAAAACTTAATTACTGTATATCGCCACTACACCAAACACTTTATTTTTGCAATTGACGCGGGTTTCGCTAACCATGTCAGTTTCATCAGGAGCGATTCAATCATCGCTCCTAATGAAGCTAATATGGTTAGCAAACTTGCGTCGAGCCCAAAAATAAAGAGTTTGATGTAGTGGTGACATATACTGAGTAGTGACATTGTGTTAAAGATTCCATATTCCCACCCAGCACAGATAAAATTTGTTAAAAAATTTGATTTGAGAAATTTCTTTTCATTTTTGTAATAACCTTCTATGCCTGGTTGTAAAAATGCGGTTTTATTTCGTCTTACGAGTTGACGTGACATGAAATTAACACAAGTATTATAGTTTCTCCTTTCATAAATTCAAAGAAAAACGGCAGCTAGTAATAGCTCTTAAAATATGTTCGCCATCGACTCGCCAATTGCATTAATTGCAGTTAAACTAACTTCTTAAAATTTTATATTAAAGTGGGTAGTATCAATATAAGTCAAAACCATAATGGATAATCCGCTTCACTGGCTTTATAAAGATAAATGACTTGCTGTTTCATAGAGGTTGGAAATTTTTAGAAGTATAAAATTAAATTAATATATATATATATATATATATATATATATATATATACATATATATATATACATATATATATATATATATATATATATATATATATATATATATATATATATATAAATATGTATATATATATATATACATATATATATATATATATATATATATATATATATATATATATATATATATATATATATACATATATATATATGTATATATATATATATATATATATATATATACATACATATATATATATATATATATATATATATATATATATATATATATATATATATATATATATATATATATATATATATATATATATATATATATATATATATGTATATATATATATATATATATATATATATATATATATATATATATATATATATATATATATATATATAAATATATATATATATATCTGTATATACATCATATATATATATATATATATATATATATATATATATATATATATATATATATATATATATATATATA
>CM032456.1:137742318-137757318 GCA_019049505.1 Pachyrhynchus sulphureomaculatus
TTTAAATTGTAAAATGTGTCCAGAAACTTTTTTAAAAAAATTTTAGATACTTTGAGAATGCCGACAAAAAAATGGGCGAAACGTCAGTAAAGACTAAATAAAATAAAATAAGTTGTTTTTATAAGTAGAACCAAAATTCTAAGAAATAGAAAAAAGCATAGAATTTATATATATATATATATATATATATATATATATATATATATATATATATATATATATACGAGTATATATATATATATATATATATATATATATATATATATATATATATATATATATATATATATATATATACGAGTATATATATATATATATATATATATATATATATATATATATATATATATATATATATATATATATTACACATAGGGTATGGAAATTATAGCCTAGCATGGAAAAGAAATGATTTCATTCTGTTTGCACACGTCTTTTTATATTAGTGGAAGGAAGTGGATGGAGCATCATGAACGATCTGCTCCCAAACTGATAACAGGTAAGGACCAATGTCACGATTAATGGTGTTGAAATATTTAGATATCTCGATGGTATCCCGAATTTTCCTAAGATAGAAGATATAGACTGAAAAATTAACGCTACTCTTTAGTTTATGGTAATACCTGCCGATATGCAGAAGTGATTTCTCATTGTGATACGTAGTTGATTTAATTGCTTCATAAGGTGCCGGTAATTTACTGCTTTAAAAATTTCCCATGTAAATGTATATTAAACAATTTTGGTGTATCTGAGCAGCTTATGAGTTTAACTTTACATACCTTAAATTTTTACTTGTCATGGCAAGGATATTTTTTTTTATCGTTCATCTCCCTCGCCTCAGTAGAGATTAACTGTTTTACTATATCTTATAGATATCGGCGGGAATGCCATGATATCCCGTGCACAACGTTGTTTGTTTTTATTAATAATTTACATCAACTTTTTATACGACATGGTATTACTATTGTAATTATTACATCAGTCACTACTTATATAAAAGCTGCTTGTCATAACGACAGCACATGACTTTTTCAAGCAGTGTCCTATATAACTGCTAACCGATGTCTATGCAGATTAAGTCAAATTGGTGCTTTCTATAAAGTTGTAACAACTAGGTAGCTTGAAATCAATTTAATTCAGTATTAAAACTGAAGTAGTAGATAAAAGATTAGTTTTGGTCATTCAGGTAATTCATATAGAACTATTCTTGTGGTCCTGGTGAAGCTAAATTAAACTGGTTTTGTTAATTTGCTTAGTTTAGACAAATTTAAATTAAACTGATAATTTGAACCAGAAAGCTTTACACTCCACAACAACTGTTAATTCTTTACAAAGCTCAAATTCGACCAACTATGGAATACTTCTCCCATGTTTGGAGCTCCGCTCCCAAACATTCACTGCACTTGTTGGATTCTGTTTAGAGAAGAGCTGTTCGCCTGATTGGAGACCCGGAGCTGACCGGCGGCCTTGATTCAATGGAACATCGAAGAACGGTTGGCGACTTGAGTCTATTCTACAAGTATTTTCATGGAAAGTGTTCGAAGGATGTGGCCCGCTTAATTCCTCCCAGAGCGATGCATGTTAGAAGTACACGTCGCGCTGATACTTCACATCCGTATGAGGTTCAGCTTGTTACTTCTCGTACAAGGCGTTTCAAGCAGTCTTTTATATGGAGAACATCATCCCTTTGGAATTATTTGCCCAGGACTGTGTTTCCCACCGAATACAATTTGCAGCGATTCAAGAATAACGTGAAATCGCTTTCTCCGCACACGTTTCGCTCCTGTAGCGCTTTAGGGACTTCCCTGTAGCACGTGTGCTAGACTCATAAAAAAAAATATCCGAAATAGGATAGTTTTTAATTTTTATGCTTAATTGCCATATCCAATAGCGATGTTATTTTATTCTTTATATTATTATTTATTCCTGGTAAGATATCCGGCAGTAATAATATTACTACATGGTGCACTCCAAAAGTTCCGGAACTACTGCTATAAAATCTGAAGTAGTTACTTTTAGGATTCGTGACTTCTGTCACCTTAAAGGTAGTCCTCCCGCATCCAAAATGCACTAGTCTCATCGTTTTTTCCACTAGCCACACCTATTTTTTTGGAAGGTCGATATTGTCATTGCCTCCAGTGCCGACTGATATTCGTATTTTACCTCCTCTATCGTCTCGAAGCAGGGTCTCTTTGACTTTATTTTTATGTGGAGAATTGGTCAGAAATGTTCAGAATTGTTCGACGAAACTTTTTACTAATGATTTGCTGAACTTAGGAAATCATTTCACGCATGGTTGTAGTCAAAGTTTTTCCGACTGCTCGTTGTCTTCTAGTAAAGTTTGAAGGACCTTAAATCGCGAGCACCAGTCGAAAATTTGCGTATGGCTCAGAGTTTCGTCCCTAAATGCATTTAGGATGATTTCGTAGGTTTTAGTAGCACCTTTGCTGAATTTAAAGACAAAATTTCTTACAAACGCGCTGTTTTTTTTTTTTTGGTAATTAGCAATACTACAGCAAGACTGGGACAATTTGACCCCTGATATTTAAAAAAGTCGTCGGCATGTCTTCATCGAGCGTAGGTGAGGTCGTTAGTTCCTCGGCAAAGAAGTGACGTAATGGGTGAAAAAGTGTAAGAAGAGATGAAGTGGTGAGAGGGCTGTGTGTGTGTTATAAAATGCTTGAAGATGGCCCTGAAGAGGTGACGTAATGGGTAACGAAGTGTGTGTTGTGAAAGAAGACATGAAATGGTGAGACTGCTGGGTTGAGGAGGAATTCTTGGAATTTAGATACAAGAAGCAATCGTCAATAACCTAATAGGACCAGATGCTGTTGAAGATGGGAGTGGACAAGAGGTCTGGGGTGCTGAGCGGTACGTGTTTTCTGGACGTTGGTGACGTAGTTGATTTTTGTGGTAAAGGAGTAAAAAAGGCGTAAAAGGGGTATTTATAATATATAATTGTTTGTTTTTTGTTAAAAAGTGCTCAAAAAGTCCTTTTATTCTTAATTGGAAGGACATTAAGTATTTATTTTTAAAAAATTTTATTTATTTTCAAGTAAATATGAATCATCAAGCGTTATCTAACCAAGCTACAGTGGCAAATTGTCAGTAAATTTTAGGAAAATTATGATATCATCTATATTTGTAAAAAAATTGTTTTTTCCTAAATTTTTTTCAGCCATCAGAGCGGGGTTTAAGTAATAATCTTAGCATTTTTAACAAAGTGTACTATATATGTTTAAATAAAACAATACAAGATAAACAATAAACTATTATATTTTATTGAAGAAAAGTATATATTTCCATAAAATTTGGTATATAAACTAATTTACAGTTAATTTTTTTGGTTCAGAGTGGTTACTTTCTCATGTTTTTTCTTCTGCTTCTTGAAGATGTGACTACATTATTCTCACATATTGATTGAGCTCATCAATCTTCAGATTTTTGTATTTGAAAAATGATTGAATAATCTGTCTCCCAGTGGGGGAGCGGGATAGAATATCTTCCCCGGTACGTTCTGCCTGTCGTAAAAGGCGACTTAAAGAACAACTTAGATGGTAGATGCCCTGATCCCACCAGGCATCGCCCTGTGTGATACCATCGCATCGGCTTAGGTTGCGTGAAGTTGCTTAACGTTTCGTGGCTGTGCTGATGCCCCGAACTATGGGACCAAACAGCATGATGAGGCACCTGGACACAAAAGATTCCGGAGGTAAATGAGTCCCACGTTCGAATCTCCGAGGGTGGTTCAGGGGCGTCGACATGCGGAGATCATAATTTAAAAATAAATTTTTGCAACATACGAGGTTTAAACTCGAAAATAAATTCAGTGCACCAACACCTGCAGTTAAATAAACCTCATGTACTTGCTCTCTGTGAAACCAAAGTTTATCGACCAGCAGAGTCAATTATCTTTATCCTGGGTACGAATTCTATTCTCGATTTAGGAGCAACTTTGGAATCTGTCTTTTGGTCAGAAGTGACCTCTCTTGCAAACGATAAGAGGCTCTGGAGCCCCCAAACTTTGATGTTATGTGGTTAAAAATAACGACTCAACAAATCACAAGGTTCATTTGCATCCTCTGTCGGCCACCAAGTGATACTAACTTTAAAACACTTTCCGCTTCTCTTGCAGACACCGTTGATAATTTACAGATTTACTATTCAAATGCCGAAATTGGCATCCTGGGCGACTTTAATGTCCGCAACATCAACTGGCTTAAGTATACAAATACTATAGACGAACAAGGTCGTGAAGCTGAATCATTCTCAATCAGTTGTGGCTTAACTCAGCTTATTGACGAACCAACACGGATCCCTGATCGAGACTGGGAGTTCGCCAATCTTCTGGATCTGTTTTTAACCACCAATTTTTTTTACACGGTCACCGTAAATCCGCCGTTAGGTTCTTCTGACTATAAACTGCTTTCGACATCGAGTATCCTACCAGTCAGTGACAGAGAAGCGCCTAAACCGCGTAAGATTTGGCACTACAAATCTGCTAAATGGATGATCTCATGGAATATTTTCGAACTCTCCCTTGATTAGACGTTAGTGTTCGATCCGACGACCCATCTGACTGAGCCAGGGAGGTTTCCGATGTTATTTTGGCCGGTATGGAGGCTTACATCCCTTTTTCGAAGAAATGCCCATCCAACGGCAAGCCTTGGTTTGACCGAAAATGCAAATAAGCTGTTTCTTTTCTTGTCTACCGACAATGGCGTGAAACTCCTAACGCCATAAACGAACCTTTGTTCGTGCCCGGAACAGATGCAAAGAAATTATCGACGAAACCAAGGAGGCAGACAATCAACGAAATGGAAAAAAAACCTCTCGCTTGTCCCAACAATTCCAGGTCCAGGCAGTTAGTCAGAATTTCACCAAATCTCATGGCCAGATAATATTATTGCAACAACACCTGTTGAGAAAGCGAACTTGTTGGCTGAAGTCTTTGCTTCACATTCTACTGTTGATTTCCAGGGAAAAAACACCGCCTACTGTTGCCATAGTGCAGTCGAGGATGCCCGATATTGTCGTCAGACAGCGTATCATAAAACGTATTTTAATGAAGCTAGACACCAAAAAAGCTTCTGGCGCTGACGGAATACCTGACATATTTCGTTGTATCCTACCATCGTACTCCGTAACTTCTGGGATAAGTACCAGTTGATTCCGTTCTCTTGTTTCTCAATCCTAGCCTGACTGACGAGCCGTGATACTGCGAAACGCGTCTTAAGATGGATTTGACGAACAAGAGAACAGCTGGTAAACTGCTGAAATATGGACTTCGTCTATTTTTAGTTGTTTTACAATAACTATATATGCCTGAGGAGGATCCCTCGAAAAGCGCTACCTCTTTTAAGCGCTGACTGTGTCAATCATTCTGTCGGCTCGAAAGCTACTGTGCCAGCTTTCGATGGAGTAATAGGTATGCGTACTTAATACAATTCGTTGTATCCTACCATCGTACTCCGTTTTTTGCTTTGAATTAAATATACTTTAGTATACATTTCATTTCTATTAAAGGGGCAATTGTAATAATTGGTAAAATTAATTGTTTATAAATAAGTATTAGTAATACCACTTCCTTTTTAATAGCAATTATGGTTGAATACATTTTGAGTGCATACATTTTAGATTTAAGTCCTCCAAATTCAGACATAATTTTGGTTTCATGTAATTATAATGAAAGTCATACATTCTAGTCTTTGAAGTTTCCAAAATACTAAAACCTGCATAAATCGGTTTACTAAATTTTATATTTAACCTCTTGATTTCTTTGATCATTATCCAAAACGATTGGAATGGAAATTTGGTTTGGATATCTAATTTTTTGCTTCATATCATACTTTCCAAGTAGTTTCTAATTTTACGTCCTTATATTTCCTATCATTTTCCATTTTGCCAAAAACTGCGTTATTAATTAATTTTAAAAAAAAATCAAACTCATTTTTTCTCCGTTGCTTTAATCTTGTGTTTAAATTAATATATTATTTTAACCAGGGAGTTTGTCTAATTCTAATAGGTTTACGAATCTCTTCATTTACCTTTTTATGTCAGTATTACTAAAATTTACCTTAGTATGTGATTTATTCTATAATATTTGCCTTACGTAATTCTTCAATTATTGAAATAATCTCGTTGGAATGACTGTTGTTTCCAGCTTCCTGTGATACTAATAATAATCGTAATTTATCAAGACGTTCGTTAGGATCATTCCAATATACATATTCAATTGGTTTAGTTGATTATTGCATAAAAAGTTTTTCGTGTAATTTGATAGTGGTGTGTATTTACTAACACTCTTACCCGATATGTGTTAAATAGCAGGCGCAATAATATTTTTATATTTAGGCAATATGCTACCTTGTATTTGTTCTGACCCTCTATAGTATCTACAGTGAACATTAGTGTTTAAAATTATATCTACATAATTTTCTTCATCTTCTTTTTTATAATTTCTAGAATATTTTTTAAAGAGTAATTCATAACAGCCGGATGTACCTCTGTAATGTTTTTCCTTAGCAATAATGTCTAACTTGAGTATTTTTAAACTGAGAATCAATAATATAAAATTTATATTCTATTTCATTAATAACTATACCATATTTATGGTCAAATTTTTTTATCAGTATAACTAATTATACTTTCATTATATTTTGTGGGTAATGAATTATTTTGGTCTAAAGGTTTGTCAGGATAAGCTTCCTGAATATCTTGACTTTTCCTTGTTCATAACTTTTTTTTAAATATTTCTCATGTTTATTGTTTTTTGTAATTCATAATCATTGGCATTATCACTAATAATTGGAATTGAATGGAATTGTAAGTGTAGAAGTAAAGGGTGTTTTAGTACTATTTTCTTCTTCTATTTCTTGAGATAAATTCAATCTTGGGTCTAGTGCTATTTATATATATATATATATATATATATATATATATATATATATATATATATATATATATATATATATCTGTACCTACGTGATCGTTATAAATATGTTTTAAATTGCTATCATCCTGTTTAAATAAAATAATAGTATTTTTAATATGAATTGAATTACTAACTTTTTGATAGATTATGATTATTATTAGCATTATAGGGAGCTAGAAATATCAAAGAAATTATTTCAATGATTGAAGAATGCTGTGAGGCAAATATTTTAGAATAAATCATATATTATGGCAAATTTTACTATTACTGACATAAAAGACATATAATTGAAAAAATTCATAAACCTACTGGAAGTAAAGATTCTCCCTAGTTAAAATCATATATTAATTTAAACACAAGATTAAGACAATACCCTAAAAATGAGTTTGAAAATTCTTTCTAAAATTAACGTACAACGCAGTTTTCGGCAAAACAATGGAAAATGTTAGGAAATATAAGGACGTGAAATCAGTAACTACTTGGAAAGGATGATATGGTGCAAAAAATTACATATCTAAACCAAATTTCCAAAGTTTGGCCGTCGTTGATAATGATATGGTTATCATAGAAATAAAGAGGTTAAATATAATATTTAATAAACCGATCTATGCAAGTTTTAGTATTTTGAAAATTTCAAAAACTATATTATATGACTTTAATTACAATTATATCAAACCAAAATTTAAAGAAGCTGCTAAATTATTGTATACTGACACTGACTCATTGACTTCCCATTTTCACGTAGAGAATATTTATAAACATATTCAAGAAGATATTCATATGTTTGATACTTCCGATTATCCTCCCGATAATGCGTATAATGTCCAATTAAAGCATAAAAGAGTTTTAGGTTTAATGAAAGATGAAAATGCAGGGAAAATTATGTCTGAATTTGTAGGTTTTATATCTAAAAAAATTCAAATTATAATGAAATATAAATGCTATTAAAAAGGCAAAGGGTGGTACTAATATTTCTTTAAAAACAAATAATTTTACCGATTATTACAGTTGCTTTTTTAATAAAAATAAAATGTATACTAAAGAAAATTTAATTTAAAGCACAAAAAAACATGATTTAAATACAGTAATACGGAGAAAGCTTGCTCTTACACTGTATGACGTTAAGCGAATGGTTAATTACTTAACAACTGACACATTACGTTGGAGCTATAATCCATTTAATAAAATCTCTTATTTTAATTAATAAATAAAAATATTTGAAGATTGATTAACTTAATCTATATGCGAGAATAATATAGTCACATCTTCAAGAAACAGAAAGAAAAACAAGAAGAAGTAACCAATCAAAATGAAAAAATAAACTCTACGTTAGTTTATATAACAAATTGCATGGAAATATATACTTTTCTTTAATTAAATGTAATATTATATTGATTATTTTGTTCGTTTTATTTAAAAATATATAGTACACTTTGTAAAAGATTACAAAATTATTACTTAAACCCCGATCTGATTGCTAAACAAATATAAAGTTTTTAGGGGAAAAATTTAGGGAAAAACAAATTTTTTACAAGTATAGATGATATCATAATTTCCTTAAAGTCTACTGACAAATTGTCACTGTAGCCTGGTTAGATAACGCTTGACGGTTCGTATCTACTTCAAAATAAATCGAACTTTTTTTCATTAAATACTTAATGTCCATCTAATTAAAAACATAAGGATATTTTGACCACTTTTTAACAAAAAAATAGTCCTTTCCCACAAAAAATACAACTACGTCACTAACGCCCAAAAGACACGCAGTCCTCGGCACCTCAGACCCCTCCTCCGCACCATCTTCAACAACCTCTGGTCCTATTACGTTAATGACGATCACGTCTTACCCGTAAATTCCATTTCATTCTAGAAAACACAAGTAGCGCTCCCACCATTTCATCTCTTCTTACACTTCTTCACTCATTACGTCAATTCTTTGCTGAAGAACCAACGACCACATCCACATCCGATGAACACATGCCATCCGACGACTTTTTTAAATGTCAGGGGTAGTCGTAAAAATTACAGAGAGACATAATTATACCTTTAAGCGACCTCGCATAAAGTACGAACTGAGTGAGCTAGCCAGTTGACATATGTCACGCAGCATCCTGTACCTATCTTCACTTATTGGCGTGAGTGGATATTATTTCGAGTTCTTGATATATAGCTTTAGGCTGGGAACTTTTCTATACCACTACGTACATCATAAAACTATCACCAGTAAGTTAGATACGTGTTTTCACATTTTTCTATACCTACAAATGGGTCAAATGTTACTATTGAAAACTTTATTATCCCCTTCCTAAGTAGATGACTTTTAGGATGGTGTTCGAATTGATTTGATATTTCGAGATGTAACAGCATCCATTATATTCATTTAAACTGTTATATAGATACCCTGACATGGACTATATCAGTTTTATCAACGTTTTGGACGGAACACGTTTCTTTTTTCTATGAATGATTTTCAGAAATGTTTTTCAAAGATGTCTTATGAGGCTAATTGTTCGATGTTCTCCGCATTTTTTGCTCCTGCATTTTTTTGGGATCGTTATAAACTCAGACTTTAACCAGCTTTCTGGTATTCTACCTAAATCATATATTTTATTGTAGATCACTAACGTAAGCCACTTAATAGTTAAGTCTTTGATTTTTCGATAGATATTAAAGCTATTATACTTTCCCTGCAACTCCTCTAGCTCTTTAGATCTTTCACCATTCCATCTATCTTTAGCTGTTCGAATTTCTTTCTGTATTTGTGTGTGTAGTCTGCTATCCTCTCCTTTGTTACCTCTGTTTTTGTGTAACCGTCTTTCCTCCATTAGCCTTAGAATGTCATCTATCATCCATTCCTTCCTTTTATGTGTTTGTTCCATAGTTAAATACTTATCTTTAGCCCTCTTGTTATTTCATTTAACTTTTCTATTTCATATTCTATGTCTAGATCTGTGTCTGGGAGTTCTTTATTAAGATCTTTTTTAATTACGTTTGTTACATTTTCGTCTTTAAGTTGTCGCATATCGCATATGTTTTTCGGTTCTCTTTTTAAGTTTTTCAAGATAATTCTTATAACCTCTATCAGGGCATTGCGATCCGAGTTTATGCCGGTACTGGGACATATTTTGACAGATACAACACTATTTCTAAAACATTTATTCACTAAAATATAGTCTATTTGACTTCTGGTCTGGTGAGTCTGGTGGGGGCTTCCACATGTATAATCTTTGTGGTGGTAGGTTGAAGAAGGTGTTAGTGATAACATAACCATTTCTTCACTGAAAATGTTTAGTCGCTCGCCTCTGTTGTTTCTTTCACCTAAATCATATGGTCCTACCGAATTTCCTGACCTACCTCTTCCAATCTTGGCGTTGAAGTCTCCCATTATAACTGTCAAGTCTCGTTTTGGTATGGTTTTTAGGACTTCTGTTATTTGCTGGTAAAATTCCTCAACCTCTTCATCTACAGGGGGAGCATATATTTGTATGACGTTAAGGGGAACAGGTTTATTATTTGGAGAAGCATTATTATGTCTAAAATAAGCGTAAAATTTGCGACGCATTTGTCTGTAGCTTTGTCAACTATAACTCCCATTTCATATTTATGTTTATTTTCGGCAAATCCTGAATAGTATCTTTTGAAATTTTCTGTGCTACAGTGACTTGAATCTCGCCATCTTACTTCGCTTATTTCCATAATGTATATTCCAAGTCTTTTCATTTCTAGGATCGCATTATGAGCTTTTCCTGCCTGGTAAAGAGTTTTTACTTTCCAGGTGCATATTTTGATGTTTTTCAATGTTTTCTTATCTAATTGAGCAGCATTCAAAACTGTCCTCCCCCCGGAAATCCGATTGGGGGACTAGAGACTCCGGAATTTTTCGCTCTGAACTTTGCCATCATGATTTTAACTAGGTATATTAAATTTGAATCATTAATGCAATGGTTTACCATTTCCTTCTGCATTCCCATACCGTTGACGACTTATGTAGTTCACTCGCCGTTAAGGGCGATTTCTCACCCTGAGGAAAAGAGAGTGCCCTATTGCTCGTTTTGGTCCACTTCAAGTATTTGATTTCCTTGATACCACTTATATTTGAACAGCACTCCCCTCTCCGCTACACGAGGAGGCGCCCGATGGAGGACTAGCCACCCGACACGATTGATATATCAAGTGAAACCTCTCGAGATTCTCCAACACATTTAATTGCATTATTTCAAACACGCGTGACATAAGATCCTTGCGTAAGAAAGCCATATTGATGGTCGTTAATAATAGTAAATCCTTCCAGATATTTTAGAAGGTGCAAATTGATGGTCTTTTTCATAAGTTTAAGATAATATTGAAAGCAGTGCTACTAATCAGTAGTTGTTTGCTAAGGTCCCCTTGCGTTTTTGGGTATCGCCTGAACTGTGGCACAATTCTATCAGGAAGAAAATATTCTCTTTCTGTAGGATAGGTTAAAAATTCTACAGAATACTGGTGTAGTTCTCGTATTTCTTGAGTACTACGGCAGGTATTCCATTAGCGCCAGAAGCTTCTTTGGTGTCTAACTTCATTAAAATACCTTTTATGAGACGCTATCTGAAGATTATTTGGGCCTTCTTTCACTTCACATAAGAACTAGTGCGTAGTGTTTTTCTCTGGAAATGGTCAGCAGAATGTGAAGCGAAGAGTTCAAGTATTAAGTTGAATTTCTCAACCGGTGTTATGCAAATAGTATTATCTGCCCATGTAAGTGGTACTATACTGTGAAATTTTGGCCTTAGTTGCCGACCAAAAAGGACCTCTAATTGTTGGGTAGGTAAGAATTTTGTTTGTTTTTCTCCTTGGTTTCGTCATTTATTCTTTAGGTATGAACGAATATGTTACGATTAATGACGTCAAAATTTTAACTCGTCGTCGGTAGTCAAGCAGCAACAGCTTCTTTGCGTTTTCGATCAAACTAAGGCTTGTCGATGAGGTCTGATAAATCAAAATAAACTCTAGATTAGCACTTGGCTAGTGAGTACACCTGAGAGAGCCCCCACACTTTTATTACAACTGAAGTGAATACCGATAATCGTCATCCGCTGACACATCATCATTTTTCAAATACTATAAATGTAAGCATAAAAGTTATAGGATCAATCAATTATGTAATACTGTATAACTGGAAAAATTTAACAACGTTGATAGATATGATACAACGTGTGTGTGTGTGTGTTTCATGGCGTTGGTGTATACCAATTAGCCAGCACCGCTCTTTATCCTTTTACAAACAGATTTACATTTATTTTGGCTTAAAACTACTTTATTTTCTGACTATTTACTTTTATCATTTCTTTTCCTCTTTTCTTTATATGTATATATTCTTTTCTTTCCTTTTCCCTTTTTATTTTTTCTCTCTCTTTTTTTATTTTCTTTTATTATTATTATTATTTTTTTATTTTTATTTTTTTATTTTTTAAACTTTTTTTTAACTAGTTATTTAGCTTAACACTAAGTAAACTGGGTAAAAGTTCCGTTAAAGTTTTAAATTTGATTGGAACTCATAGAGCAAATAATATAGAGAGAGATAATTTAGATTAATTGGGTGTTCAACTAACTCCTTCAAATATGATACAACTAATTACATTTTTTTTTTTTGCTAAAGGGTTAAGTTGGGAAATAGACATTCGCCATCAGGTTATTGATAAAATAGGTTTAGACATTAGTATTCCCAATTAAACACTGTACGTAATAGTCCTCGAACTAAGTTATTTCCTAATTTCATATTTACTATAATTCTATTCCACCAACCTTTTAAGTAATTGTACACCAGCTCTATACCCTTTTAAAATTTGTTGTAATTTTCTATAAAATTATTTAAACTAAAATTATATAGACATGTAGAGTATACTTCATAAAAATATATAACAAGATATACATATTTATATAAAATTTCATCACTAATATTATATTTTAGTTTAAAAAAATGTTAATTAAGTCCCAGTAGGTCATCAAACAAAGAAATTGAAAACCGAAAATAGCAGTGAAGTCATTTATTAACATGAAATAATACGCAAAATGAAAAGACGCATATAAGCTTATGTAAAACTTATTTATTTCAATAATGCATGAGGCTCAACGAAATATTTTATGTTTTAAAATTATAGAATCGATAATAAAAAAAATTGATAGTAATAAGACGAAAACATGGACAACTAACCTTAATCTGATCAATAACTAAGAAAATATGGTTATAGACACAAGTTATTTGCATTTACATGAATTATTGAATTGTATATTTTGTAATGTAAATTTTAGATAGTATTATAAAACATTATAAAAAGGCTTTAAAACTTCACAACCTTATGTAATTTTAATCAAATAGAGTTGATAATATGTAAAAATATGTAAACTTACAAACTCAAACTTTATTAAATTTATCTCGTTAAAGACAAATATTTAAATACAATCGGTCAAGTAAGAAGATGTCGCCTGTAACTCGTAGTCGGTAAAAGAAACTTCTCTCTTTTTAGAGGTTTTTGTTGGCACCCTTGCAAGCAGTGCTTCGTGGAAGGAGATTCATTTCTAACCTTATTTATAGTTAAATAGTACATTATCGAACATGAGTGTTACATATGCTTCGCACTTCACGACTGTATGGGGTAGTCGAGGTCGTTCGTTAGCAAGTGGGTGAAATCATTCTTTCAGTTAAAAAATGTTAATGACCTACCAGAACGTGGTTCGAGAGGAAAAGTGGCTGACAAGGACGAAAAAATGACTATTAACATATCTTTCCGTAATCCTCAAATAACTTTGCGCCCAGGGGCGCAAAAACTAAAACAGAGAAAGGCCTAGATATCGCATTAAACGATTTGCACTCGTGCCCGGGCTAACGATTTAAAGTGGCGGAGTACAATCAATAAACAATTTCTGAGCGAAAATACAGGTGTGAAACGACTGACGTGGATAGAGGAAAACATATATCGATACTGGAGAAATGTAATTTTTTCCGATGAAGTTTCATTTTGAGGTTATATTATCCCACGAACCTGGTCAGTTTTCACTAACCGATTAGTTCAGCGCACCATGGTTTATTGATAAAAATGAGGAATGGATTTCCAACCATCGGAGTAAGACGAGTAGCCAGTGGAAAGGGGAATTAAGTAGCGTCATACTAGATTGACCATCCCCATCGCCCGAGGCAAACCCAATCTAGAACGTGCGGTCATAGATCAATCAGAAGCTTCGTACTGGCTTGATGCGGTTCCAATCGAAATCATGTGGTCATGCGTCAAGCAGAAGCTTTATAGTCAAAAAGGTATACACAGTGGAGCAGCTGTTACTACAACTTTATACAATTTGGAAATATTTGCCCCAAGAATAGGCGGAAAATCTCGTCGAAAGTATGCCCCGAAGATGCCAGACAAACATAGACGCTGATGAGGATGGGACGAACCACTGAATCATTAGCATTTTAAAGGTGATCTGTTAATGTCGACCTTTTTATTAATTTAAAAGTAAAAATTTTTAAATAAATACATTTTTAATGAACAAGATGCGACCCGTTCTTACATGACTGACTGTAAAATTTCTTCGAAAATTAAGCTAATCTTTCCCATTGTCTGCGTAGTTTTATATATATTTTTGCAGTGTGCAACCATATATATTTAGTTTTCGGTAATAGAAAAATTATGTATGTAGTTTGTATAAACAGTATGTTTTTATACATTTGTGTTATTTGTAAAATTTAACCGTAAATTGAATAAAACAATAAATAACCAAAAAACGACTCACCATTGCCAAGTTTCAATATATCTTGTAACCTGGGGCGTCTAGTAGGAAGTTTTTCATCAGAAAAATTTTTTGTTGTTACAAAATCTTCTGGTCCTCTAGGGGTAATTGGTAAAATCTCCCGTGGTTGTTCTAAAGAAGCCGTATGTAAAACTTTGTCGCTTTTGGCAACTTTTGATGTAAAGTTGTTTGTACTTTCAGAAGTTAAAGAAGTTGGTTGATCGATTCCAGCCGGAGTGATGTTTTTATTGTCGTTAGTAGCTGGTGGAATATTGAGAGCTGAAAATAAGAAAATAAATACAAGA
>CM032456.1:137762318-137797318 GCA_019049505.1 Pachyrhynchus sulphureomaculatus
AAAGATTCTAACGAGGATCTTAAGTAAAGAAATTAATGAGCCCGGAAAAACGATAAAGATAGGGGATGACACTCTGTCTATTAAAGAGGAAACGGCTGGTATCGAAAAGAGTTTAAATTCTACCCAAAGCTTAATCGATAGTTATGACGGCGATCCAAATGATTCACTTGTACACCGGGTTAAGTCACGTTTATCGCATGTAGCGGGTCGCGTACAAAGAGTTCCCATGCCGGATGACGAAGAGGAAGCGTCGAAGTTTTCCAGATATGTTCAGGAAACAATAGCTACGTGTGTGCTCATGGAAGCAAATCTTGCAGAAAAGATAGCTCCTGGTCATGAGTTACCACAGTTGCCTATTACAACCCCAGTCATAAATGTACCAGCTCCAATCGTGAATTGCGCAGCCAGAAATATTCCTGTCAGCGAATGGCAATTGAAATTTAATGGAGACTCAAAGAGACTCTATCCTTTTTTTGGAGAGGCTGACTGAAATAGCTCAAGCTAGGAAAGTATCGGAAGATGAACTTTTCAGCTCTGCTGTTGAATTCTTCACTGGCGATGCCTTCACTTGGTTCAGAAGCATAAAATCAAGTGTCAACGACTGGCATTCCTTGGTAGATAGGCTAAAGAAGGATTTCTTGCACTGTGATGAAGATGAAGAATTGGGGTCGGAAATAAAGAGGAGGCTACAAAAGAAGAATGAGTCCACTGTGATTTTTATTGCCCACATGGAATCTTTATTTGGTAGGTTATCCACCAAGCCTTTGGAAAGTACCAAAGTTAAATTTATACGTAGGAATATTCTGCCTAGCTTCGTCAATCGGTTAGCTCTACTAGATATTAATTCGGTAGCCGAACTCGCCGGGTTATGTAGAAAACTTGAAGAGTCCGATTATTTGTTGGAAAAGAGCAGACCAAAGGGCGAAACTAATATACATCAAGTAAAGTATAATCCAAATGGCCGAAGTGGAGTCTCGACAAGTAAAGTTGGGAATGTAAATCGGAACTCTAGGAGTAACCAGAAAACGGGTAAAAGAAAAGATAGTGATTCTAAAATTAGCGACACTGCAGCTAAAGTGAATGACAAGTCGGTTTCACCTGAGGCAATTTTCACGTGTTGGAATTGCAAAGGTCCGAATCACACTTACCAAAGTTGTACAGCACCGAAGAGGGTATTTTGTTTCAAATGTGGAACAACTGGTGTGAGACTAGCATCATGCCCCAAATGTACAAAAAACGAGTAAGGACGGTATATTACCGAGGCGGATATACTAAGTCCAACAAAAAAGCCTCTAAACATTCGGCTAAGTCACAAGCTCACGTTAGCAGTATAGCCCCTAATCCAAAACGTTCTAAAAACACGGATGGACAAAAATATTCCAATAGATCAGATTGGACTAAATGGTTACAAAAAGTTTCTGATTTTTTTAAGTCTAATAAAAATTCTCCTTCTCAAGTTAAAACTCCTGCTTCTCCAAATGGTCACATGTCTCCTTTATTCGTGCATAAATATTTAGATAACAGACCGCATATCAAGATAAATCTATTAGGTGTCCATTTCTCGGCTTTATTTGACTCTGGTGCAAATGCCTCCGTTGTAGGTCAGAATGGTATTAAAATTTTAAGTCGTTTAAGTATAAAAATATGCCATGTCAATAATAGAAGTGTTACTACCGCAGATGGCAGCCGTCTAAAAGTTTTAGGTACGGTTGAGTTGCCGCTAGTCTGCAATGGTCATTGTTTAGTAATCTCTGCTCTAGTAGTACCTTCTCTATCACATACTTTGGTTTTAGGATGTGATTTTGCACAAAAATTCGGAATTTTAGTAAATTTTAAAGATAATTCGTGGTATCCACAGTCCCTAGAAGTCAATTCTCATACAAGTTTTAAAGATTATTATTCAGAAAGTTCTATAGAAAACCTTTTCTCGCGTCTATGTACCCTAGATGATCTCTCGCGGACGGAACGCTTAAAAGCAGAAAAAGTAATAAGCTCTTTCAATGAAATAAGTAGTAAAGATAGGTTAGGCCGAACGAATAAAATCACCATGTCTATAGATACGGCTGATGCCAGTCCTGTAAAGACAAGGCCCTTCGCCATGTCTCCGTATATGTCAAAAGTATTAAATAAAGAGTTAGACGAAATGTTGAAACTCGGGAGTGATTGAAGAATCAAACAGTCCTTGGTGTTCTCCAATCTTATTGGTGAAAAAGGCCGATGGACAGTATCGTCTATGCTTTGACGGAAGAGAGCTCAACGAGGTCAGCAAATTTGATAACTATCCATTACCGAACATCGACAGAATTTTGACATCACTCAGGAATGCTAAGTATGTATCCTCGATAGATCTTAGAAAGGCTTTCTGGCAAATTCCTTTAGACAAATCTTCTAAGGAAAAGACCGCTTTTGCAGTAGTAGGCCGAGGTCTATTTCAGTTCGTCACTATGCCGTTTGGTCTAAAGAACGCTGGTCAAACTCAGCAACGTTTAGTGGACGCTATATTTGGTCCGAAATATGAGCCACATATTTTTACCTATCTAGATGATATTTTAGTAACATCGGAAGACTTCGAATCGCATATTCGCTTACTTAAAGAAGTAAAAGATAAATTGAAAGAGGCCGGACTGACGATAAATTTGAGCAAATGCGATTTTTTCAAAACTTCTCTAAAGTTTTTAGGCTATATTGTAGGCTCAAATTCCTTGCGTACCGATCCGGATAAAGTAGCAAGCATAGTTAATTATGCGAGACCTACTAATACTACGGAAGTTAAGCGCTTCGTAGGAATGTGTTCATGGTATAGACGTTTTATTGAGAATTTTTCTACCCTGTTGTCGCCTATTAATGATCTTTTGAAAGGACGAAAAAAAGGACAATCGATAGATTGGACAAAAGCAGCAGAAGAATCTTTTATCAAGATTAAAGAGCTATTGGTTTCAGCTCCAATTTTATCCCAACCAGATTTTTCCCAACAGTTTTATATTTCTAGTGATGCTTCTAATACCGGTTTAGGGGGCGTCCTAACACAGAAAATCAATGGTGAGGAAAGAGTGATAGCGTATGCCAGTAGAACTTTATCAAAGGCTGAACGTAACTATTCGGTTGTTGAAAAAGAATGTTTAGCAGTACTCTTTAACATCGAAAAGTTTCGACCTTACATAGAAGGTGTTCCTTTCACGGTCATAACAGATCATTATAGTTTATTGTGGCTTAATTCTATTAAAAACCCTAGTGGCAAACTAGCGCGTTGGGCGATTAGGTTGAGACAACATACGTTTAATTTAATTCATAGAAAAGGAGTCCACAATGTTATTCCTGACGCTTTGTCAAGAATCCCAGATCATACAGTGGACGAAAACAGTCTTAATGCACAGATTGACGTAAGAATTGATACAGTAGACATAGATCGTATAGATCCATGGTACGATAATTTACGGCAGCAAATTAAAGAATTTCCTCAAAATTTTCCGCAGTGAAAGGTGGAAAATGATTTCGTGTACAAATTTATGCCAAACCAGTTGCCTTTAAAAGTTAATGTACCCGAGTGGAAGATACTAGTTCCTAAACCACAGAGAGGAAATTATAGACATGTGTCACACTCCTCCTACTTCTGGTCATTTTGGTTTTTATAAAACTCTTCACAGGGTTCAGGAACAGTATTATTGGCCAAAAATGCGCTTTGATATCTTAAAGTTTGTGAGGACTTGTGAAGTATGTGGAGCGCAGAAATCTCCAAATACACTACCTATGGGACTGATGGGAAAAGAGGGGGGAAAACGGTCAATTACCCTTTTCAAGTCATAGCAGCTGATCTAGTAGGCCCATTCCCACGTTCAAAAAAGGGAAATAAATGGCTTCTCGTGGTTTCTTGCTGGTTTACAAAGTATACCATGCTATTTCCTTTGAAAAGCTCTAAAGCAGAATATATAGAGAGAATTTTGGAAAATGATGTCTTTCTAATCCACGGTGTTCCATCGCTCTTGATATGCGATAACGGTACTCAGTTTACCTCTAAGAGTTTTAAGAGCTTAAGTGAAACTTATGGTTGTAACATCCGTTTTAATCCCGTGTACTCTCCACAATGTAATTTTGTTGAACGTAATAACCGAACAGTCGGGACCGCTTTAAGAAGTTACGTTGATTCACATGACACTTGGGATAGAAACATTTCCAAAATTCAACAAGCAATAAATACCGCAAGACACGAAGTAACAGGGTTCACACCGTCTTTCTGAGTTTACGGCAGACATATACCTCTATCTGGATCGTATTATAAAAATTTAGATTTGGATGTCAATGTTGACAGCGAAATAATTCCGGGTAACAGGGGTGCGTACGCCGAAAATTTAAAGGGTTTAAAAGATATTTTCACCGACGTGCGTAGTAGGATACATAAGGCTTATGAACGGAACAGTAAGTCTTACAACCTTAGAAAAAGGGATTTTTCCTTTAAAATAGGTGATCACGTTTGGCGAAAAAATAAAATTCTTTCCAGTGCAGCTGATAAATTCACATCTAAGTTGGTACCTAAGTATGTGCATTGCGTGATAAGAGAAAAGATTTCAGATTTAGTTTATGGTTTAGTTAATTTGGATGGGACTAAAGTAGGACGTTGGCATATTAAAGACTTAAAACCATTCAATGGACCTAACCCTAGGGAAAGTTTGTCAGAAGAAGAATAATTTATATTTACATTATCTTAATTGCTTTACTTTATTTCTTTGATGTTGCTCTGTAGAGGTGACGACCTCGTTTTTTTGACTGTTATAGAAGTTGAGCAAAGTATAGCTCACTTTTATTATTTTTTTTGCTAAGGTTTTGGGTACTGATCATATCCAAACTTAGGTTGATTGTGGTTGATGTTTAGCATCGACTCAGCTGTTGCGAGCTTGCGAAAGAGTCACACTCAGGATATATCATAAGACTGGTATGTCGGTGGTCGCGGGATTTGATTTGCTTATGACCCCAAATAATATCCAGTTCTTGACACTTGGAAGCGAAATTTTGATTAGAGGCAATCCAAAGTGATCTCGAGTTTGGACAAGCGCAAGATGGAGCTCGCGTGGTATGATGTTGAGTCAAAAGATTTTATGAGCAATTTCAAAGTTTGTTACTCGAGTGGGTGTATTTTTATTACCTTAATGGTATATTTTGGGTGCAATTAAGAGTAAATTGATTTTGGTTTATCCAGTAAGTTTAAGACTTGGATTAATTTGATTTAGATCTTCTTCTGAATTGACAAACTGAGGGTATTTTCTATTCTTTTCAGGGCCGTTTAAACGTTACCTTTGAGTCACTAATTTTTTAAAATTTTTTGCATGGACTCATAGGCCTATGATGAGTTTTTTCGGTCTACTATCAGATTGATAGGAAATTGAAGTCCTGCAGGAGAACTAAAGGCTGATCATTTACGGGAGATGAGAGCAGAGTAAGACAGTCGTTTCACAAAGAAATGATCAAGATCTGATACCGAGATGAGAACCTTGTCAAGAGTGGCTAAGCGCAGTGAAGGAAGATTCCTAACCGAATTTTCAGATTTCCAAGAGGTAATCTAGAAGTTTGGGCTGACAGAAAACGGTTATGCCTGATACCTGTAGCAGTTTCTTCTAGAGGCTATTGTCTAGGAAGACGATTAACACCATGATCGAATATTTTAGCTGTCAACGATGTTTTCTTCTTGTTTCTGATTAAGCTGGAAAAGCTCTTGTCGTCTTCAAAAGTTTTGTTGCATTGCCACCGAAATATTGAGAAATTTTTGCTTCATGTAGCTTTTTAAGCTCATTTTCGTTGTTTGGAAATTTCCGTTAGAAGCTTGGTTAAGTCAACCTTGTAAACCTTTTAGGTTGTATCCCATGAGTTATCTGTTTTTACAGGCTGTGATGTACCGGGTGCTAACAGATGCCGTTACGACGTTTGGCAGGGAGTTAGTCTTCCTGAGGAACAGACTGATTGGAAGGGTAGTCTATGGGGGGCGAACGTTTGACCTTTGGGACCTTTAGAGGTTTTGTTACTCAATGGTTATTTCTATTTGAGCCAAAGGAGAGCCTAGCTACTGTAGTCGACCTCAGATCCAATTAGCCTATTAGTGGTGACAGGCTGTTGGCAGTAGTGTGTTTCGGAACACCCTATTGATTAAATTTTTTTGACTTATGGTGGTGTGGTAGACACCGTTTTAGTTTAGTGGATGCTATAATCTACTCCCTTTTGTTGGTGGATACCAGGGTCACCATTTCCGTATTTTATTGTCTCCACCTTTCAGTATATCGTGGTGAGGTGTTTGTCTCCTGTTATGTGGGATGGATTAAATTCTTTTCATTGTTGTTCTAGGGCGAGACCAGTACACGAGGGTTCTTCATGCAACTTGAAGAAGCGCAATGCTGGTTAAGTTTTATATCTCTGTGTAGCCACCCTGAAGAATGATGGAGGGCGTTTTTTTCTGGCTCATATTTCTAGGCAGATTTGCCACTTTGGTGCGATGTGCCGAAGATTTAGCTTTTGCTAAGAGCTTTCACCAAGCTCAATAAGGAGTTATCATAACCAAGAGTTTGGGATTTGAACTCCTGTATATGTTTCTGTATATATTTCGGTATATATTACTTGCCTGAGGGCATGTGCTCAAAATGTGTGATTTTGAGTCGTTTTGTTTATGGACTCCTATATATAAATTTATGATTTTAGGGAGGTCCTATTTCGAGACTTGCTGTCTCATACGGTTATTTTGGGACTGTTTCCTTGAATGTTACTTGCGCGCGGACTAATCATTCTGTTCTTTGTGAACATTGCTTTTTGAAGCAGGATCATTCAGTTTAGTGAATTTTAGCTTTTATAGCTATTCACTGTGTTTAGAGTGAATTTTAGCTTTTATAGCTATTCACTGCGCTTATAGTGATATTGTTAGCTTTTATAGCTGCTCACTATGTTAATGGCGAGATTGTTCTTTTAGAACGCAGACTTTGTGTAGTCGAGGACTATTTATAGAGTGTTTTCTTGGCGAGGAGCGAGGTTTTTTCTGGCGATATACCAGAGTGTTTTCTTGTCGAGGAGCCGAGGTTTTTTCTGGCGATATACCAGAGTGTTTTGTTGGCGATGAGCTGGCGTGTTTTCTGGCGATTAACCAGAGCGTTTTCCCTGGCGATTTTTGCATGTCTGGATGTCTCAGGACGTCGACATTGCGCAATGTAGCGTTTTCCCTAGCGATTTTAGCATGTCTGGATGTCTTAGGACGTCGACATTGCGCTGTAGAGTGCGATTATTTTCTGAGTGCGACTAGTAGTGATACTAGATTTGGAATGTTCTCTTAGCGGTGAGCTAGAGCATTGATGGCGATTTTTCCCGAGCGTTTGTCTGGATATTTATCCAGATATTTTTTTTTTTTTTAGCCTTGTGCTATATGGTCTAACAAGACTTTTTCTTTTTAGTGTTAGCGTTTGCACTAGAATTATTTTTAATTTTTTTATTCAAGAATTTTTTTAAATTTCTTTGGCTGAAATAGAAAATTTTCTGACAATCCTTAAACTATTTTAAGGGGTGTTCATATTTTGTTTCAGTTTAATTTTTTTGATTTAGACAAGAGTCTAGACAAAGTTATATTTTTTTTGTTTTGGTAACAATAACAGAGCTGATTCTTTTATATAAGAAGACAGCGATTGTTACTCTGGACAGGTATTTCTTATGTTCATGCAAGGATTTTTATTTACTTTTTGATGTACTTAACCTTAGTGCTTAATTAAGTTAAGTCTAGTTATAAGATTCTTGTGATCATGCAAAGACTTTCATTTAGTTTTCATTGTACTTAATATTAGTGCTTAATTAAATTAAGTCTAGTAGTAAGGTCCGAGGATTGTAATTTTGTTTTAAGTTTTGACCTTAGTATTAAGTGACAATGTAGCACTTTGTACCTTTTTTTGATGAATAGGCTTAGTTTAATAGACTAGTGTAGTCTATTTCTTTTTGGAAGGGGGTAAATGTAACATTCATTTTTTCCTAGATTTTAAGAGTATGTAATGTTACTGATTTTTTCGCTTTATATTGTACTTCTTTTCATCTTTGTATCGAGCAGCGTATTTCGCAGAATTTTCTAGCCGCGCAGTGCGGTTTCCGACCGAATCTATCGAATTCGTAGTACTCCGCGATTGGTGAAATGTTTGTTTCCCGGAAGTCGGCCATTTTAGAGACAGAGTTCTCACGGCTTATTTAAGGGTCCGGAGAGCGCGGATCTAGGCTTTTTTTTCCACCGAGCCGCCGAGAGGCTTTTTTTCCATCGAGCCGCCGAGAAGGCTTATCCTCATCAAGCCGCAGCCAGGCTTTGCCCATCAAGCCGCAGTAGAGGCTTCTGACAATATTTACGAGAGCCAAATTAAGTACGAGTTTTTAACGTAAAGCCGTAGTGGGCTTAGTGTGTTTTTTTTACATGGAGTAGCCGAAGTAGGCTCTTCTCATCGTGAAGTCATACTGAAAATAAGTGATGGAATGTGTGAAATCGGTTTTGTGTTCCATTGAAGGCCTAGAAGCCCGTAGGAAAACCGTAAGTCACCAGAACATACATCAGTAGATCTATTTCCCGCAAATAAGTGTTTTAACAGCAATTTGAACTGATAAATCGTGAAGTGAATATCACGACTCTTTGATTTCGGGTGTAGTAAAGTTTTAGAAGTAAAATGACTGATTTAGGAACTCTATTTTTAATAACTACTGTTTAGGCTAGAATTTTTGTAATTCTTAAAACTGCAAGGGTTGGAACTTTTATTTTAAAATCATGAATAAATTTTCTTTTTGTTGATTAAAGCTAGTGTTTCACTGTGCACCTATCTTTCTTTTCAGGATAAGAAGGGTTGTACTAGACTAATTCTTTTATTAATAACTGTATAACACTTCAGTGTTTTTTCATTTTTTTAGCTGAAGTTAGATCCTTTCTATTTTAAAATGAATGGTGCCCAAAAAAATAGTACAACTAAAGTTTTTAACCATAAAAAAATAATTCCAAAAAGACGTACAACAATTATCTCTTACCCATATTTCTCTACCAAGGAAAACTGAGCTAGTGTTTGTTTAATTTCTTTAGTTCTTTTAAAATCATTATTCACTCAATTCATTCTCAGAAATTAAAAAGGGGCTGCAAGAAAATTGCGCCCAAGCAGGGACAAAAAACAAATTTTCACAGGGTACAAAATGATGCCACAAACTGAGGGCAAGTTACCACGTTACAATATACATATACATATATACATACATATATACATACATATATATATAGATATAGACGAAATTTCATCGCGTTGTAATCCACAAATTGCTTACTTTCATAATTTATTTTAATCATCTTTTATCTTCTTAAAACATTTTAAATAAATAAGAAAAATTATGAAGTAATTAAGCCAATAGCTCTCTTGGAAACCCTAAAGCATTAGAATTCGATAACTTACGTGAAATTATTATATATTAAAATTATATATAATCACAAAAAAGTTCAAATTACAAATAATGAAAAATTAATATAATTTTCGATTAATCAATTCAAAGAACCCGTACAAGGACATCTAGGAGGAAACTCATTTAACTCCTTATACATTGGCCTATAAATCATTAAGTTTAAAATTTTTGAATTTTTGTAACCGAAACTAAAATATGTTCTCATGACCGGAAATATTACTTGTGCGCCAAATTAATAATAGATGTCTCATTTCGTTTGAGAGTTATCATGGCAACAAACAGACAAACAATGAGTCTGACGCACCGATGGAAATAGGGAACTATGTTTTTAGTGTTGCGTACGGAACACTTATAAGACCACTTCGGTGTCTGTTCGTCCGTCCGTCTGTCTGTCTGTCACATACGATATTCTCCAAAATTGTTTGACGTAAAAAGTTGAAATTTGGTACTAATATAGGAATTGATCGCCTCATCAGAGCCGTGTAGTTTTGAAAATTAAATTTTGACTTAATTTTGCGGGGTGAAATCGGAAGTGAAAAAAAAAAAAAATTACCAGGTCATTGAGTGGGGCGTCAAATGAAAGCTTATAAAAACACGAGTTCAAAAATATATATATCGTAATACTTGTACACACTCTTCCTTTTATTATTTTTAATAAAGCGTGAAAAATCGCTGTCCCTCCTCTTATCGCGAAAAGTACTGATCAAAAAATTTTAAAAAAATTCTGGGTGTAAATTTAACAAAAATTTTCACTAGTTCATTACTTTTAATAATTTATCTGGTATATAAAAAAACAAAAATTTCAAGGTCATCAGTTTTCAGTAAAGATCAGAAACAAATTTTGTTGAAAACTCATTTGGGGTGTGTTTTGTGATTGATCTTTATACCTCCGTAACAAACATTTTTATTTTAAAAGTAATCAACGTACGAAACATTAATTGCACAAGTTCACTTGCACTTGACCGGTTGTTTGTGATGTAATGACCCAAAAATGTAAGAAAATACAAATTTATCGCAAGATGATTTTTTTACGAATACATTTCTTCAGCAAGAGTAATAATAAAAAGGTTTTAATATAAGAATATACTGAAGATGACCTATACTATAACACTTTTAATATCCATTTTGTTTTTTTTTTGGCATAAATCTGGCCAAAACATTTTTTTTAAGCAAATCTAGTTGCTTCAGTAGTACTTAGAATAGGAACTGAACATGACTTTTATTTTGAAAATATCACAGTTTTAACAATTAAATCTAATTATACAAAAAAAGATTAAACTGGGAAACAAAAATAGTGTAATGTCTTGTAATTTGATGCTGGGCATTAATGCATATTAAAAATTTTTTTAAAAAAACAGATTTACTATATTGTTTCTTCATCTTTATGAAGGATCGACTATCTAACATACATGTATATTTAACAATTACCACACTTAAGAGCATGGAGCCTAGATCACAGTGTCTCTACTTTTTTAGCCAAATTATAGTTTTCTTTACTTAGATAAGTTTTATATACGACTACCAACAATCTTAACACAGTTGGGAGTCCATGTAACGCAGATTTAAGTTGAGTGTTTCGCTTTTATAATCTTCTATTGTTTTTTTTTCCAAATATAATGGGAGCATACACAGGATATTTGAAATTTTTATTCGTTACCTCACCTGCTTATAAAAACGACTGTACTTTTCCTCTATCCAGTAAGAAAATCTAAATAATAAAAACCAATTTTAATTGAAGTCAAATCGATCTATTATTATCTTCAATTTATTGAACTCTTAAACCTGCTTGTTGGCTCTTGTGCAAAGAGGCTAAGTCCAAACTTTTGTATTCTTACGTTTTACCTACTCTCATGGGAAAAATTTAGTCTATCCAAGGTCTGCAATATCACATTTGCGTAAAGAATGGATTACGATGTGATTGCCTAGTTAGTGCCAAAATACGTCGAGTATGGATGTGTAAAGATATCAGCACAAAATGATCCTACAATACGAATATCAAAAACTCGGTAAATGATTAGAATCGACCTTTATCATTTAAATGCAGTAGTATCGCAGATAATCCATTTATTTTTTTTAACTTTTTATAGCATTTCAAATTTCTCTTTATGCGGATAATGTTTATTTAAACACTATCTACTGATCTGTCCAAAATTTATTAAGCCATCTGCATGACAAATGAAAATTAGTTCCACAATACTGAAAATAAATGTTATGCTACACGAGAAAGAAATAATGTATTAAGATTAAAAAAAGAGTAAGAATAAAATGATTATTTTATACTAACACTGAAATTTATGTTTACTACAAAATTAAAAATTAAAACCAAAAAATTGTAAAATAGTTTTCACCCCTTGCTAGAATATTTCAAATTTACTTCATGACTCAAAAGGATCTATAATAAGTCCGTGATGAGAAAGACACTAGTAGCATATTGCAAAGGCTATAACTATAAGTAAGATAATATATCAAATGCAGGAAAATAATGTTTACTTTAGTGGATCTCCAAACCATACCAAGTCACCTATGCTTTTGGCAAACTCACCTCTAATTTTATCTTTTAGATAGATTCGAGAGAGTATAATTGAGCAAGGTTATTTTATTAGTATGTATGATTAGTAAACAAAATAAAGAACAATTGGGTAACTCTTAAATTTTAGGTATCGTTCAGAATACTTTGTTTTAAATCATAATGGGCCAAATATTAACCAAACGGTTTAAAGTGCATAAAAATGCAAGGACAATTTTAATACCATATAGACACGAAACTAAGCATTGTCGCACCTATGGTGATATCAATTATTTATTTTCAAATTGAATTAAGAAATATTGAAGTAAGTTAGAAACAACAAGAAGTACATTAGTCGTTATATGTGGTAATATACGGAAATATTTGTAAAAAAACATATTTTTAGTTTTATCGTGAGCTTATTTTCACTAATAAAGACAACTATTTTGTTTTTTTCACAGGCAGCCCATTAGTATTACCTCTCTTGCTAAAGGGGAGTATCATATTGATAGAAAGACAACCTTCAAGATTTGTGCATTTTTTCAGGTTTCAGGGTATCTAAATTATGAAAAACGTCGTTTTCCCTGTCACTCGATTTGTCGGTCATTTCGTCCGTTGGACTGTCGTTTCTTTGGCGTAGAGAGAAATATTTCAGTTGTAAATTTTGTATTCATATATTACTTGAACTAGGAAAGGAAAACTTCCTTAAGCGATATTGCTTTGGTAGAGTGGGTAAAATCGGTTGAAGTAGTTTAATATTGTAAAGGCTCAGTGGAAATATGAAGATTTTCCTTGTTTCTTGTGAAGATATTAAACATACTTAAGCAACGTTATATTACATATATAGAAGGAGAAGGGAGTTAGAGGAGTTACCTCTTATATATTATATTATTGTAATTTATCCTTATTTATGTTTTTAATGGAAGTCTTCTTTCCAGGACCTTTTTTGATTTTTATCTTATCATAAGAAATCATTTAAATTGCAGGAAGATGATATACAGTACTTACTTTGGAACTACCTGTTTATATCTTACAGATTTTTGTTTACTGTTGTTTCAGGTCGGATGCCATGATTTAATCACAATCACAATACAAACCTGAGATTTTGAATTCGTTTTTAAAATCTTGGTACATTAATTTCAAATTTTAAGCAAATCTAACATTTCGTAAAAAAATGGTTATTTTGACAAATGAAAAAGCATTTAAAAATGTTCAGGTCCGTAATTACAAATTTGACTCCAACACCGCAATGGAAAACACTGATGCAGTATTAAAGACCTCACAACAATTAAAAATATATATAACAATTAAAATATGTTAACAAACAAACCTATTTAGCCACAATGGATAAATTTTCTTTTTATTCACAAATAAAATAATATAAAATATTTTTGACGATTTGTTTATTACAATTTTATGGAGCGTTTTTGTATCTTTTATTGTTTCCAAGGAGAGACAGTATATTAGTTAAAGAGGATATTGTACCGTTATTGTCTAATAGTGAAATTTTCATTTAAGACTACTGTGATCTATTGTGATATTTTTATATAATATTTCACTGATTATTTATAATTGTTTGCAAGATGTTCCAACATATTTTTTAAGAATTCATTTTTTTTCTGGCATTTTTTCTATATGATGATGATATGAAAAATTAACCCTTTTTGTTGATGCAAAATCAACAAGTCTTACATGGGATCTTACTGAATGGGATATAAGCCATTCTATAGCGTTCAAACGCCTGATACTTTGGTAATTTTTACTTCTATAACACATATAAATATACCAGACTATTATTTTTGAAGAAAGAATTGGTAAGGTTATTTATCCAGTTAATTCCCTCTCAAATACAGTTTGCACTGGAAAGTGGATATCAGTCACAAAATATTACAACTTTCTATGTGACCGAATAATTATATTTAAAATTTGCTGTTCTTTATAACCAAAAACACTTTAAAAGTTGAGAAATACTAATGACTTTTGTTTAAGACTCTCATAATTATATCTCAGTTGTGCTATTTCTGTTAAAACTAAAAATAATGAAAAAATAATATAAGTTTTAGTTACCTTAAATCCAAGAACTAATATTAATAAAAGCAACATGAGATATAAGGAGCAACAACTCTAACTCCCTTCGACATCCCTTTAACGTTGTAACGGGACATTTTTAAAGTATTTCTTCTGAATTTTTATTTTCTTATTTGGCATATCAAAAAAAGTTTTTCTCTACTGAACTTAGTTTTCTATAAAGAAGTTAAAAATTTCTTGTCAAATTTTACATATTACAGAGCCAACTTTTTTTTTAATGTCACCTTCTATATATAAGCACTTTATAAAGTAGCTCTGTTTAATCCAATCTTAAAAAATACAAAGTTATCACCAATTATTTTAACTTGTTATCGATATGCGAGACCTCAAAGTCGTTACAATAAACACCCATTCAAAAGTACTTGGCTTCATTTTTGTGGATTTGGCATCACCTTTGTATCGTTAAACTATGAAATAGCATTTTTCAATCCGTAACGTTTGATATTGATTTTCGGTTGTTACCGATATACAGCGCTTTCAAGTTATTGAAAAAAATTTTAATTTGTAAATACCTAACTTGATTTACATTACATATTTGGCACATCGAAAAAGAATTTTACTGCTAAAAATAGTTTTTATGAAGAAGCAAAATATGATATCTAAAATTTATCACTTATAAAATTTGACAGATTAAAAAGCTAACTAAAAATTTATTTAAATGACATCCTCTATATATAAGCACATCTATTGATAACTTTTGCGAGCCTGTTTATGAAAATATTTAATTCTTGATATGTGATATAAAGGGTATTAAAGTTATATATCGGAAACGAAGTACTATTTGAAATATCAAAAAATCTTTCACTACTAAATGTTACTTTTCATTAAAAAGATAAATAAAATATTTGAAAATTTAACACGTGTCAAATTTGAGAGCTTACAAAGTCAACTAAGAAGTTTTTTTGATGGTGCTATCCCTGTAGAGTTACATCGTTAAATAGCACTTTTCATTTCGTTTAAAAAAATATATAATTCTTGATATTTATTTTTAGTTTTTACCGATATATACGACATTAAAGTTATTGCATAGACTTTAATTGGTAACTCATTTTGCTATTTTCTTATTTGGCATTTAAAAAAATTTCCTTCAATACTAATATTAGCTTTATATGAACAAGCCAAATAAAACATTTAAAAATTATCACTTATCCAATTTCACATATTTCAAAGATAACTCGGAGTTTCTTAAATGACACTATTTCTGTGTGGTTAAGCATCTAAATATGATTTTTCTGTCCATTTACAATAACCGGTCAAGTGCAAGTTGAGCTTGTGCAATTAGTGTTCTGTACGTTGATTGCTTCTGAAATAAAAATTTTTGTTACGCAGGCACAAAATGATCAGTGACTTCACAAGACACACCCCAAATGAGTTTTCAACAAAGTTTGCTTCCGATCTTTACTGAAAACTGATGACCTTGAAATTTTTGTTTTTTTTTTTTATATACCAGATAAATTATTTAAGGCAATGCACTCGTGATAATTTTCATTCAATCTACATCCCGTGGAGAATATACCAGAATTTTTTCAAAATCCTTTGATCGATACTTTTCGAGCTAAAGGGGGGACAGCGAAGTATTACATTATATACATTTCTGAATAAGCTTTCATGTGACTCGATGACCTAGTAAAAAAAATTTCAACTTTCTCTGTCAAATAGTTTCGGAGAAAATCGGATGTGACAGACGAAGAGACGGACAGACGGACAGAGACGGACAGACGGACAGACGGACAGACGGACAGACGGACAGACGGACAGACGGACAGACGGACAGACGGACAGACGGACAGACGGACAGACGGACAGACGGACAGACGGACAGACGGACAGACGGACAGACGGACAGACGGACAGACGGACAGACGGACAGACGGACAGACGGACAGACGGACAGACGGACAGACGGACAGACGGACAGACGGACAGACGGACAGACGGACAGACGGACAGACGGACAGACGGACAGACGGACAGACGGACAGACGGACAGACGGACAGACGGACAGACGGACAGACGGACAGACGGACAGACGGACAGACGGACAGACGGACAGACGGACAGACGGACAGACGGACAGACGGACAGACGGACAGACGGACAGACGGACAGACGGACAGACGGACAGACGGACAGACGGACAGACGGACAGACGGACAGAAGGACAGACGGACAGACGGACAGACGGACAGACGGACAGACGGACAGACGGACAGACGGACAGACGGACAGACGGACAGACGGACAGACGGACAGACGGACAGACGGACAGACGGCAGACAGACAGACACCTAAGTGATCCTATAAGTACGGAACACTAAAAATACATAAATTTTAAAATTATATAAAAACAACACTATGTTTTAATTTTCAATATATTTAAAGTCACTTAACAATTGTTTCACCGTACAATGACTTCTGAAGAAGCCATTGAATGGTGAAACAACAAATATATTGGAAATTAAAACATAGTGTTGTTTTTATATAATTTTATTATGAATTTCCAACAAGTATCGGCTAACACAATCAAAGATATAAATTTTAATTTGCCAACCAAATGTGAAAGAATTTTTTTGATATGTCAAATAGGAAAATAGTAAATCGAGTCTGTCACTTAAAAGCTAAAATTCCTTTCAATAACTTGTATGCCATGTATACTGATAACGACTCAAAATAAAAATAAATAAAATGTTATATTTATGACAATGAACTAAAAACTGTCAAATTTGTCAAATTTGACAGATGATAAATTTTTGAGTTTCATATTTGACCGCCTCATCAAAAAAAGGAGTTATTGTCGTTTAAAAAAAATCCTTGTTGGCCTTGTAATCTCTAAAATAGTAAATTGAATAAGCCACTTAAAAATTTAAATTCCGTTCAATAAATTCAAAGCCATGTATATCGGTATAAAGAATTATACATGTCTGTTAACCAACTAAAAAATACTATTTAATAATGTAAAGATGTTAATGCCATTTCAAAAGATCCTAGTCGTGGTGAATATCGTAATAGCTTTGACGTCCGTGTCTCGAGCATGATAACGTTGTATTTCTCAAATTATATTTAAAAGAGCTACTTAATAGTGTTCTCATATGTGGAGAGTATCATTTAAAAAATCCGAGTTTTGTAACTAAGTTAAGTGGTGAAAGATTTTTTCTGGTATATCAAACAGAAAATTAATCAATATAGACTTTACAAAATTTCCCTGTACATGTTTTACTTTAAACATTGAACAATAATGAAAAAAATAATTCAGTCGTTAGATTCTCTGACTCTATTCGATCTTTTCATCATCGTAAACTTTCATTTACCCATCATATTAATTGGATCTGCACTACTGCGTGTGCAGCGGGTTTCATAATACGTAATTCGAGTGGGTTTCATAATAGTAAAACATTAAAAACTTTATATTCCAGCTATGTGCTTTCACGGCTTCAATATGATGCAATTGTTTGGAATCCAATACACGCTAAGTATATTAAACAGGTCGAGAATGTTCAAAGAAAGTTTGCCAAATTTCTTATATTAAAATATGATGGTGTGTAGCCTGATAGGGGTGTCGATGAAGTCATTATAACTGAACATTTTCAGCTACCTTTATTGACGAATCGAAGAAATTACCATCTTGTCTGTTTTTTTATAAAATTATGTAAATCTCTTATTGACTCTCCTGACTTATTATTTCAAATAAACTTTCACGTTCCTAATAGATTGATCAGAACCTCTCCTGTTTTCTACTTACCTACTGCATCAACTAATTTTCTCATCAAAACACCATTGTTTCAAGATATGAGTGTTTTCAACAGTAATTGTAACGACATTGATGAGAACAACTGCGCAATTTGCCAAATGCTTAAAAAATAAATTCTTGCATGTATAGGTATTTATTCCAAGTGTATCATTTTAATTTTAATTTTCCAGTTTTATTTAATTATTATGTGATTTTTATGCTATCTGTCTCTTTTATTCTATACTTGTACTTTACTTTTCTTTTTTATCTCTATCTCCTTTGTATTATGTTATTTATGCTTAATTGTCTTATAAATGGTATATCTGTTATACAATAAAGATTACTATTATTATTATGACATAATATATGGAGAAATCTTCAACTTCTTTCTTCACCTCTTTTCCTATTCATATATTTGACTATAGTTAAATGAACATAATGAAAGAATAACATAGTTCTTAGATTGCAAGAACTCTAAAAAGGATTTATAACAAGATATATATTGAGCAATCTCTTAAATTTTCTCCTTCACTCTGTTAACCTTTATTATAGCTGAGCAAAAATAACGTATAACATGCTCTATACGAAACAGCTCCCTACATTCTTTCTTTACGTATTTCCTCTTTCTAAGTCCTTTCATCCTCGAGATGGTATGGTGACTCTGTGCTCAGTAAATGGATTGAACTATGATCTGCCACTGATCTCGGTTTTATGCATGCTCTACTGCTTCATGCAATGACTTTCCAGTTAACTGTTTAATCTAATCCATCCAACGTGAAGGTGATATACCCCTGCAGTGCTTGCCTTCCACCTTTCCCTGTATGACCAGTGATTCCAGTTCATGTCTTCTGCTGAGGTGGTCGAAATACCTCAACTATATCTGGTCTATAAGCGAGTTCAGTCTTTTAGTAACTTTTACTTCTTATAAAATAGACCGGTTAGTCCGATGTTCCACCCACGATACCCTGAGAATTCGACGATTCACACACATCTCAAATGCAGCAATTTTATTTCTATCAACTTTCTTTATCGTCCATGTTTCCGATTCAAATGTTGCAATCGGAAATACAAGTGTTCTTGCAAGCCTAAACTTGGTGAATTGCGAGATGCTCGAGTCTTTCCATGTTTTGACTAATTTTGTGGTTGCAGGGCGAGCAATTGAGAAACTTCTACGTATTTCTGAGTGACATTGACCGGTATTGGTAATTAGAGACACAAGGTATTGATAGGAATTTACGATTTAATACCCTAGTAGATGTTGAGGTTGATTATCAATCGTTCTACTAATGATAATTACTTTGTTTTGTTGTTGACTGCTTTCAATCCGTAGCTTTTACTGATCCTTGTCAGCGCCTAGTTCTGTATTATTTTTTTAATCTGTTGTATTGTTGACTATAAATAATTGAAACTAATGAAAAAAATAACACAATTTTCAGAATTGTTGGTACCCAAAAAACCTAAGTAGGATGCACATATAAGAATATGTATAATATTAATAATAAGTGGGGGTCCTACAGCCTTGGCTGCTTCCCGCACTTCATACGCCATCTCTCTCTGTACTACCATTCATTTTCTTTTAGATTTCTGGAACTCATTGCCTTCTCAATATTTTCTCTCCATATCGTTCTTGGTCTTCCCTTTTTTCTTTTATTCCATGGTACATATTGTACAGCCTTCTTTGGTCAACGTTCTTCTCCCATGCGCATTACGTGACCGTACCATATCAACTGTCGTTTTTCTATTCGATCTATCACTGTCTCTGTCATCTTTGCTCTTTGCCTGATTTCTTCATTACGTATATGACCTAATCTTGACACTCCACAGGATCGTCGCAAGTAGTCTATTTCAGCAGCTTTTAACCTATCTCTATCTCGAGTACTCATTTGCCAACAGTCTGAGCCGTAAGTCAGTATAGGTTCAACGATTACCCTATATATAATTGTTTTCGTTTTTAATGTAATCTTCGGTGACCACAGTAGCGAGTTTAGCATTTGTATACATTTTCTTCCCTGTTCTGAATATAAGTTTATATATATATATATATATATATATATATATATATATATATATATATATATATATATATATATACATAAATAAATTTATTAATCCCCGTAATCCTTTCCCATTCCCCTTTAATTGCTTATATAATTGACTTCAAACAATTTTAAAAAACCGGTCAAGTGCAAGTTGAACTTGCGCAATTAGTGTTCCGTACGTTGATTGCTTTTAAAATAAAAAATTTTGTAACGGAGGTATAAAATGATCAGTGACTTCACAAAACACACCCCCAAATGAGTTTTCAATCTTTACTGAAAATTAATGACCTTGAAATTTTTGTTTTTTTATATACCAGATAAATTATTAAAGGTAATGCACTCGTGATAATTTTCGTTCAATCTATACCCCGTGGAGAATATTCCAGAATTTTTTCAAAATTTTTAATAAGTACTTTTCGCGATTTTTTAAAAATAATACAAAGAAAAGTTCGCGCAGGTATTACGTTATATATATATTTTTTACTCATGTTTTCACAAGCTTTCATTTGACACCACACTTGATTACCTAGTAAAAAAAAATTATTTTCACTTCCGATTTCACCCTCCAAAACTAACCCCTTAAGTCAAAATTGAACTTTCAAAACTACATGGCTCTGACGAGGCCATTAATTCCTATATTATTACGAAATTTCAACTTTCTATGACAAATAGTTTCGGAGAAAATCGGATGTGACAGATAGACGGACAGACAGACACCGAAGTCATCTTATAAGTGTTCCGTACGGAACGCTAAAAACACGGAATTATTAGAATTATCGATTTTAATAACCCTGAAAACAATACGTACTATACAACCCCTCTAGCCCCTCCTCATTCTTTTTGATCCGTTGTATGTCTACTTACAATTATGCTTAAAATTTATTTATTATCTTAACCAAAAGTTAGGAAAAAATCTTATAACAACGTAGAGAATGTAGAAAATTTGTCGACAACCATATATTTGCCTTGAAGTTATATTATATTATTCAAGAACTATAGGTTTGATTCCCCATCAAGTACCCAATTTGAAGTTAATAACTGATTAACTGCCTATTAATTTCTAAAGTGAAAAAATTTACCGGTATAAGTATACTAATAATGTTACGTAGTACATAGCCCTAATAATGTTCATTAAATTAAAATAATTTTACTACGGCACACTATTTTACAAAATAACATCATTTAAAACTCAAAAGAATCCTTCAAATAGAAACACAACCGTACCGTACCCACATATAATACCTAAATATTAAAGAAAAACAAGACGACTAATTTTAAAAAGTGTACAGTTAACTCACAAAGGTCTTATAAAAGCCAAGACATACATGGTCTTTTTTACAAAAATATATTTTAACGACATTTTTACATGAAAATTAGAGCTGCATCTCACCTAAATTGCAACATTAATGAAATTTGTTATTTTTTTTTCTCTCTTCTAGTTCTTGGGTCGCAAATATAAGTCTCAACAAATTAAATCATCTATTAGTATCAATATACGTAATTACTTCGTCAACACATGTCAAAGGATAAATATATAGGCGTTTGTAATTAAGGCAAAATACCATTTTACAACACTTAAAAGAGTGCCGGGAAAATGTTCATAGAAACGAGAATTTGGCGAGATTAATAATACCAATCAAAGCAGACAATTCTCGTTGCTATAAACATCTTCTTCGCATTCATTTGTTTACAGCGTGGTCAAATTTCGTTTTTTCTTAATTCTTAAACGTTCATAAAGAAAATTGCAAATAAAGTAAAATTAAAAGAGTTATCATACCAAGAGACAGAAAAACAGATAGAACGTCGGAAATATGTGACCATGTTTTTTATGATCTAGGGACTCCAAAACGTAAAGAAATGCAAAAATATCGGAGTGTTTTTTTCACGATTTTCGAGTCTTCCTAATATTTCAAAATCTTCAGATCATGAAGACCTAATTTTCAGATTTCGTTAGTTTGTCAGTCTATGTTTCGGTCTGTCAGTCTGCTGCTGCGTTATGTTCTAACTAAATCTGACATACATATAGTGCAATAAAGAGAGAAGAGAGCCTACAATGTTCAAAAGCAATATTGTTTTAAGAGAGAGGGTAATAGAAGTGAATATTTATAAGTTTTGTAGTTTTAATAATGTTTTAGCAATTGTTTAATATAAGAAAAAAATTTAAGCGTAATCCTTTATAGACATTATATAGGTGGCACATATTTTTAATGTAAAGTTAAAGAACATGAAAATTATGTTAAACTACTCAGAAGAGGGGATTGGGCTATGACAAAGTGAATCATGCCCAAAATGTTTCTTTTACACTGACGCATACAGTTTTAGATGAAATGTTGATTTAAATTTCATCTTATAATACACTAGTTGAATTGATATTTTATGTATATCTAGAAACCTATGCTACTATAAAAAAAATAGTAAATTTGTTGTCTTTCTTATTACAATCATACAGAGACATTAATTTTCTGACTTCGTTTCATTTATTATTAAACCTATAACAACGAAATGCAGCATTAACATTCTGAAAACTGTTATATATCTGTTTCAAGACTTTAGCTCTAGACTTTTGAATTCATTTTTCTTACTAAGTTATATATTTGGTAATATTTGCAATCCAAAATAACATATATATATATATATATATATATATATATATATATATATATATATATATATATATATATATATATATATATATATATATATATATATATATATATATATATATATATATATATATATATATATATATATATATATATATATATATATATATATATATATATATATATATATATATATATATCAATCGGTTTTATAACGTCTTCCGTCTTCCGATGCCTAATTTCCACTCCTCCCAGTTTCTCCATCCCTCCTCTTCCAGATCTCTCTCTAGTACTTCCTTGTTGATTCCTGCTCTCCAGCTTTGGCGTGGTCTTCCTCGCTTTCTTTTTCCATGAGGGTTCCAAATTAAAATCTTTTTAGGTAGTCCGTCTTGTGACATTCTCTGTACATGTCCGTACCATACCAACTGTTGGGTTCTGATTTCGTCCACTATATCGTACTTTATTTCTAAAGCTCGTCTTATCGTGTCATTTGGTATGCGGTCTTTTCTGGATTTTCTGGCTGCTCGTCTCCAGAAATCCATTTCCGTAGCTTTTAGTATTTTTTCTGTTCTTTCCTTCAATGGCCACACCTGGGAGCTGTAAGTTATTATACTTTTCACTATTGAGTTGTAAATTCTCTTCTTATTTTCATTGGTCTTTGTCCCATAGTATACTATTAAGCATTGCAATCGCTTTTCTCCCTTCCTCTCGAATATTGCTTCTTCCAGTGTTCCGTCCCTAGATGTTCTCGTTCCCAAATACTTATAACTGGCACAATGTTTGATGGTGTGTCCTGTGGCCAGTTTCAAGTCCTGCTGTTGTCCTCCGACGCACATGTACTCGGTCTTTTTAATATTGACTTCTAGGCCCCATTTTTCATATTCCTCCATAAGTTTTCGTGTCATGTATTCCATATCGTCGATGTCCTGAGCGACTACTACCTGGTCGTCTGCGAATGATAGCATGTACAATGTAGTATCGTCATCCAGTGGTAATCCCATACTGGTGCATTTCCTTTTCCAGTTCTTCAGTGCAGTCTTCAAATAGATTTTAAATAGCGTTGGGGATATACAGCAGCCCTGTTTGAGACCTTTTGTGACCTGGAACCCTGTTGTTATACCATATTTGGTTTTCACACTACTTCTTGCGTCTTGATATAAGGATTTTACGGCTTTAATTATTTCGGTGCTTACATTACTCTGTTGTAGTGTTTCCCACACTCTCATTAGGGGCACGCTGTCGTAGGCCTTTTTTAAATCAACAAACAAGACATGGACTTCCTGATCAAATACGGTTTTCTTTTCTAGGATTTGTGTCAGTGAGAAGAGATGGATCTTCCTGCTCTAAAGCCTGCCTGTTCTTCAGCTTCTACGTCCGCGTATTCCGTTTCTATTCTATTTTTAAGTATTTTTCCGTATATTCTGCTTATAGATTCTGTAACCGTTATTTCCCTATAGTTATCGCAATTATTTTTGTCTCCTTTCTTATGAATTGTTGATATGTATGATATTTTCCATTCCTCAGGTACTTCTGATGTGTTAATGCATCTTTGGAGTAAGTTCCTCAAAGCGCTAAATAGCTTTTCAGTTCCGTATTTTACTATCTCTCCTGGGATGTTTCCTGCTCCTGGAGCTCTACCATTTTTTAGCGTTTTACATACTTCTTTAACTTCTGATGTTGTTATCCTTATTGGGGATCCTCGTATAACTATATTTGGGTTTCCATGTTGGGTACTTTTGAACTCTGGTCTATTATTCTGTATCCAAAATAACATTACATAGTAAAAAAAAAAACAGTAGTTAAATATTTTTACGAGTAGGCTCCCTGGCAGCTAGACTAGATCTATTTCTTATACTCTTTTAGTAAATCTAGCTATAGCTCTTTTTAACCGCAAAAGACAAATTAATGAAATTGCACTTTTTACCCAAAAGAAAGGGAATTGTACGAGAAATAAAAAGTAAAGACAAAGGTTCATTTTAATTGTTCAACTCATTTATTTTAATTGATATCTCCTTGAGTTGCTACGTAGGATTTATCACGATCAGTTAATTCGCTGGATAAAAATTTTTAAATAGATTTTTTAGAATACTGTTCGAAGTTGTGATCACTGACGCTTGAACAATTTTAATTATGTTGAATTGCTTTCTTTTCATTTGAGGGAGAAAAAGAAATATCAGGGTACTAAGTCAGTTGAAAAAACTTCCACCATGACTAGGCATAAAATGGAACAGATGCCATAAAACATTTAATGAAACTGCAATTATGGTTTTACTTCTAACAACAAAAAAATAATAAAACAGAATGGAACAGATGCTATAAACATTTAATGAAACTGCAATTATGGTTTTACTTTTAACAACAAAAAAATAATAAAACAGCAGGCGCTACTATTTTCTTCTAGTTTTGAAGGTAAAGAAAGTTTACTATAGAACAACGAAGAACTAATAACGTTCCTAATTCTTAGGTTTTCCTAAATTATAGTCTAATATACAATTTAATTTTTCTTCAGGTATCATTTGAGATGTGGCATAATGCTTGAAGAAAAAACAAATAAAATCAAAATTAAAAGAAGAATTAGACTAGGCGATTCAATATCCTCAAAGCTGTTCAGGTTGTCTAGAAGACATGTTCAAATCGCTAAAGTGGGAAAATAAAGGAATACTAATGGACGGTGAACGACTAAGTCACTTAAGGTTCGTAGACGATGTCACTCTAATGCTCAACACAAAAAGACGAATTACCAGAAATACTGATGGAATTAAAAACAAGTCTCGGGAAAGAGGTCTAAAAATAAACTTCACCATAACCAAATATTTGAACAACGAAAGTGAAGATAACAGCCAGGAACTATTAATTGTGGTGAATATATATATATATATATATATATATATATATATATATATATATATATATATATATATATATATATATACATATATATATATATACCAGGTGACACAGCCAACATGTAATTCGTTTATTTTGAAAGTTACATATTTGCATTTTTTAGATGCCAGAATGGGACATTATTAGGTTTTCTTATCACTTAAGAAATATTTTTAACTATTTCCGGTTGACTGCAACTTTCTTATTTTTAATGGAATCCTGAACATTTTTTTTTACCAATTTCAATTCGCTTTGAAATTCTCTTTCCAACGATGTATCACAAGTTGACATTGGTTTGACAGGTGACCGGAAAAAACTGATTTAAACTCTTAGACTTAGGGGGCCATGGCGAATATACTAGCAATTGTTTTTGTTCGGTTTATCTCACTTTGGAAAGAATTTAAGACTATTCATTTATCGTGCCATTTTCGCGAGTTTAAGTGGCTCCTACAAAATTTTATGCTTTACATTCAGTTAGAGAATTTTCTCTTTAAATAATGATCAGTATCACCAAAATTAAGATAGAAACACATATTTTTTATTTAACCTAGTTACACATTACAGGTTTGTTGCCAACATACATCTAACAGAACTATCTAACGCCAATTGGATTCAATATTATTTTCAGAAAATAAACCGTTCTATTATGCAATAATGTGATATCAATAAGTTCCATTGCGGGCTTAGTAGGCTGTGATAAAATAGACGACCGAAAGTCAAGGCTGCTGCGTGTTACCAAAAAGGCCATTATTTTTGTTTACTTTACGTCAAAAATAATTTTTCATTAACAAAAATATATTCAACGGATGAAAAAGTAGACATGTTATTAATTTATGGAGAGTGCAGAAAGAATAGCCGACAAGCCGCCGAGTTTTGAACATGGCAAGATATCCCGATAGGAGGCACCCATCCAACAATTATTTTTTAAGGGCAGAATAGCAGTTTAGAAGGCAACCGATTGAACCTGCTGATGTATTTATTGGTGACGAAGAGTCAGATGTATTGGGCATTGTTCAGGTAGATCCTACAATTTTTATGACATGTTGAAGAACAAACCGGTGTAAATTGTGAAACTGCTCGCCACACTTTAAGAAGATATAAATTCAAGCCCTACAAATATCAAATAAATCAACATTTATTTCAAACAGATTACCAAAGAAGAATGGATTATCAAGATACCACCTTGATAACCAATTTCATTACAACATTTTAATTTCGGATGAATCTAGATTTACCAATTTGAGTCTATTTAATCGTAACAATACTCGATATTGGGCCCAAGAAAATCCTAGAATTTGCGAGAAAGTGCTTATCAAGAAAGATTCGACTTTAACGTGTGGTTGGGTATCCTTGCCACAAAAATTATTGGTCCTATTATATTTGAGGGTGCGTAAAATGGAGAAAGATATTTGGAGTTCATTCAAAATGATGTTGAAGATTTTTTAGAAACTTTACCTTTAAATTATTTTCCAGCCCACAATGGTAAAAACGTAGTAAACTACTTGAATCAAAGATTTGGTGCAAAATGGTCAGGTACCAATTGACCTAATAAGTGGCCTATAAGATCGCCAGATTTTACTCCTCTTTATTTTTTTATATGGAACCATCTAAAAGAAAAAGTTTACAAAAATCCACCAACAGACAGAAATGATTTAGAAATGTGCTTAAGAAGAGCAGTAAATCAAATTACTAAAATTCAGTTGGAGAACGTTATGGGAGCCATGGTGAGAAAAACAAGATTGTGTAGGATTAACAACGGACAGCATTTTGAATCTTTGGAATAAAACCTAGCAAATTTATATCTAGTATAAAATAGTTTTACTTATTTATTTTTTATTGTGTTACTTAGTTAAAATATTACCTCTTTTTAATATTAATTAATTACAATTATCGGTTTTGTTGTGTTATTCTTATTCTTAAATGTTTTTGTTTTATTATTTGCATTTACATATTTATTTAATAAATAGGTTTCTTATTTTCTGAAAATAATAATAAATCTAATTGGCGTTAGATAGTTCTGTTAAATATATGTTGGCAAAAAACCTGTAATGTGTAACTAGGTTAAATAAAAAATATGTGTTCCTATCATAATTTCGGTGATAATAATCATTATTTTAAAGAGAAAATTCTGTAACTGAATGTAAAGCATAAAATTTTATTGGAGCTACTTAGACTCGCGAAAATGGCACTATAAATGGATAGTATTAAATTCTTCCCAAAGTGAGATAAAACAAACGAAGACAATTGCTAGTATATCCGCCATGACCGCCTAAGTCTAAGAGATTAAATCAGTTTTTTGCCGGTAACCTGTCAAACAAATGTCTTGTGATACATCGTTGGAAAGAGAATTTCAAAGCGAATTGAAATTGATAAAAAAAATATACAGAGTTCCATTAAAAATAAGGAAGTTGCAGTAACTTCCGGTCAAACCGGAAGTAATTGAAAATATTTCTTAAGTGATAAAAAATCGTAATAATGTCCCATTCTGGTATCTGAAAATACAAATATGTAACTTTCAAAATAAAAAAATTATAGGGTGTTACATGTTGGTTGTGTGTATATTTATATATATATATATATATATATATATATATATATATATATATATATATATATATATATATATATATATATATATATATCTATATATATACATATATATATATATATATATATATATATATATATATATATATATATATATATATATATATATATCTATATATATACATATACATATATATATATATATATATATATATATATATATATATATATATATATATATATATATATATACGTAAAGTAAACAAAAATAATGGCCATTTTGGTAACACGCAGCAGCCTTGACTTTCGGTCGTCTATTTTATCACAGCCTACTAAGCCCGCAATGGAACTTATTGATATCACATTATTGCATAATAGAACGGTTTATTTTCTGAAAATAATATTGAATCCAATTGGCGTTAGATAGTTCTGTTAGATGTATGTTGGCAACAAACCTGTATTGTGTAACTAGGTTAAATAAAAAATATGTGTTTCTATCTTAATTTTGGTGATACTGATCATTATTTAAAGAGAAAATTCTCTAACTGAATGTAAAGCATAAAATTTTGTAGGAGCCACTTAAACTCGCGAAAATGGCACGATAAATGAATAGTCTTAAATTCTTTCCAAAGTGAAATAAACAGAACAAAAACAATTGCTAGTATATCCGCCATGGCCCCCTAAGTCTAAGAGTTTAAATCAGTTTTTTCCGGTCACCTGTCAAACAAATGTCAACTTGTGATACATCGTTGGAAAGAGAATTTCAAAGCGAATTGAAATTGGTAAAAAAAATTTTCAGGGTTCCATTAAAAATAAGAAAGTTGCAGTCAACCGGAAGTAGTTAAAAATATTTCTTAAGTGATAAGGAAACCTAATAATGTCCCATTCTGGCATCTAAAAATGCAAATATGTAACTTTCAAAATAAACGAATCACAGGGTGTTACATCTTGGCTGTGTCACCTGGTATATATATATCTATATGTATATATATATATATATATATATATATATATATATATATATATATATATATATATATTCACCTTCTATTAATAGTTCCTGGCTGTTATCTTCACTTTCGTTGTTCAAATATTTGGTTATGGTGAAGTTTATTTTTAGACCTCTTTCCCGAGACTTGTTTTTAATTCCATCAGTATTTCTGGTAATTCGTCTTTTGTGTTGAGCATTAGAGTGACATCGTCTACGAACCTTAAGTGACTTATTCGTTCACCGTTCATTAATATTCCTTTATTTTCCCACCTTAGCGATTTGAACATGTCTTCTAGACGACCTGAACAGCTTTGAGGATATTGAATCGCCTTGTCTAATTCTTCTTTTAATTTTGATTTTATTTGTTTTTTCTTCAAGCATTATGCCACATCTCAAATGATACCTGAAGAAAAATCAAATTGTATATTAGACTATAATTCAGGAAAACCTAAGAATTAGAAACGTTATTAGTTCTTCGTTGTTCTATAGTAAACTTTCTTTACCTTCAAAACTAGAAGAAAAATAGTAGCGCCTGCTGTTTTATTATTTTTTTTGTTGTTAAAAGTAAAACCATAATTGCAGTTTCATTAAATGTTTTATGGCATCTGTTCCATTTTATGCCTAGTCATGGTGGAAGTTTTTTCAACTGACATAGTACCCTGATATTTCTTTTTCTCCCTCAAATGAAAAGAAAGCAATTCAACATAATTAAAATTGTTCAAGCGTCAGTGATCACAACTTCGAACAGTATTCTAAAAATCTATTTAAAAATTTTTATCCAGCGAATTAACTGATCGTGATAAATCCTACGTAGCAACTCAAGGAGATATCAATTAAAATAAATGAGTTGAACAATTAAAATGAACCTTTGTTTTACTTTTTATTTCTTGTACAATTCCCATTCTTTTGGGGTAAAAAGTGCAATTTCATTAATTTGTCTTTTGCGGTTAAAAAGAGCTATAGCTAGATTTACTAAAAGAGTATAAGAAATAGATCTAGTCTAGCTGCCAGGGAGCCTACTCGTAAAAATATTTAACTACTGTTTTTTACTATGTAATGTTATTTTGGATACAGAATAATAGACCAGAGTTCAAAAGTACCCAACATGGAAACCCAAATATAGTTATACGAGGATCCCCAATAAGGATAACAACATCAGAAGTTAAAGAAGTATGTAAAACGCTAAAAAATGGTAGAGCTCCAGGAGCAGGAAACATCCCAGGAGAGATAGTAAAATACGGAACTGAAAAGCTATTTAGCGCTTTGAGGAACTTACTCCAAAGATGCATTAACACATCAGAAGTACCTGAGGAATGGAAAATATCATACATATCAACAATTCATAAGAAAGGAGACAAAAATAATTGCGATAACTATAGGGGAATAACGGTTACAGAATCTATTAGCAGAATATACGGAAAAATACTTAAAAATAGAATAGAAACGGAATACGCGGACGTAGAAGCTGAAGAACAGGCAGGCTTTAGAGCAGGAAGATCCACAATAGACCATCTCTCCTCACTGACACAAATCCTAGAAAAGAAAACCGCGTTTGATCAGGAAGTCCATGTCTTGTTTGTTGATTTAAAAAAGGCCTACGACAGCGTGCCCCTAATGAGAGTGTGGGAAACACTACAACAGAGTAATGTAAGCACCGAAATAATTAAAGCCGTAAAATCCTTATACCAAGACGCAAGAAGTAGTGTGAAAACCAAATATGGTATAACAACAGGGTTCCAGGTCACAAAAGGTCTCAGCAGGGCTGCTGTATATCCCCAACGCTATTTAAAATCTATTTGAAGATTGCACTGAAGAACTGGAAAAGGAAATGCAGCAGTTGGAAAGAGAATTTCAAAGCGAATTGAAATTGATAAAAAAAATATACAGAGTTCCATTAAAAATAAGGAAGTTGCAGTAACTTCCGGTCAAACCGGAAGTAATTGAAAATATTTCTTAAGTGATAAAAGATCGTAATAATGTCCCACTCTGGCATCTGAAAATACAAATATGTAACTTTCAAAATAAAAAAATTATAGGGTGTTACATGTTGGTTGTGTGTATATTTTATATATATATATATATAATATATATATATATATATATATATATATATATGTATACATATATATATATATATATATATATATATATATATATATATATATATATATATATATATATATATACATAATATATATATTTGGAAAAAAAAATCGAAATATCAAAAAATAATTTAAAGGCTGACTTGGATAGAAGAGTCTCTTTAGCTTGGTCTACGTTCGGGAGGTTACAATCCACATTTAAATTGGACATACCAAATACAATAGAAGCGTGTTCGATACTGCCGGTATTAACATAAGGTACTGAAACGTGGGCTTTAAATAAATGTATAAATATATATACTCCAGGTAACTCAAAAAACAATAGAGAGAAGAATGCTAAATATTAGGCTCCAAGATCGTATTCTCGACATGGACATACGATGGAGATCAAAGTGACAGATGTGATACAACGAATAAGTCTATTAAGGTGGAATTGGGTGGGGCATATCCCAAAGATCAATGATAACAAATGGACATGTCGTATGGTTGAATAGAGGCCTAGAGAACACAAAAGATGCAGAGGTAGACCACAGACAAGATGAACTAACGACGTAAAAAGATTAGCGGGACCCGACTGGATGCCAAAAGCAAAAAACAGAACTAATTGGAGTCAACTTGAGGAGGCTTACTTCTGACTATGGATAGAATAAGCTAATGACGACTATGATGATGATATATTTTGTATGAAAAAACCATATTATAAGTTTAAAGAGACATAACTAGCAGATATTTTCTGGCGACCATGGTAACTAGATTCGTGCTAAATCTTCATTTTTCTTGGACCGGCCTAACAATAAATAAACTTAGGGTAACAGCAAAGTCAACGATAAATTTTATCGAAATTTAATTAAGTAAAATACCGTACTTTATTTTCTTTTTGTATTTTCATTTTCTTAATGAAAAACTTATTGCCTGACTAAGCACTCGGATGTTTGATTTAATTTACTTTATTTTCAATACTGAGCCTAATAAAATTAAATGAAAAAACAACATGAGAAAAAAAACTTGAATGTAAGTGAGTACACAAATATTGACGATTTTTTCATGAAAATATTTAAAACATGATGAGAGTTTTTTGTGCTATACAACCTTGATTTTTAAAATTAAAGATCGATTTCACATGATTTGCCTATACCTGTGAATACCGTTTGTCAAAAAGAAGCAAAAGTAAGTATTATTTCATTATTTGTTAAAAATTTATTAGGAATAAGTAAATATTTTGAAAATCAAAAATCCTAAAGCCAATAAATTTGCTGTTGGTTTTAATTTTAGTCCCGGTAAGTACAATTCATTATAAAAATGTAGTTTCTTAAGGCTTAGATCGCTTAGAAGAAGGGTGCATCAAAGTGCAATTTTTAATATTCTGTACGAAACATATATATCACTTCGGTGTCTGTCACACCCGTTTTTCTCCGAAACCATTTGACATATCAAGTTGAAATTTGGCTAACTAAAGGAGTTAGTTTTGGGAAGTGAAATTGCAATCGAAACAAAATATTTTTTACAAATGAAAGCATGTGAAAACACGAGATCAAAAATATATATGATATATTACTTGCGCACACCTCTCTCTTTTATTATTTTTAAAAAATGGACAAAAATCGCTGCCCCCCCTTCTCTAAGAGTATTGATCAAAAATTTCGGAAAAATTCTGGAATATTCTCCATAATGTGTAGATTTAGCAAAAAGTATCACGAGGGCATTGATTATTTATCTGGTATAAAAAAATATTTGAATTAACAATGTGGTGGAAATTTTTTGGTGGAAAGTTTTAAATTTAACCGAGACCAAGAGCTATGAAATATCAGTACGTATTCAGCGCAATCAATAATATACTCAGATATTTTTCAGTAGATTACTGGCTTAGGCAGTTGCCCAACCATAATTTTATTTTTTTGTTTATAACTAAACAAATATTTTTATTTTAGGTAGTAAATATTTGTTTTAAACTTTTACTCAAAGATATCTGGCTTTTTATATACTCTTAGTAATTCTTATATTGAAGACGAATGTGTGACTGAATTTCACAGAATACTTCAGCAGTTACAATACGGATATTAATGGCGACCGACTTGTACTTGACCGTTTATTTTATTTACCCTTACGTATGTTCTATATAATTTTGTATTAGGAAGGTAATAAATATACTACCGTATAGTTTAATAATAATTAATAATAAAAATAGAAATATCAAAGAACTTTATGTGTGTCAATAATAATAAGTAAATTAATAACTAATACATAAAATGGTAGAAATAACATCCTTAAAAATTAAAACGTATTTAAAGTAAACAAAAATGGCAGTAACACATAGATGGGTAAAAGTGCGTGAGATTTTGATGAACAATTAATCACTTTTAAAATCGGACTCCGCCAAGATATGTTAATTTTAAAATTTATTTTTGAAAGTTATTTGTGCTGAATATTTTAAATTAGATGATGTATTGTTAGAAATTAAAATTAAATAAAAATTTACATTTATTAGTTAAATATAGTTCAAAAATCTATTGACTGATGTTTTTTCTAAATTAAACTCTATTAAATAAATGGTTTGACAATTGACAATTGTCAGAATTTATGAGGGCATTATTAATAATAGGATAAAGAAAGTAATAGAACCACAACTATCGGAATCGCAAAGTGGATTTAGACCAGCAAGAAGTACACAAGGTCACATATTTACACTGAAATAGATTATCGAAAAAAGATCAAAAAAAAATAAGAGTCTACATCTTGCTTTCATAGACTTAAAAAAAAGCATTTGACAGTGTATCGAGAAATAAAGTGTGGAAAAGCCTAGAAAACAAAGGAATAAACAAAAAGACAATAATAATAATAAAGGGAATATACAGCAACAATGTGCAGTATGTAATAAAAAACAACATGAAGTCGGAGGGATTTACAACACAGGAAGGTTTGAGGCTAGGAGGAAGCTTGAGCCCAACATTGTTCACTGTATACATGGATGAAATAATCAAGAAATGCGAAATAAGAGTGAAAAGAATGACAATAGGATACTGGAAGCTGAAAAGAATAGAAGTATCTGAAGTGGCTTTTGCTGATGATATTGTGCTGGTGGCGGAAAATGAGAGACAATTACAAGGAAACCTCGATATTTCGAATAAAGCGTTTAAGGAAGAAGGTATGAAAATTAATATAGATAAAACAAAAGTAATGACAATGGAAAACCAACAAACAAACATTTACATAGAAGGGAATAAAATACAACAAGTGGAACAATATAAGTGTCTGGGAGTGATAATGGATGAAACTGGAAAACAAGTGAGAGAAATTAATGAAAGAATAGGAAAAAACGAACAAACTTTACTATGCAATAAATAATAAATTCATTAGGAAGAAAGAGGTGACGAAACAAACAAAAATAAAAGTGTCCAAGGCAATTTTTAGGACAATCCTGACATATGGATGTGAATCATGGACCCTAACAGACAGGCAGAAAAAACAAGATACAAGCCGTCGAAATGAAATACCTGAGAGCAGTACAGGGAGTTACACGGAAGGACAGAATAAGGAATACAGAAATAAGGAGAAGGCTGAGAGTACAAGCAGTTATGGAATATATACAACAAAGGCAGCTGGTATGGTGAGGACATGTACAGAGAATGAAGGATGATAGACAGTGTGAAACAAGTGTATGAAGCCCGAACACAGGGAAAACAGAAGCGAGGAAGACCTAGACAAACCTGGAATGGGAGTATTGGAAGTATACTTAAGGAGAAGGGAAAATCCTGGAAAGAAGCAGTGAAAATGGCAAAGAATAGAGACAGATGGAAGAAGATTATATGTGGGAATTGAGAGAGAAAAAAAGGAGAATGTATAACTTCCCTACACCATATGGTAGAAGGGATATACGATTCTATATATATATATATATATATATATATATAATATATATATATATATATATATATATATATATATATATATATATATACATATATATATATATATATATATATATATATATATATATATATATATATATATACGAGGCATGTTTTTTAAGTAAGTACCGTTTTGCGATTCCGCCGCCGCAGCGCAGCGATACGGTCGGCGTTCC
>CM032456.1:137802318-137886988 GCA_019049505.1 Pachyrhynchus sulphureomaculatus
TTTCATATTGTGTTATGGATATTTAAAATAAAGCGTTATTTTAAAGTCTGAATAATTTTTTACTTTTGATATTCTTCAGTTTATAAGAATAATATTAAAGATCAGTTAGAAGTAATTTATTTTAATTATTTATTTAAAAAATTGGTAAAGTTATTGTTCCGGTCCTCTTTAAGCGGTTTTAAAATGAATGTGATTCATCAGAAAATACTTTAATCTATGGATTTTATTTGGATATGATAGATACTTTCTTGTGAGATATTAATCACAAAAAGTAGATCACAGAAAATATTTCTGTTAAAATTAGATACTACGAAAAAACAATATACTCTTCAGATGTCTCGACTCCAAGAACCCTAAGAAGACCCTGTATTCAAATACCAGGTGTACAAGTATGAAATGCGGATTTCAGACAACAGATGGTGCACCAAGTAGTAGTTTGTGCTATAAAGATTTGACACTGCACCATTTTGTTGTGTCATCAACAAGTGTCAGACGAGCACTAGTGATAAATTGGAAAAGTGTGTGCATATTGTTGTATTCAATAGGTCGAAATTTATACCGAACAAAGAGCATTCGCGGACAGCATTAATTTTTTGTTTTCATTTGAAGAAAACTGCTGTTGAATCATATCGATTACTTCGAGAAGCTTATGGTGAACATGCTCCATCGCAAGTTACGTGTGAACGATGGTTTCGGCGTTTCAAAAGTGGTGACTTCGATGTTGCAGACGCGGAACGTGGAAAACCGCCAAAAAAATACGAAGATGTGGAATTGCAAGCATTGTTGGACGAAGATGATTCACAAACACAAAAACAACTAGCCGAGCAATTGGGCGTTAGTCAACGAGCGAGATTCAGAAGACGGGTAAATGGGTACCACATGAGTTGAACGACAGGCAAAAACACGTGTGACATTTTGCTCGCTCGGTACAAAAGGAAGTCGTTTTTGCATCGTATAGTTACAGGGGATGAAAAGTGGGTTTATTTTGAGAATCCCAAGCGCAAAAAATCATGGGTAGATTCAGGCGATGCTGAGGAAACGGTTAATACTAAACGATACCAACAACAGTTGACCGATTTGAACCGTTCGCTGCTTGAAAAAAGGCCAGAATACCTAAAGAAGCAACACAAAGTCATTTTTCTTCATGACAATGCTTCATCACATACGGCAAAACCAGTTTGCGACACGTTGGAAGCACTCAGCTGGGAAGTTCTACCCCATGCGGCTTACTCATCAGACTTGGCTCCTTCCGATTACCACTTGTTTGTATCGATGGGTCACGCACTTGCTGAGCAGCGCCTTGGTTCGTACGAAGATGTGAAAAAATGGTACTAAGCTTTATATGCTTACACTCAACAACAGTTCTTTCAAACAAGGCTTCTGTGGTTTAGGTGTTCTATTAAGTTAGCGAAGCCTACATATTTATCTTCTGCAAAAATTTAAAGCTAGCGGGACAATTACGTTGGTGACAAAAATAGGATATATAATAGTCAACTTGTTGGAACGAGTCAAAGCTTATATTTATTAATTTTATTATACTAGTGATATTATTATCCTAAATTAGGCAATTTGGTTTCAAACAAAAGAGCTGCAAGCCGATACCGATAGGCAGGTCGCCTAACAATAAACCATAATGTTGTCCAACTTTACACAACAATGTTTGCTTTCCTTGGGAGTAAGATGTTTTCGAAAATAATCAGAGAAGGGAAGATAACAAGAAAGTTAACAAGATACGACCTTGATGAAATTTAAAGGACATTTACTAATATATTAATTTGTAATACTTGTATCAAAAACTAAGGTTTTAGTTATTACAATTTTAAAGTAAAATGTATGAGAAGCTTTTTCAATAGTAATATACTGAACTGTAATTTGCTTAGAAATAATATTTCTAAAAAGTAAACCTCGATGAAAAATGAATGGGTTCTACTATAAATCCCACCTTATACAAAAATCAGAAAAATGAACTGCGTCCTAGCAACTTTATTTTTAGGGGACATGTATGGTTGCTTGGTACAAATATATCAAGGTGCTATCGATCGTAAATGACTTCTAGGTCATCTTGCTAATAAGAGGATAATTGAATATTTGGAAACAATATCCTAGAAAACGAATCTATTCAAGTTACACTGTAACAGAACTTAAACCGATAATTTGCAAATAAAATTTATGGAAACTAAATTATCAGAAAAAATCTTAATAAGACAGAGTAAGCATTGAGTACTCGAGATATTGTTTTGGTGAACTTTATAGATATTATCGAACCGATAATATCAGTATCGAATGGGGAGTACGTCAAGGGGACCCAATTTTGCTCAAAGTTTAGCGTTAGAAGATGTATTTAAAAATTCGATTTGGCATGACAAAAGTATTAGCATAGTTGGCGTATGATGATTAAAGATTCACAGATGCCATTGCCATTATTAGCGAGACAGCAGAGGAAATTCGAATCATGTTGCAAGGACTCCATGAGGCTTCATTAAAAGTTGGACTAGAAATTAACACAAATAAAACCAAAATAATTAGTTCCCAAGACATAGATGGAACTGTTGCCAACCAATTGCTCTAAAACGTGCCCTCGTACATATATTTAGGACACAAGATCCAATTGAGATAAGAGAACCAAGATCCGGAAATCTCCAGACGAACAGGTCTTGGATGATAAGTATTTGGTAAACTGAGATATATAACGAAGTCACCAATAAATCTTAAAATAAAATCCTTTAATAGTTATATAATGCCTGTTTTCACTTATAGTCTAGAAACTAGGCCACTAAATCGCAAGTCAGCTAACAAGGTCCAAACCACTCAATGGAAATCTATCTGTCTATAAATATATATATATATATATATATATATATATATATATATATATATATATATATATATATTTATATATTTATTATATATATATATATATATATATATATATATATATATATATATATATATATATATATAAATATATATATATATATATATATATATATATATATATATATATATATATATATATATTGTGTGTGTGTGTGTGTGTGTGTGTACAAGTATGAAATGCGGATTTTTTTTCTAAAAAAACATGTTAAATTGGGAAGAATGATAAAAAGTGCTTTATTCAAAGTATCCTCCATCGCTTGTTATATATTTTTCCCATCTTTCGGGCAATTTGTGAATACCACGCCAGTAAAAATCTTCCACTTTTGCTGTGAACCATTCGTCGAGCCATTTTTTCACATCTTCGTATGGACCAAAGCGCTGCTCAGCAAGTGCGTGACCCATCGATGCAAACCAGTGGTAATCGGAAGGAGCCAAGTCTGGTGAGTGAGTCGCATGGTGTAGAACTTCCCAGCTGAGTGCTTCCAACGTGTCGCGAACTGGTTTTGCCGTATGTGATGGAGCATTGTCATGAAGAAAAATGACTTTGTGTTGCCTCTTTCGGTATTCTGGTCTTTTTTCAAGCAGCGAACGGTTCAAATCGGTCAACTGTTGTTGGTAACGTTTAGTATTAACGGTTTCTGCAGGCTTTAACAGCTCATAATAGACCACGCTCCTCTGGTCCCACCAAACACAGAGCATCGTCTTTCTGCCAAAGCGATTCTGTCTTGCGGCCTATGTGGATGGTGCGCCTGGGTCTACCCATGATTTTTTGTGCTTGGGATTCTCAAAATAAATCCACTTTTATCCCCTGTAACTAGACAAGGCAAAAAACGACTTTCTTTTGTACCGAGCGTGCAAAATGTCACACGTGTTTTTGCGGTTTTTCCATTTGCCTGTCGTTCAACTCATGTGGTACCCATGTACCGGTCTTCTGAATCTTTCCCATCTCTCGTAGCCGATTGGAAACAACTTGTTGACTAACGCCCAATTGCTCGGCGAGTTGTTTTTGTGTTTGCGTATTATCTTCGTCCAACAATACTTGCAATTCCACATCTTCGTATTTTTTTGACGGTTTTCCGCGTTCTTTGTCTACAACATCGAAGTCACCACTTTTGAAACGCCGAAACCATCGTTCACACGTATCTTGCGATGGAGCATGTTTACCATAAGCTTCTCAAAGTAATCGGTATGATTCAACAGCAGTTTTTCTTCAAATGAAAACAAAAAATTAATGCTGTTGGCGAATGCTCTTTGTTCGGTATAAATTTCGACATATTGAACACAACAACACAACAATATGCACACACTTTTCCAATTTATCACTAGTGCTCGTCTGGCGCTTGTTGATGACACAACAAAATGGTGCAGTGTCAAATCTTTTCATTTGTACTGGATATATATATATATATATATATATAATATATATATATATATATATATATATATATATATATATATTTTATATATATATATATATATATATATATATATATATATATATATACATAAATATATATATATATATATATATATATATATTATATATATATATATATATATATATATATGTATATATATATATATATATATATATATATGTATATATATATATATATATATATATATATATATATATATATATATATATATATATATATATATATATAAAATGCAACGTCTCTCTGTCTGTCTGTCTGTCCGTTAGTGACCTTATCACTGGAGAACCACTTATCCATATGTTCTCTGGCCAGGTTATAGGCTATATTTTATTACGATAGGTAGCATAAGGAATGAGCAGTGACGATAATAGTGAATGAAGTCGGAAAAAAAGTTTATCGCTAGCGCGTTCCCTTGCAATACACAGTCTAAACCATTAAATATGGAACAATATTATGTAGTAGAGAATATCTAGAATCTATAATATATATAAAATGCAATGTCTCTCTGTCTGTCTGTCCACTGGTGCGTTTATCACGCGAGAACCACTTATCCGATTTACGTCTTTTTTTAAATTCATACATATATTCTTTGGCCAGGTTATATAATAATAATAATAATCTATACCTATAATATAAACAAATTGCAACCTCTCTCTGTCTGTCTGTCTGTCCGTTAGTGCGTTTATCCCTCGAGAACCACTTATCCGATTTACGTGATTGTTTAAATTCGTACATATGTTCTCTGACCAGGTTTTAGATATATATCTTATTACATCTATAATATATATAAAATGCAACGTCTCTCTGTCTGTCTGTCTGTCTGTCTGTCCGTCCGTTAGTGCGCCTATCACTGAAAAAAACCACTTATCCGATTTACGTACTTTTTTTTTAAAACATACATATGTTCTCTGGCCAGGTTATAGGCTATATTTTATTACGATAGGTAGCATAAAGAATGAGCAGTGACGTAAAATAGTGAATGATGTCGCAAATAAGTTTGCCGTTAGCGCGTGCCTTTGCAATACACAGCCTAAACCATTAAATATGGAACAATATTATGTATCTGTATATGTATAATCTATAATATATATAAAATGCAATGTCTCTATGTCTTTCTATCTGTCTATTAGTGCGTTTATCACGCAGGAACCACTTATCAGATTTACCTGTCTTTTTTTAAATTCATGCATATATTCTTTGGCCAGGTTATATAATAATAAAAATAATCTATATCTATAATATATATAAAATGCAATGTTTGTCTGTCTGTCTGTCTGTCTGTCCGTTAATGCGCTTATCCCTCGAGAACCACTTATCCGATTTACGTGATTTTTTAAATTCATACATATGTTCTCTGACCAGGTTATAGGTATATATTTTATTACATCTATAATATATATAAAATGCAACGTATTCTGCCTGTCTGTCTGTCTGTCCGTTAGTGCGCTTATCACTGGAGAATCACTTATCCGATTTTCGTACTTTTTTTTTTTTAAACATACATATCTTCTCCGGCCAGGTTATAGGCTATATTTTATTACGATAGGTAGCATAAGGAATGAGCAGTTACAATAATAGTAAATGAAGTCAGACAAAGTTTGCCGCTAGCGCGTTCTCTTGCAATACACAGTCCAAACCATTAAATATGGAACAATATTATGTAGCAGAGAATATCTATAATATATATAAAATGCAATGTCTCTCTGTCCGTCTGTCTGTCTGTCTGTCCGTCCGTTAGTGTGCTTATCACTGCAGAACTACTTAGCGATTTACGTGCTTTTTTTTAACCATATGTATGTTCTCTGGCCAGGTTATAGGCTACATTTTATTAGGTGACATAAGGAATAAGCAGTGACGATAATAGTGAATTAAGTCGGAGAAAAGTTTGCCGCTAGCGCGTTCTCTTGCAATAGACTCCCTAAAGCATTAAATATGGAACAATATCATGTAGCAAAGAATACAATATATATAAAATGCAACGTCTCTCTGTCTGTCTGTCTGTCCGTTAGTGCGCTTTTCACTCGAGAACCACTTATCCGATTTACGTGTTTTTATAAATTTATACATATGTTCTATATAATTCGATATAAGCCTAGATAATGGGATATAAGGTGAGATAATTGGAGATAAGGAGAAATAATGGGAGATAAGTCGAGATAAGCCTCGATAATGGGAGATAAGGTGAGATAATGGGAGATAAGTATAAATAATGGGAGATAAGGAGAGATAATGGGAGATAAGCAGAGATAAGTCTAAATAGTGGGAGTTATGGTGAGATAATGGGAGATAAGGAGAAATAATGGGAGATAAGTCGAGATAAGCCTAGATAGTGGGAAATAAGGTGAGATAATGGGAGATAAGGAGAAATAATGGGAGATAAGGAGAAATAATGGGAGATGAGCAGAGATAAGCCTAGATAATGGAAATTATATAGAGATAATGGGAAATAAGGAGAAATATTGGGAGATAAGGAGAAATAATGGGAGATATTTTATTACGTTGGGTAACATAAGGAATAAACACTGACGATAGTAGTGAATCAAGTCCACGCGAGCGGAGCCGCGGGCCCGGCTAGTATATATATAAAGAAAGAAACAAAAGGTTGCCGTATCTACCAAAATTCTTAAAAATAAAAACTTAGTTGGGGAACTCGGCAAAAAGGGGCGTGATAAGAGATCACACAATTTTCATTACGTCAATATTTCGGTCCTAGATTGGGACCTTCTTCAGGGCAAGAACTGAAAAGAAGAACAAAGCATATTCACTGATCGTGTTTGGGACAAATTTAAATTAATGATGTTAGTTAGTTGTTATAATAAATAAAATTAGTGTAGAACAAAAATTTTCTTGTTCTACACTAATTTTTAACAAAATTAGTCATAATAAAGTCAAAAAACTCACATGATAAGTGCGAAGTTTCGTTAGCCTGAATGGCCGTAGGTAGCTTATACATAAAAAAGTTGGTTAATCCATAAAATATATAAAATACACACTATAACACTGTAGATAAAATTATAAAAACCAAATTTAAAACATGGATGTAATTGAGAACCTTGGATGTTGAAAACATTATTAATTATTTCACCTGTGACCACCACACATGGCCACCGCCATATAGGAAAGATGACAAGGACGACAGGAGACAGCTGACCGACAGAGATAAGGGGTTTAGTTAAGAAAACTCAATTAACCAGAATACGGGGTCGCCACCCGGAAGGAACCGATCAAAATTGGGAAGTGCATGTATTGGACCTTTAAGCAAGAAAGAGATAGCCAATTGAGCGACCAGGAACCGGTATGGAGCCGAGGAAGGATAAATCATAACCTAATTATAGGTAAAGAGTGAGCGAGGGAGCGAGAGAGAGAGAGAAAATAATGGGAGCAACAAAGAGGAAGATTGTCTATTATATTAATTATTAATTTATTAATTTCTTGTTGAAATATGATTGGAGGAAGAGATTGTTTGCAGAAACAAATGAAGATTGAAAGCAACAGGAGGTAATGAAGGGGTGACGCTAGGTACTGTCAATGGAAGGAGGACAGTAATCGATAAGTGCACAAGATGGCCCAGATAAAGTGGAAGGAATCTGTGGAACCCAGGATAACCGAGACCCGTAAACAAAGAGAGGAAGGAGGAAAGAAAACCCTGAAAGTTACACAGCTAAGAGAGAGAAGACTACCATTTCAATTCAGATGGATCATAAAACACTTGAAGACAGGGAATTATCGTGTGGAGTTGATTTATCAGCCAAATAATTGACTCTGAATGAGCATTAATCTCACCCAACACCAAAATCAGCAAATCCTTCTTCTTATCAATAATAGAATTTCTTTTCCATTCAACCTTCTTCAAATTTAAAGACTCTTTCTACTTTCAAATTTTTGGATGCCCTATGGGCAGTAATCTCAGTCCTGTTCTTGTTTCAATTGTCATGTCGTATGTTTTAACAAACTGCACTCAAAAATTATCCTTCTTATATCAATACGTAGACGATTTAATTCTATCCATACCAGCTGATGGCAAAGAAGAAGTTCTTCATGTTTTCAATTCGTTCGACCCCCACTTACAATTCACTATGGAAGAAGAAACCAACAATGCTGTTCCATTTCTGGACACAAGAGTCGTTAGAGGCTCCCATAAACATCATAAAACTTGATTGGTATAGAAAACCTACTTCTTCTGGGAGATATATCCATGCAAACTCTGGCCATGATTGGAAGGTGAAAGTTAACGTCATCAAAGGCCTATATAGAAGACTGAAGACAATAGTCCATCCTGATTTCTTACACCAGTCACAAGAAACACTTACAAACCTTTTCATAGATAATGAATACAATCGTAAACTCTTACTAAGAACCAAAGACGAAGTCAACAAGCTTACTCATATCCACCAAATTCCTCCAGAACCCCCTCACCTCCACCTACCGCAAATCTCCCCCCCCCCCCCTCTAACTCCCTCAGTCGAAATAAATTGGTCGCTGCTTTCTTTACCGTTCATTCCTGGCCTTACCAACAAATTGGTCCATATTTTGCGTGTCATTCCTAACATTAAAATTGCTAAATGTTACTTCTTCAAAACCAGACGTGTTTTCAGCAAGCTAAAGGCCCCGTTGCCAGTTCTTTCCATGTCAAACTTAATGTACTCAATTTCCTGCCTCAATTGTCCATCAACCTATATTGGCCAGACTTCTCAATCCTTGAATCGTCGTATTGCACTCCATAAAAGTGATACTAGATGCCATCCACACAGATGTGCTTTGGCGACCCATTCTGTTGACAATGGTAATTCTTTTAATTCCAGGGAACCCAAAATTCTTCATTTCTCTAAAAATCTTTCCAAGAGAGAATTCCTTGAAATGTGTTACATCCAGGAGAATCACCTTAATATCAATAAAAGAACCGACCTAGATGGTCTCAGTAACATATATAGTTTCCTCCTCTCTTGTGACAAATGAACTCCACACGATAATTCCCTGTCTTCAAGTGTTTTATGATCCATCTGAATTGAAATGGTAGTCTTCTCTCTCTTAGCTGTGTAACTTCCAGGGTTTTCTTTCCTCCTTCCTCTCTTTGTTTACGTGTCTCAGTGATCCTGGGTTCCGCAGATTCCTTCCACTTTATCTGGGCCATCTTATGCACTTATTACTGTCCTCCTTCCATTGACAGTATCTAGCGTCACCCCTTCATTACCTCCTGTTGCTTTCAATCTTCATTTGTTTCTGCAAACCAATCATATTTCAACAAGAAATTAATAAATTAATAATTAATATAATAGACAATCTTCCTTTTTGTTGCTCCCATTATTTTATTTCTCTGTCGCTCCCTCGCTCACCCTTTACCTATAATTAGGTTATGATTTATCCTTCCTCGGCTCCATACCGGTTCCTGGTCGCTTAATTGGCTATCTCTTTTTTGCTTAAAGGTCCAATACATGTACTTCCCAATTTTGATCGGTTCCTTCCGAGTGTCGACCCCGTATTCTGGTTAATTGAGTTTTCTTAACTAAACCCCTTATCTCTGTCGGTCAGCTGTCTCCTGTCGTCCTTGTCGTCTTTCCTATATGGCGGTGGCCATGTGTGGTGGTCATAGGTGAAATAATTAACAATGTTTTCAACATCCAAGGTTCTCAATTCCATCCATGTTTTAAATTTGGTTTTTAAAATTTTATCTACAGTGTGTATTTTATATATTTTATGGATTAACCAACTTTTTTATGTATAAGCTACCTACGGCCATTCAGGCTAATGAAACTTCGCACTTGTCATGTGAGTTTTTTTGACTTTATTATGACTAATATCTTATTCTTGTTCTACACTAATTTTATTTATTATAACAACTTAATGATAACATCATTAATTTAAATTTGTCCCAAACACGATCAGTCAATATGCTTTGTTCTTCTTTTCAGTTCTTGCCCTGAAGAAGGTCCCAATCTAGGACCGAAATATTGGCTTAATGAAAAATTGTGTGATCTCTTTTGCCGAGTTCCCCAACTAAGATTATATATATATATATATATATATATATATATATATATATATATATATATATATATATATATATATATATATATATATATATATATATATAACTGGGACACCTCCCTCTATCTAAAAATGGAAAGCAATTCCAGGGCTCAGGTTGGTCGCAAATGTCACATGGCCTTTTACAAAACCAAGATGGTTGAGTCATTGTGTAAAAAACTCAATTTTTTTAAAAATTGTATGCTACTTTACTTGTGAATTTTATGTCGGAATTGCTAAAATAATGCTAGAATATTGTTAAATGATGCTATCGCTGGTTGACAGACGTTTCTGTATCCTTTTGGATGATACTAGAGATCGCAAGAACCCTTCAGAACCAAAATTTCCCCCATATAGCTAGAAATATTGAATTACTGATTCCACGCTTTGTTCAGTACTTGGCTATACAGAAACTTTTAGAAATCGATCCAAATACTTACATGAGACAAAATTGGATAAATTCATTCCATTCTGGACCATTTATTAACCTCGCAAAAACCCCAATCACCCCCATATTATAAAAAACATGGGTCTGTTGATGATATTTATCTTTAATTAGGACTCCCGGTTAAAATACCTTTAGCTAGTTAGATACTTTTTCGTACGGACAATGAGGCAAACATATTTTATTGGTAAGGGAGAATGATATGAACAAAGAATGCTTGATTGTATAGAGCTTAAGAAAAAAGTACCTTTAAATTGGTTTCAACATTACGTGTTATCATAGTTTTATGGCCGCAAGTTAAATATTTTTGCAGCACAATAAAAAAAAAATTCTATATTTTAAAAAAATTTCTGATTTTCATAACTTCAAAGACATGTTTTAACACAGTTTAATAATCACTTTAAAACCGCGCTTGTAACTTCGACTTAGTTTCATTGCTATCTTAGTTTTCAAATTTTTTTTTTTATTGTCTTGCAAACCGAAAACTTTAATACACAACTGTTGCAACTAACTATAGAATAAAACCTTCGCGCTTCGTGCGCACATTATAGTATCTGTTGTATTTTATAGATTTATTATAACTGTTTTTTAAAGGACTGCTGTTAAAGATTGAGTTTTTTATTTTTTTGCGTGATTTAAGTGTCACTTTGTTTTATTACTTTTTTTTCCATACTTTTTTTCACGTTTTAAGATTTTTTAACTTTCTTTTCCGCTAATTAAAATTTTTACTGTTGTATTTCGAACCCAATTTTTTACAATTATTTATTTGTCGTAAAACCAAAATTAAACAGCAGTAATTTAAAAAAAAAGGCGTGTGTTACATAGTGTAGCTTCTAAACTGGACGGTCATATAATAATTTGATGTAGCCCTTGGCTTCGCCTCGGTCAAAAATTTTCATATGATTATATATAATGTTTCTCTTAGGCAGTCTGCAATATACTGTTATGTTCCTTTTTTACAATGTTTGAATGTTTTATCAAAATTGTAATTTTCTGCATAAGAACTATTAAAATAATTAAAATTAAAACTAAAATTAATTAAAATTATTCGCTGTTGTATCCAGAAAATATTCTGATCACTTTCCAAGAGGTATTTTAGCCGAGAGCCTGAGCTAAAAGTTAAAATCTGTAGATCAGTGTTTTTCACCACATGACTAAAATTCGGGGTTTCTTAAGTTTTGAATTTTTTTTAGAATGGGCCAAAGTTATACGATTTTGTATTCCATTGATATTTCATATGAATTTGAAGAGGCGTTTTAGTCCTCAGTCCTAAATAAGTAACAGAAAAATCGATAATTCCAAGTTATTGGCTAAACTAGAGTGCTGGCGGATTTTGGTTTGATCTAAATTGTTTTTAAATTTTTAGCTACTGTATCCAGCTGATATTTTGATAATTATTCAAAAGACGTTTTAACAGTTAGTCCTAATTAAAGATAAATAGCATCAACAGACCCATGTTTTTTACGACATGGAAGTGTGGTTGGGTGGGGTGGGTTTTTGCGAAGTTAAGAAATGGTCCAAAATGGAATTATCCATTTCTGTAATATGTAAGTATTTAGATTGATTTCTAAGAGTTTCTGTATAGTCAAGTCCTGAACAAAGTGTAATGAAATCAGTAACTCCATATTTTCAAATATATGAGGGAAGTTTTTGGTTCTGAAGGGCTCTGGCGATCTCTAGTACGGTCCAAAATGGTACGGAAGTGATAGCATCATCTAATAATATTCTATCATTATTTTAGCAACGCCGACATAAAAGTCACAAGTTAAGTAGCCTAGAATTAAAAAAATTCCGTTTCTTCTACTTTTTTATCGGATGTATTCAGACACAATGGCCCAACCATTTCGGTTTTGTAACAATGCCATGTGACATTCAAAATTAGATATAAAAACCTAAAATATGCGACCAACCCGAGCCCTGGAATTGCTCTCTATTTATTATTAAGAAAATATGTTAATCACTAACAGCAATATGAAATCCCTAGGCTGGTCTCCATTTCGTTACAAGCAAAAAAACAAATTAAGTTCCTTTCAAACTTTTCCCGTTAGCATTTATTACACCAGCCTATCTATATCTTAGTATTTAAGACCCAGGGATTATCATCAATAAATTTTTCATTTTATCTTTCGACTTTAGGGAACATTCAAGTTTCTATTTCGATAACTGCTATTTTTGTAGTTACAGTATCAAAGACTTTAGTTAAATTCACAAATCTGAACAAATAACATTAGAAAAAATTACGTTTTCTTTTTATGGTGAACTGTTCAGAGCAATTTTTTAAATGCATAGTTTTAAGGAAGAAATACATTTAAGCAGGTGAGAATAAATTATTTTTTTTGGAATTTATCTAGGTATAAGTTTTATATGATATTCGTGGAATTTTAGGTATGATTTACTTCAGACTAAAAATGGCAGAGTTAAACCATTGTTTTCCGACTTATTTTCAAGATTATGTGGCGATAAGTTAACCTTAAGCTCTACTCATCTGGAAAAAATGAGTTATCTTTTAATTTATTATCAACATTTTTACGGTATCCGTGAACCTCAAAGAAAACAAAAGAGATTGAAAAACTGAGTAAACAGCATGCTTTCAAAAAAAAGTTTGAATTTTGCACAACATTTTTGAATTATTTGGAAATAAAAAAATATTTGCTTTAAAGATTTTTAAAAAATTTAAGTTCAAGCACAAAATAATACTGTTATTTGGATGTGTGCAAAATTTCAACGAAATCGATCAAATATTTTTGGAATTAATGAATACGCCAATTTCGAAAATTTAGTGTTGAAAAAAAACTCCCTTTAAATTTGGAGAATGTTTGATCCAACCAACCATCGCAACGCAATTAAAACACTTGACACTTAAGCAGTTGCACTTGATACATACAAGGCATTCGACCGTGTTTGGCATGATGAATTGATAACTAAGCTACGCTCTTATGGTATGCCTGAAAAGTTGTTTATGGCTCTTGTGTTTCCTCAGAGTTTATTTTTTTCCTACTATCTTTCTCATTTACATTAACGATTTGTTAAAAAGAACCATGAATCCAATCTACAGCTTTGCAGATGACAGTACGCTTATTTCTTCATTAATTTTGAACGCTTGAACATCGGCTACTGAGAGCATGATGAGGCGCCTGGATGCAGGAAGTTCCGGAGGTAGAATGGCCCCCCGTTCGGATCTCCGGGTAGGGGCTGGTTCGGAGGCGTCGACTTGCAGACATCATAATTTTAAGATAGATTTTTGCAACATACGAGGTATAAACTCGAACATAAATTCAGTGCATCAACACCTGCAATCAGATAAACCTCATGTACTCGCTCTATGTGAAACCAAGGTCAGTCCATCGACCAGCACGGTCAACTATCTTTATCCTGGGTACGACTTCTATTCCCGATTTAGGCGTAACTTTGGAATCTGTCTTTTTGTCAGAAGCGACCTCTCTTGTCAACGAGAAGAAGCTCTGGAGCCCCCAAACTTTGATGTTATGTGGTTAAAAATAACGACTCAACAAACCACAAGATTCATCTGTATCCTGTATCGACCACCAAGTGATACCAATTTTCGAACACTTTTCGCTTCTCTTGCAGACACCATCGATTATTTACAAAGTAACTATCCAAGTGCCGAAATTGCCATCCTGGGCGACTTTAATGTCCACAATATCAACTGGCTCAAATATTCAAATACTACCGACGAACAAGGTCGTGAAGCTGAATCATTCTCAATCAGTTATGGCTTAACTCAGCTAATTAACGAACCAACACGGATCTCTGATCGAGACGGGGAGTTCGCCAGTCTTCTTGATCTGTTTTTAACCACCAATCCGGAGATTTACACGGTCACCGTAAAATCCGCCGTTAGGTTCTTCCGACCATAAACTGCTTTCGACATCGAGTATCCCGCCAATCAGTGACAGAGAGGCGCCTAGGCCGCGCAAGATTTGGCACTACAAATCTGCTAAATGGGAAGATCTCATGGAATACTTTCGAACTTTCCCTTGGATGGACGTTTGTTTTCGATCCGATAACCCATCTGACTGCGCCAGGGAGGTCTCCGATGTTATTTTGGCTGGTATGGAAGCTTACATCCCTTTTTCGAAGAAATGCTCCTCCAACGGCAAACCTTGGTTCGACCGAAAATGCAAAGAAGCTGTTGCTTCTAAACATATTGCCTACCGACAATGGCGTGAAAATCCTAACACCTTAAACCGAAATATCTTTGTTCATGCCCGGAACAGATGCAAGGGAATTATCGACGAAACCAAGGAGGCACCCAATCAACGAATTAGAAACAAACTTCTCGCTTGTCCCAACAATTCCAGGTCCTTTTGGGCAGTCGCTAAGGCAGTTAGTCAAAACTTTACCAAATCCACCATACCACCACTCACACGGCCAGATAATTCCATTGCAACCACACCTGTTGAGAGAGCGAACTTGTTGGCTGAACTCTTTGCTTCACATTCTACTGTCGATTTCCAAGGAAAAACACCACCTACTATTCCCATATTGCAGTCAAGGATGCCCGATGTTGTCTTCAGACAGCGCATCATAAAGCGTATTTTAATGAAGCTAGACACCAAGAAGGCTTCTGGCGCTGACGGAATACCTGCCATAGTTCTCAAAAACTGTGCAAGGGAACTAACACCAGTTTTCTGTAGACTTTTTAACCTATCCTACAGAAAGGGAATATTTCCGTCCTGCTGGAAATGTGCCAAGGTTCAGCCGATACCTAAAAAAGGTAAGAAGACCTTGCCAAATAACTACCGACCAGTTGCACTGCTTTCAATAATATCGAAAGTCATGGAAAAGGTTATCAATGAGCATCTTCTAAAATATCTTGAACGATTCAATATTATTAGCGATCACCAATATGGTTTTCGTAAACTTAGATCAACAGGAGATCTTCTGACTTATGTAACACATGTTTGGAACAACGCAATTGAAACACTTTGGAGAATCTCGAGCGGTTGCTCTTGACATATCCAAGGCATTCGACCGTGTTTGGCACGATGGACTGTTGGCTAAGTTGCGCTCTTATGGTATGTCTGAAAGGTTCTGTTTGTGGCTCTCATGTTTCCTCAGAGAGCGTTCTTTACGAGTGGCGGTCGACGGATTTCTTTCTAACACCCTCACTATCAACGCCGGTGTGCCCCAGGGCTCCATACTGTCTCCTACTCTCTTTCTCATTTACATTAACGATCTGCTGGAAAAGACCGGGAATCCAATCTATAGCTTTGCAGACGACAGTACGCTTGTCTCTTCATTCACCTTGAACGCTCGGACATCGGCTGCTCAGGCGAATATCCGCAGACAGCAGGAGGTCGTTCAACTTAACAAAGACCTGGAAGAAATTCTATCTTGGGGTGACAGTAACCAAGTGGAATTTAACGCTACAAAAACCCAAGCGGCAGTTTTTTCTAAAAAAGTTAACGTTGCTGAACCCGACATAGTTATGTCGGGGCACTCCATTCCCCTAGCATCGTCGCTCAATTTGTTGGGCGTTAGTTTGGGAGCAAATATGTCTTGGCATGAACATGTTGCAGGCATAGCAAGGAGAGCTTCTCAAAAATTGGGAATATTATTTAGAACCAGAAAGCTTTACACCCCACAGCAACTGTTAATTCTTTACAAAGCCCAAATTCGACCAACTATGGAATACTGCTCCCACGTTTGGGGCTCCGCTCCCAAATGCACACACTGCATTTGTTGGATTTTGTTCAGAGAAGAGCGGTCCGTCTGATTGGGGACCCGGAATTGACCGGCGGCCTTGATTCGCTGGAACATCGAAGAACGGTTGGCGACTTGAGTCTGTTCTACAAGTATTTTCATGGAAAGTGTTCGAAGGATGTAGCCCGCTTAATTCCTCCCAAAGCGGTGCATGTTAGAAATACACGTCGCGCTGGTGCTTCGCATCCGTATGAGGTTCAGCTTGTTACTCCGCGTACGACGCTTTTCAAGCAATCTTTTATATGGAGAACGTCATCCCTTTGGAATAATTTGCCCAGGACTGTATTTCCCACCGAGTACAATTTACAGCGATTCAAGAACAACGTGAATCGCTTTTTCCGCACTCGTGCCGCTCCTGGAGCGCTTTAGGGACTTCCCTGCAGCACGTGTGCTAGAGCAATTAAAAAAAAAAAAAAAAAAAAAATACTCATGCAAATATCCGCAGACAGCAGAAAGTCGTTCAACTTAACAAAAGATCTGGAAGAAATTCTATCTTAAGTTTACAATAACCTAGTAGAATTGAATGCTCTGAAGACCAAGGTGGCAGTTTTTTCTAAAAAAGTTAAGATTGTTAATCCTGATATAGTTATTTCGGAGCACTCCATTCCTTTAGCGCTGTCACTCAATTTACTGGCCGTTAATTTGGGAGCAAATATCGCTTTACGTTTTAGAACAGCTGTTAATTCGGTACAAAGCTCAAATTCTACCAACGATTGAATACCGCTCCAATTGGGGTTCTGCTCCCAAATATACACTACATATGTTCAATTCTACTCAGAAGAGAGCTAGCTGTTCGCCTGATTGGAGAGCCACAACTGACCAGCCATTTTGATTCGAAGAACAGTTGGTGACTTGAGTCTATTCTACAAGTATTTTCATGGAAAGTGTTCGATGGATGTAGCCCGCTTAATTCCTCCCAAAGCTGTACATACTAGGATTACACGTCGCGTTAATACTTCATAACCGTTTAAAAGTTCAGCTTGTCATTCGTTGTACAACCCTTTTCAAGTAGTCTTTTATATGGAACACCTCAACTCTTGGGAATGATTTGCCCAGGACTGTATTTCCCACCAAGTACAATACACATCATAACCAATGTGAATCACTTTTTCCGTACAGGCACGTATGCAGGGCCCATAAAAAAGAGATAGATTTTGTTGAAATTTTACCACATCTAAATTACAGTATTACCTTGTACTTAAACCTCTTTAAGAACCTTTAGAAAAAGTATTTTACGAAAATTCGTTTTTTAAAAAGCACGTCATTTTTCGCAATTTTTAAATTACTTCATTTTTTTTCGGCTCAATGTTAATAATAAAGTTTAAGTTTTTTAAGTCGTTTCTTTCAGATACATCAGAAGCTAGAAGTTGCGCCATTTAACCACTCTACATACAACCTTTCTGGAAGACAGTGGCTTAGTGGAGCCTTTTTTTAATACTTTAAAAAAAATATGTGTTAAACTTAGTGATAAGTAACAACAAATCATACCTAAAATTCCATTAATGTTACATAAAACGTTCCCATAAAAAGCTGACTTATTTTCATTTGTGTATATGTTATAGAATATATTCTGTTTAGACTAAGAGAATATACATATTTGCTCGCTTAGCGTTAGATAATAAATGTTACATATGTATAGGAATAAAACACATTAATCATTGCCATTATTATTCCATTATTATTTACTACTTAGTTCAGTAAATACGGTAAACGTCTATAATAAATGTCCCTGTGAATTAAAAGATGTTTTTTAAAAAGTGAAACTAACTATCAATACATTTAACAGACGTAGTCGTACCAATATATTCCCGGAATTTTTGAGCTGTGAACAAACAAATTTATAAGTTTCAACGTTTAACAGGAAAAAAAAAAAGAACTTCGTACTCTTTTGAAACACTTTCTTATACTGATGTGCTGTGTGTGCTGATATCTTCTCAAAACAAGGAAGATTAATCACTTTTAAAGAGAGAGACCAACAATAACAAGCACAAAACACACACCAACTATTTACCTTCTACTAACAAGTAACTTAATGTCGGGACACTTTGAGCTTCTGACACCACAGGGAAATGGCAGCTCGACCAGAACTATGATGACCGGGCAAAAGAGAATGGACCTGCCAAAAGTGTGCCGGCTAATAAGCCGTCATCTACCAAGGCGGGAAAATCAAAGCAACGCATGAGTTGCACCACAGAAATCAACGTACACGTCATGAGTTACTATAACTAAATCACAAAACCTGGCAAAGAAATCACTAAAAAAAAAAAAATTACTCACCGCCTGGACCCACCGAATTCAATCCTAAACATAACCGACACAGATGCGGGATAAACACATCACTAGAACCAAACCAAGCCACGTTATAAAGGCTATGGAAACAAGAAAAAGTTATCTTTGTCCCCCTCGTCATGTCAGCCACAGGCATTACACTAACATACGTGCAGATGCCGCTTTCCGCACACATGCCGCTTCCGCACACATGCCGCTCCTGGAGCGCTTTAGGGACTTCCCTGCAGCACGTGTGCTAGACCCATAAAAAAAAAAAAACAACATTTACACCACACTTAGTACAATCAGAAGTCAACAAAAACATACACAAAAACATTCAGAAGTCCGTGATTTTGAAAACATGTAACATTTTCATGTCAATCCTTATTACACAACGGTAATAGCGTTTGTGCTGACTTGACTTAAGCCCGTCAGTCAAACATGGAACCACACTGACCAAATGTGAGAAAGAGGAACAAAAGTACCAAATAATAATCTATATCTCTCTGTCTGTCTGTTCGTTAGTGCGCTTATGACTTGAGAACCACGTATTCGATTTACGTGTTTTTTTTTTAATTCATACAAATATTCTCTGGTCAGGTTATAGACTAAATTTTATTACTTTAGGTAATATAAGGCACGGCTAGTTTCGGTTATACTGAAAACGACGACAATTATTCCCACGATATTTATTTGCAGAATGCGCACGATTCCAATTATTGTATTACACAGTATGAACAACCTATCTTACGAGCAATAGCTAATCAATTCATAAATCTCTCTGTAGACTATATTAGTCTAGCAACAGCAAAGGATAACGTAAATTTTCCACGCTCTAGAATCATCTAAAATAATAATTAATGTTAACACAACAATAATAAATTTACCCCATATTTTTATACCAGACATAACTGCTTTTTTTTAAAGAGATACTGGAAGTACCAAAAGTTTATTAACTAAAATTTAGCTCACAAATTTTATCCCAACATTCAAATTCCACATAGTATTTCATCCCATGACGAAGTTGCAGATATCCGAATTTTCAAAATTTTTAAAATAGATCAAAACCACAAATTTTCCTTTTTAAATTTAGTAAAAACTTTGATGGCTTAATAAGAGCAGATCTTTTTAAACTACTCATGCCAATATCAATGTACACAAAAATGAGCTACAAACTTCGTGTGCTACAATACCTATTATATTGGATCAACAAAATAGGCCCACTGGAAATTTTAATTGTCATTCCATAATAATTTAACTACAGATTCAACAAGTAGTAGAAACTGCACTCAATCAAAATAACGTCATAGGAATATTAAATTATCTAAATTTAGGAAAAGGCATAGGAATGCCAAAAACTCTTGTAATTGTAAAATAATTTTACTACTACTACTATTACAACGAGTAACGAGAACTCAGTAAAACTTGAAATATTAAAATCCATAGCAAGAGAATTTTTAAATTTAATAGACGTAAAAAATGGGAATGCACAGTGACAATGACCTGCCAAAAAATTATGACAACCTTTTAAAACAAAACACTGATGACACTTGATAATCGTAGTAAGCAAGAAAATGACACTATCCGTAAACTTTGCCATGAATACAGAAATATTTTTTATTGTGAACAAATTCTACTAAGCTTCACAAACGAAATTAGACACGAAATTAAACTTATATCGGTTCCCTGAAATATATAGACAAGAAGTAAGAGCTCAAATAACAAAAATGTTGGAACAAGATATTATATATAGCATATTACCTTGGTAAAGCCCAATTTGGGTAGAACCAAAAAAAATGGATGCATTTCTTCTTTTCAACCCAAGTCTGTCCACTCTTTAACGTAGGTATCTTCTAATCTTTTCCATGCTTCCTTGTCTTTTGCCACCTTTAACCACTGATTGCCCGCTACTACTCTTATATCATGGACCCATCTTTTCTGTGGACTTCCAACGGTTGTTTCTGTTTATCATGATCTCCATTTCGTGATTCTATACACCCATTTGTCTCTCGATGATCTAGCCACATGACCTGCCCATCGCCACTTTATCTTTGCCGCCTCGAGAGTTATGTCAATGACTTTGGTTCGTCTCCTTATCTGCTCATTATGAACCCTATCCCTAGCTTCCCAAAAGCTACCTATGCCAGCCTTATTCGCTTGGTAATTTCTGCAGAAATTCGATTACAGATCGTTCAACGATAAATGATTATCGGATGGCTGTCCATGATTTAATATTACAGATATACTACAAAACTCGAAATAACAAATTGCTTTACAACACTCAATCTTGCGAGCGGTTTTCATCAAATTGAAATCGACCCTGAAGATGTACCCTAAACTGCTTTAAAAATGTCATGGGCTTACGAATGTACCCTCAGCTTTTCAATGTGTAATGTACAATATACTTAGAGTCCTGCAACACTTTTCCAGGTACCCTGGAAAAACACAGAGAAAGGCTAAAGCTAATTTTTAATTATTTCAGAGAACGTAACATAATTTCAAACTACAATTAGATAAATCTGAATTTTTGCAAAAAACCGTGTAATATTTGAATCATATCATAACGGCCGAAGGAGTAAAACTAAACTCCGAAAAAATGTCGGCAATCAGAAATTGTCTTACTCCATAAAAAAAAAAAGATATTGCCGATGTTTCATAAAAGATTTTGCTGAAATTATAAAAGCTATGCCAAAAACTTTAAAATACAACGCGAAAGTTATTCATGACCAAAACTTTCTAAACTCTTTCAGTACATGTAAAGATGTACTAACAAGCGATCCAATATAACAATATCTAGATTTCACGAAACCATTTATTTTAAGCACAGATCCAAGCAATTATACAATAGGCGCACTCTTATCCAAGAACCTATACGTATCTATAAACCAATAACATACGCATCACGAACGCTTAACGTCACTATGTATCATTAATCTACAATCAAAAAAAAAAAACTTTTAGTAATAAACTGGGCATGTAAAATTTCAGACCTTATCTTTATGGCCAAAAATTGACTATTTACATTTAAAACTTTTGAGGCGGAGATTGAAAATTGAAAAATTTAAATATAATTTCGTTTGTAAAAAATGTAAAGCCAATACGAACGCAGACTGTTTCTCGAGAATACAAACTGAGTGCTATAAAAAACGAATCAATAATTAATAATCCTGGTGAAGTTAATCAAGGCATTTTAAAGATATTGCGCCACATGAGCGAAAAAGTAATGAAGTTACTATATAAGAAAAACCTTCCTTCTAATTCACGAAATATTAACAGAAAAATTAAAATTATCTCAGACGTGCAAATTCGACCTGCTAAAACAATGTCTAAAAATGAAACATCTGCCCAACACTCTGCGGCAGATGCATACATAAATGAAGGTATCAAAATCTGCGCCGAAATAATTAATAATAAAATTAAACATACTAAAATCATTAACTCGCTAAAACTAGAATTCCAAATTCTAATAATGGAGTTTTTATAGTACAATTTCTCCGAAAACACATTTTATATGTATTTCCAAACATAACAACTTACCAACGACTTTTGTAAAACATATGTAAGACACTTTTCAGAAAAAGGTCCTAAACTAATATAATGGTGTACAAAAATGGTAAACATTATTACCGATAAGAAAGAATATATCGTTATGTTCAAAAACAGGAAAAGTAAGCCACCGCGGAATTAACTAAACACTAGAATACCTCAAGAGAAATTATTATTGGAAAAACATGAAAACCACAGTAACCAGTTAGATTAACCCTGGTGACACATGTCAAAGATCTAAATATGCACGCAAGTAGCCATATGTACCCTTACTATTAACACAGACAACGTTCAGACCATTCGAAATTATACATACAGTGACTCACAGCTTAAATGATGCAGTCTCTATAAGAAAAGACTAACTGGTCTCAGTGCCTCTTTATTTATTTGGAAAAAACAACTTATTGAAATTAAATTAGTAAAGAGTCTTCTAAAAAAGTATGAATTACTTTTTGTCTTAAATATGCCTTACTTAATCTAACAATAAATAATTAATTAAATTATATGCGATTTTAACGTCACAGCTTAAATGATGCAAAATTCAATATACCAAAATTATTAGAGAAAACAAACTGTAGAATTTGAAATAAGCCTGCTAATATTTGGTCGGGCCTCCCTCATTATCAGTAACGGCTTGTAATCTTCTGGACATTGATTCAACTAACTTTCTAGTATATTCCGGGGAAATAGTGTGCCATGCTTCAGTAATTTTTGCTTTTAATTCGGTTTTATTTGATATTGGGGCACTATTTACTTTATTTTTTAATGTCAGTCACAAATTTTCAAGTACATTTAAGTCTGGTGAGTGGGTTGGTGTTTAAATAACATTTGGACAGTTATAAAGCAACCAACTGCGGACTTGAAATGACGTGTGCTTTGGATCATTGTCGTGATAGAACCGATAATTGTTTTCAATATCTAATTTTTGGGCACTAGCGACGAGAAGCTGCCTTAGTATACCCAAGTACACATATTGGTTCATATTCCCTTCCACGAAATGCATGTTACCTACTCCTGCAGATGACATACAGCCCTCATAACATCACTCCACTTCCACCGTGCTTTACCGTAGCTTTCATATTTTTCAATTTTAATTCTTCGTTAGGCTTTCTGCACAGTGATATTTTTCCATCGGACCCAAATAAGTTTATTTTGGTCTCATCAGCAAATATTACTGAATTCCAGAATTCAAGTATTTATTGATATGCTCTCTGGCAAATTCCAATCTCACGCGTCTATTTCTTTGGCTAATGAAAGGCTTATTTCTAGCAGTTCGACCATGTAAATTATTATTTCGCAAGATCCGTCGAACTGTTTCGAGGTTACACCTTTTTCCAAACTGTCTTTCCACCTCGACGCACAACTTTGGCGCACTTTTTTTGTGGATTATTTGATACCTCTCTTAAAATCCATCTTTCTTCACGTTCATTGAAGATCTTATTTGGAGCCAACCTTGACTTATTCTCGACTCTATTTTCATTCCGGTAACGTTCAATGATATGCTGAAGAGTTGACGGACATGTATTTACCATTTTGGCTATGTCTCTTTGGCTGTATCCATTCCTGTAATGGGTAATAATTAAATTCCTCTCAGAAATTCTAGTTCGATGACACATTCTTAAACAATTTCGTTTTATTGAATGAAAAAATGTCAAACTAAAAAAAAATAATTGCACTAAGAAATCAAAGCAACGCCGCCTTCGTAAATTTCAAAATGCGACAAGTTTTGACCCCTGTTGTTACTTTGCATCACTTAAGCTGTGACGTTTAAAATTGCATATGATTTGATTAATTATTTATTGTTAATTAAGTAAGGCATATTAAAGACAAAAAGTAATTTATACTTTTTTAGAAGACTCTTTACTAATTTAATTTCAATAAGTTGTTTTTTCCAAATAAATAAAGAGGCACTGAGACCAGTTAGTCTTTTCTTATAGCGACTGCATCATTTAAGCTGTGAGTTACTGTATTTGTTCAGTTTTAACGGAAAAAATGATTTAACTTTGACGCTTTTAGCAAATTAGGTACAGTAATCTTTATCAAAGCCAAAACAGACCATATAAGTAAGTAAGTATAAGTAACGCTTTAATTAGCTGTCTTAAATATTGCCGTATTCCACCGAACTTGACAACGGTACTGAATTCAGTAACAAAACAGTAAAGGAGATCCTTAAATTACATAAAATAAATGTAATTTTACGACGCTTACACATTATGAATCAAATAGAGTCAAACGCTTTTGTTTAACTTTAATAGAATATTTACGCCTACTACGTGATATCTATCCGGATGATAACAAAAATCTAATGCAATACACAATTATTATCTATAACAGTATGATACATAAGATTTTTTTTCTTAATTTCTTTTATACAGATTATGTAGCAAATCATAAAACCAACATAACACACACTTACAAAGAGATAAAAGAGAAACTAGAATAACAAAACTTAATAAACGCCCTACAACATAAGCACAACAACAAGGAACCAGGGAACGATGAAATAACTATGTAAGTGATAAGGTATGGAGTGGCGTCGATAATAGAATCTCTTGAAGCTCTATTTAACAGGTGCCTTATAGAACGCAAAATACCAAAAACTTGGAACTTTCAATATGAGCATCAATACACTTCCAGAAAATAGTAAAGCATTTGTTAGGGAAGCATGTCGCAATGAAATATCAAAAAAACATTGTTAAGAACACAAATTCTAATTCATAAAAAAACAGAAACGTAGTTAAAGGATTGAGAAAGAAAGATGTCTTCTATTTAAAAGCGGATAAAGGAAATAAGGTTGTTATATTGGATAAGAAAGAATACTTTGAACGTGTAGATAATCTTTTCGAATCTGGGTCTTATGAAAATGTAAAGGTAATAAGAAGTCCATTCCCGAAAATGATAACAGAAGTTAAAAATTCTTTAAAGAAATGTAAGAACCCTATCTCGAATTTGCTAAAATTTAAATTAAATGTGAGTAATTCGACCATACCAAAGTTGTATTGCTTACCCAAATTTCACAAACCTGGAAAAGCAATGAGACCCATTGTTTCATCGGTCGGATCTCCCACATATTTGATATTCAAATGGTTAACAAAAGAACTTGAGAATTTACCATTAAATACTTTCGCAGTGAAGAATTCTTTAGAATTCATTAATAGAACGAAAGGTCCAGTTCTGAATGAAGATGAAATACTAATTTCTTTTGATGTCAGTTCTTTGTTTCCGAGTGTGCCAATACCACAAACTTTACAATATCCCGAAGGATGACTTTAACGACGAAATTATTTATGAATATAAATAATTATTTTCAATATAACAGACAATTTTATGTTCAGAAAGAAGGAACAGCTATGGGTAATTGCTAATCACCTTTCACAGCTAATTTATTCATGGGTAAGTTTGAAACCGAAGCCAGCCAAAATTTGAGTATTTTCCAAGGGTATGGTATAGAAATGTGGATGATGTTTTCGCATCTTCTGATACAAAGAAAAGCAATTATAGACGATTTTGTTTCCAAATTAAATAGCCTATATGATTTCATTAAATTCACTTACGAAACTGAGAACAAAGGAAAACTGTCTTTTCTAGATATTTTAATTTTTTTAAAAATATTAATAGCTCAGAATTTGATATCTATAGAAAAGAACACAGTAACAGATAGATATATTTCTAATGATTCATTTCATTGCAAACAACACAAATTAGCCGCATTACATTTTTTAGTTCATCGTGTGGTCACTTTTCCTCTGAAAAGAGTAAACTTCAATAAAGAAAGGAATCGTATTAGAAATATAACTAGAGGTAATGGTTATGACGATGACTTAGTAAACAAGTTAATAAATAGATATACGTTCAGGTTAAATATTCAGAATTCCACCTTTTTTACACGCGAAGCAAATAAGACCAAGTATGTCTCCATACCAATTAATCCGAAATACAGCAGGGGACTCAATAAGGTATTTAGTAAGGTAGGCCTCAGCTTAGTCTATAAGTCATCAGACAATCTGAGAAATATCTCAGAAAATTTCAAAGATAAGATTCCTAATTGTGAGAAAAGTGGAATCTATGAAATTAGTTGTAATGATTGCGACAAAAAGTATGTTGGGCAAACAAAAAGTCAATTAAAACACGATTTAAAGAACAAAGGGCATGTCGCAAGGGTGAATGATAACAGATGGACATGACGTAAAGTTGAATGGAGGCCTAGAGGACACAGAAGATGTAGAAGTAGACCACAGACGAGATGGACGAACGACATAAAAAGATTAGCGGGACACGACTAGATGCAAAAAATAAACGACAAAGCTCATTGGAGACAACTTGGGGAGGCGTACATCCAACTATGGATAGAATAAGCTAATGATGTTGATGATGAATACACGGGGCAATAAAAACGAAGGACTTAAGAATAAATCAAATCGTTCTCAAAAAGTTAGAAACAAAAAAGTCAAGAAATGTTTACGTCTTTTCAAAATAACAACTATTTTAGAAAGGAGCCGCGTTGACATAACTAATGGAAATAATAATAAAAAAAATATCTATGAAAAGAATTAAAAAAACTCTGTTGTTACAGGTCAACCCTCTGCATTATTCCAGCAGGAGCTAAATTCAGTATTCGACAACTCAAATAACAATCCCGGACTTTTTCCTTTAGAGAACACACAAAACAAAATGGACTATTGGACATTCATACAAGTCTACGACATTAACAAAATTATTAAATCACTAGAAAAATCTTATATTTATATAAAAGAAATAATTATAAACAACATATATGGCCATGGCTATGGCAAAGTATTTCGTAACTCGTACCACATTGTTTATATTCTAATAAACAAAATAAAAATTGAAATAAACCAATTCAACCATATGTTAATAATACGCTAGGCTTAATCGATGCACTTGGATCACTTATTAAATAAATCACGAGTAGTCTACAATAAAATGATACCGAAAGATATGAAAAATCGATTAACCTTGACAACCAATTAACATAAATTAAAAAATAATTGTCAAAGATCAAATTACCTTATTAGAAAACTTATTTAAAAGGTGTCAAAATGTCATAACGACAACATGTTTTACGGGAACATACCATTTTATTCATTTTCAATAGATAATATCTCAAATTACTTTAAGTCATATATAATATCTTAAAAAGACGATAAGTGGCAATTACATTCTCTGAACTAAATACTGTTTATAATGCGAAAGTAGAGCCATATGATGTACTAGAAATATCTAGTGTAAATCATTATCTAAAAACAGATAAATTCCCTTTCATACAAAGTTTGTTTCCGATCTTTATGAAAACTGATGACCTTGATTTTTTTTTTATATATACCAGATAAATTATTAAAAGTGATCCACTAGTGATAATTTTCGTTCAATCTACACTCCATGAAGAATATTCCAGAATTTTTCAAAATTTTTTGATCAGTACTTTGCGAGATAAAGGGGGGGACAGCGATTTCTCGCGATTTTTTAAAAATAATGCAAAGAAAAGTGTGCGCAAGTATTACTTTATATATATATTTGAACTCGTGTTTTTACAAGCTTTCATTTGACATCCCACTCGATGACCTAGTAAAAAAAATTTTTTTTCACTTCCGATTTCACCCGCCAAAACTATCCCCATAAGTCAAAATTTAACTTTCAAAACTACATGGTTCTGATGAGGTCATCAATTCCTATATTAGTACCAAATTTCAACTTTCTATGTCAAATAGTTTTGTAGAAAATTAGGTGCGACAAAAGGACAGAAGGACAGACGGACAGACGGACAGACGGATAGACGGACAGATGGACAGATGGACAGACGGACAGAAGGACAGACACCGAAGTGATCTTTTAAGTGTTCCGTACGGAACACTAAAAAGTAATCGAAATCAAAAGCTATATTAAAGGAAATCAGATCACGTTTATTTTAGAAATTCCAATGGTTGAACCCGAAAAATATCCATCCTTTGCCACTCCAATCAATCGATACGTTTAAAACTATACCACCTCATTCAAGCTAACTTACCCTTAATGAACAGGTTTATTCATTCGTGGATATGGCCTGGAAATTTTAGGTGCTACTACTTGACGTAAATCAAATACAACGCCCCATGTGAAATCAGCTACAACAATGCTATATAAACACTACGAATTGCCACCAAATTGTTGCCGATATTTCAGAAATCCAAGTTCAGAATATAGAGAAATATCAATATATAGTGGTCACTTCAAACCAAATTATTACCATCCAAAATTGGGCCGGAGACAAAGATAATATCTGTATTAATGACATATATTTCAATGAAGTATATAACGTTTGCGGATTCAAAATTAAAGAACGATATTCTAAAAAGATTACCCCACCAGCAGTGAAATTTAAAATTAATTTTATGCCTAATACAAAACTAAACTTTAAAAAATTACAATCAAAAAGTATGAATGTAAATGACGGATTTAAAACCGTTCTCGGTACTCTTGAAAACGAAAAATACAATTTGTATAATTTTTAGAATGTTCCAGTTTATTTTCAAAAAGTAGCATATGTACTGTAATAAATTATATACTTGTAACAATTGCAGCTATTTATATCCTTTACCATTTACACATAGTTAGGGGGACATTCCTCAGTCCGTACAGCCACAAGCTGCCATAAAACTTTAAGATATTAGTTTAATGTCGAACTTTAAAGACATCACATAGTTCTCCACTAGGGCCGGGGGAATTATATACTAGAACCAATTCTGCTTAGACTAAGAGAATATATTTCCTTACTTAACATTAGATAACAAATATTTTATATACCAATAAAACACATTAGTCATCGTAATTATTACTTAGTACATAGTTTAGTTAATACTGTAAAAGGCTAGAATAAATATCCCTGTGAATCAAAAGTTGTTTTTTAAAAAGGGAAAATAAATATCAATACATTTAACTCTATTAAACTAAGGGAAGTAATTAAAGATAATACTACCGACGAACAAGGTCGTGAAGCTGAATCATTCTCAATCAGCTGTGGCTTAACTCAGCTTATTGACGAACCAACACGGATCCCTGATCGAGCCGGGAAGTTCGTCAGTCTTCTTGATCTGTTTTTAACCACCAATTCGGAGATTTAGATGCTCACCGTAAATCCGCCGTTAGGTTCTTCCGACCATAAACTGCTTTCGACATCGAGTATCCTACTAATCAGTAACAGAGACGCGCCTAAACCGCGCAAGATTTAGCACTACAGATCTTCTAAATGAAATATTTTCGAACTTTTCCTTGGTTAGACGTTTGTTTTCGTTCTGACGATCCATCTGACTCCGTCAGGAAAGTTTCCGATGTTATTTTGGCGGGTATGGAAGCTTACATTCCTTTTTCGAAGAAATTCCCATCCAACGGCAAGCCTTGGTTTAACCGAAAATGCAAAGAATCTGTTGCTTCTAAACATCTTGCCTACCGACGATGGCGTGAAAATCCTAACACCATAAATCGTAACACCTTAGTTCGTGCCCGGAACAGATGCAAAGAAATTATCGACGAAACCAAGAAGGCACACAATCGGCAAATTAGAAACAAACTTCTCGCTTGGCCCAACAATGCCAGGTCCTTTTAGTCAGTCACTAAGGCAGTTAGTCAAAATTTCACCAAATCCACCATACCACCACTCACACGGCCAGATAATTATATTGTAATGATATTTGTTGAAAAAGCGAACTTGTTGGCTGAACTATCTGCTTCACATTCTACTGTCGATTTCCAAGGAAAAACAGTCAAGGATGCCCGATGTTGTCTTCAGACAGCGTATCATAAAGCGTATTTTAATGAAGCTATACACCAAAAAAGCTTCTGGTGCTGACGGAATACCTGCCATAGTTCTCAAAAACTGTGCAAGGGAACTGACACCAGTTTTCTGTAGACTTTTCAACCTATCCTACAGAAAGGGAATATTTTCTTCCTGCTGGAAGTGTGCCACAGGTTAGCCTATACCTAAGAAAGGCAAGAAGACCTTGCCAAATAACTACCGACTAGTCGCGCTGCTTTCAATAATATGAAAGTCATGGAAAAGGCTATCAATCAATATCTTCTAAAATATCTTGAAGAATTCAACATTATTAGCGATCACCAATATGGCTTTCGTAAACATAGATCAACAAAAGATCTTTTGACTTATGCAACACATGTTTAGAACAACGCAATTGAACACTTTGGAGAATCTCGAGCGGTTACTCTTCACATATCCAAGGCATTGGGCCGTGTTTGGCACGATGGTCTGTTGGCTAAGCTACGCTCTTATGGTATGTCTGAAAAGTTCTGTTTGTGACTCTCATGTTTCCTCAGTGAGAGTTCTTTACAAGTGGCGGTCTACGGATTTCTTCCTAACACCTTCACTATCAACGCCGGTGTGCCCCAAGGCTCCCTACTATCTCCTACTCTCTTTCTCATTTACATTAACGATCTGCTGGAAAAGACCGGAAATCCAATCTACAGCTTTGCAGATGACAGTATCTCTTTATTCACTTTGAACTCTCGGACATCGGCTACTCCGCAGACAGCGGGAAGTTATTCAACTTAACAAAGACCAGGAAGAAATTCTATCTGGAGGTGACGGTCACCAAGAGGAATTTAACTCTACGAAAACCCAGGCGGCATCGTCACTCAATTTGTTGGGCGTTAATTTGGGAGCAAATATGTACTGGCATGAGTATGTTGCAGGCATAGCAAGGACAGCTTCTCAAAAGTTGGAAATATTATTTCAAACTAGAAAGCTTTATGCTCCACAACAACTGTTAATTCTTTACAAAGCTCAAATTCGACTAACTATAGAATACTGCTCCCATGTTTGTGACGCTTCCAAACATACACTGCATTTGTTGGATTCTATTCAGAGAAGAGCTGTTCGTCTGATTGGAGACCCGGAACTATCCGGCGACCTTAATTCGCTGGAACATAGAAAAACGGTTGGAGACTTGAGCCTATTCTACGTATTTTCATGGAAAATGTTCGGAGGATGTGGCCCGTTTAATTCCTTCCAGAGCGGTGCATGTTAGAAATACACGTCGCGCTGATACTTCACATCTGTATGAGGTTCAGCTTTTTACTCCTCGTACAACGCTTTTCAAGCAGTCTTTTATATAGAGAACATCATCCCTTTGGAATAATTTGCCCGGGACTGTATTTCCCACCGAGTACAATTTACAGCGATTCAAGAACAACGTGAATCGCTTTTTCCGCACACGTGTCGCTCCTGTAGCGCCTTAGGGACCTCCCTGCAGCACGTGTTCTAGACCCATTAAAAAAAAGATTTTTAAATTTATTTATATGTTTTAGGTTTTATTAGTATAATAAAACTTTCTCATTACATTATCTCTCTACCATGCTTTTTAGTGTTCCGTACGAAACACTTATAAAATCACTTCAGTGTCTATCCGTCCGTCCGTCTCTCACACCTGATTTTCTCCGAAACTATTTGATATAGAGAGTTAAAATTTGGCATCAACATAGGAATTGATAGGCCCATTAGAGCAGTCTAGTTTTGAAAGTTAAATTTTGACTTAAGGGGGTAGCTTTGGGGGGTGAAATCGGAAGTGAAAAATTTTTTTTACCATATCATCGACTGGAGTATCAAATAATCTTGTAAAAACAAAATATATATGATGTAGTATTTCCTCACACTTTCCTTTATATTATTTTTTTAAAAATTACCAAAAATCGCTGCCCCCTCTTATCTCGAAAAGTACTGATCAAACAATTATGAAAAAATTCTGGAACATTTTCCACAAGGTGTAGATTGAACAAAAATTATCACGAGTGTATTACCTTTGATAATTTATCTGTCATATAAAAAAAACTAAAATTTCAGGGTCATCAGTTGTCAACAAAGATCGGAAACAAACTTTGATGAAAACTCATTTTGAGTATATTTTGTGAAGTTATTGAACACTAATTGAATAAGTCCGATTTGTACGGTTTTATCCAGTATAAAAAGGTAATTATAAAATTATTCAATTAATGTTCAATAACTTCACAAAATATACTCAAAATGAGTTCCAGTGACGTGAAGATATATAAAAAATTTTTGAAATGGAATTAAAAAAGCTATTTTTCTTAAAAAATATTTCAAAATTTTATTTATTTTAACAAATTTAAATTGTTTTTTACATTGCTCAAAATATTCATTTAGAATTTTTAATTTTGTCAATTTTGATCTGCTTTTGCCAATAACTCCAAATTATTTGCCGAATTGGTAAGGTCTTGTCCGTCTATTTTTTGTCTTTTTTTCAACTCAATAAATTTTTATCTTCTGCTTAAAATTCAAAAAATCCTTTTTTTCTGAACTTGTTTATAATTAGTGTCGCAAGTCAGTAATAGCTATTGCATGTTCATTAAATAACATATTATTTTACGATATGAGACGCAGTCGAGGAAAATATTTTCTTAAAATCTTTTTTATAGTTTTCTTTTTCGTGGGTGTAACATTTTCTTTAAGGGCAAGTTATGTTTTGAAACCATTAGCTTAACAAGAAGAATCTGTTGTGATATTCTTCTTTTTGAAATCAGCTTTTTTTGATATCGCATATTTAAATAACATCTTGTTAGAATTTATTTTTCAATAGTCTTTAATATTCCCTACAAACGGGAGTAAATATAATAAACGTCTCACATTTCAGCTTTGTTAAAAGAATTCACTTTTAGAGTGAGTAACAGATATGCAATCTAAACTAAAAATTTTATGATATTAACGCACGTTTTTTGTATTCTGTAAGGCATAAATCACCACCAAACAATAAAAATATCTTCCTATGCACGGTTTTATAATAGCAACGAGTGTGCTTTGTAGATGCATTTAGATGAGATATCACAAACAGAAACAATGTGCTCAAGAAAACAATGCGTTACTAGATACAACAAAACGAATAAGTTGTATGTTTAAGGATCCTACGAAGCAAATTTTTTTTCCTTTCACTCTTTTTATGGGCATAAGACATGTACTGTAGGGAAATCCCTAAAGCGCTACAGGAGCGACGTGTGTGCGGAAAAAACTATTCACGTTTGCCGCGAAATTCTGTAAGTTGATTTCAATGGGAAACATAGTACTGGGCAAATTATCCTAAAGGGATGATGTTCTCTATATAAAAAACTGTTTGTGAAGTTTTGTACTAGGAGCAACAAGTTGAATTTCAAACGGACGTGATGTGGTGAATATTAGCGCCATGTCTATTAATTTCATGCACCGTTCGGGGAGGAATTAAGCGGGCTACATCCATTGGACACTTTTCAAGAAAATGCTTGTAGAATAGACGATGTTCGAGCATTCAAGGTAAACGAAGAAATAAGCGTAGTGTCACCTGTAAAGCTGTAGATTGGATTCCTGGTGTTTTCCAGCAGATCGTTAATGTAAATGAGAAAGAAAGTAAGAGGCTTGGGGCGCCCCGATGTGAATAATGAAGGTACTAGAACGAAATCCGTTGACCGCCAGACCTAAAGAATACTCTCTGAGGAAACTCGAGAGCCATAAACAAAACCTTTCAGATATAAAATAAAAACGTAGCTCAGTGAAAAATCTATCATGTCAAACACGGTCGAATTCCTTGGATATGACACGTAAGCTGGAAAGTTTTTGGTCTAGCTACTTAAAATACATTTTTTTTGCAAAATTCGACTTTATTCATCAACATAGTCTCCTTCAAGAGCGATACAATCAATCCAACGCTTTTCTAACATTTCTATACATTTCTTGTAGAAGAATATGTCTTTGCCTTCATAATATGCCTCAATTTCGGCGATAATTTCTTTACTGGAGCCAAATCTCTTTCGCGCGAGCATTTTTTTTTGAGGTAAGTAGATAATAGTCGCTAGGAGCCAAATCTGGAGAATACGGTGGGTGAGGAAGCAATTCGAGCTTCAATTCATGCAATTTTACCTTCGTAACCCTTGACTTGTGACACGGTGCATTGTCTTGATGAAGGACCACTTTTTTCTTGTTCATTTGGGACCGTTTCTTTGCCATTCTGCCGTCACACGCACCAGTAACTTTATATAATATTCGCTATTGATGATTTTTTCCTTCTCAGCATAGTCGATGAAAATTATTCCTTGCGCATCCTAAAATACAGAGGCCAAAACCTTCCCAGCTGACTATTGTGTCTTTGATCACTTCTGGTGACTTTCACCGGCTGCTGTCCACTCTGCTGACTGCCGATTTGATTCAGGTGTGTAGTTGTGGATCCATGTTTCATCCATTATTACATATCGTATGAAAAAATCCTTTTTATTGCGCTTAAACAGGTCCAAACAGCGCTCGGAATCATCAACACTTTGTTGTTTTTAGTCCACTGTAAGCAAACAAAGTAACCATTTCGAACAGAGCCTTCTCATGCCCAAATCTTCATGCAAAATATGACCAACACATTCTTCTGATATCTTTAGGATGTCAGCTATCCTACACAATTTCACTTTATGGTCATCCAAAACAATTTTGTGGATTTTTTTGATGTTTTTCTGTATAACCACCTCATTTAGGCGTCCGGAGCGTTCAGCATTATTTGTGTCTGTACGACTGAGTTTAAATACAGCATAGCAGTAAATGATGAGTGATTTTCCAGGGAGAGAGTCACTGCAACACTTATTAAGCCATTGCTTTGCTTGAGCGGTATTTTTTCCCATCAAAAAATAGTGTTTAATCAACACACGAAATTCGATTTTTCCACTCTTTTGAAAATATCAAAAGTAGCTTCACTAAAACCATTGTAACTTGTAAACTAATCGTCGAAATGTCATGAAATTTTGACACGTATCGTTTGAAGGTTGGTACTTCCTAAAAATCATATGGATTTTTGAAAAGGGCGACATCTATTTGTACCAAAAACTTTTCAGCCTACATGTGATTAAGTGCAACCGCTCGAGATTCTCTAAAACATTTAATTGCGTTGTTTCAAGCACGTGTTACATACATAAGTTACAAAGTCTCCTGTTGACCTTTCCTTACGAAAGCCATATTGATGATCGCTAATTATATTAAATCCTTCCAGATATTTTAAAAGATGCTGATTAATAGTATTTTCCACAACTTTCGATATTATTGAAAGCAATGCGACTGGTGGGTAGTTTTTTGACAAGATTTTCTTGCCTTTTCTGGATGTCGGCTAAACTGGAGCGCAATTCCATCAGGATTGGTTGAAAAGTCTATAGAAAACTGAAGTTAATTCGCCTGCGTATTTTTTAAGGACTATGGCACGAAAGCCGTCAGCGCCAGAAGCTTTTTTGGAGTCTAGCTTTATTAAAATACGTTTTATGATAGGCTCTCTGAACAGAATATTGGTCATCCTTGACTGCGCTATAGGAATAGTGAGTGGTGTTTTTCGTTGCAAATCGACAGTAGAATGCGAAGAAGACAGTTCAGTCAATACGTTGACTTTCTTAACAGGTATTTCCGCAATAGTGTTATCTGGCCGTGTGAGTGATGGTATACTAGATTTGATAAAATTTTGATTAATGGCCTTAGCGACTGACCAAAGGGACCTGGAATTGTTGGGACAGGAAACGAGTTTGTTTTTAATTCCTGAATTGTGTGACTCCTTGGTTTCGTCGATAATTTCTTTGCACCTGTTCCAGGCACGAACAAAGAAGGGCTCTTCTACGAAAAGGGATGTAAGCTTTCACGCCAGCCAAAATGACATCGGAACCCTCATTAGCGCAGTTGGAAGGGTCGTCGAATCTACAACCAGCGTTTAGCCAAGGGAAAGTTCGAAAATATGTCATAAGGTTATTCTCATTTAGACGATTTGTATACCAAATCTTGCTCGGTTTAGGCTCCTCTCTGCCACTAATCGGTAGGATACTCGATGTCGAAAAACCTATTGGCGGATTTACAGTGACAGTGTAAATCTCTGGATTGGTGGCTAAAAATATACCAAGAAGACTGGTGAACTCTCCGTCTCGACTAAGGATCAGTGTTGGTTCATCGATAAGTTGAGTAAAACTACAAATGACTAAAAATAATTCAGCTTCGTATTTGAATACTTAAGCCAGTTGATGCTGTATACATTAAAGGCAACCAGGATGGCAATTTTGGTACTTGGATAATTAATCTTTAAATGACCGATGATGTCTGCAAGAGATGGAAAAGTTTTCTGAAGTTAGTATAACTTGGTGGTCGTTAGAGGTAGCAGATGAAGCTTGTGATTTGTTGAGTCCTTATTTTTAGAGATCAGAGCCTCCTCTTGTTGGCAAGAGAGATCTCTTCTGACAGAAAGACAGCTTCTAGGGAATAGAAGTTATACCCAGGATAGAGAAAGTTGACTGTGAGGGTTGATGAACCGACCTGAGTTTTACAAAGAGCGAGCACATTAGACTTATTTGAATGCAGACATTGTTGTACTCAATTTATGTTGGAGCTTAAAGTTCGTGTGTTACAAAAATCCATTTTAAAATTGTGATCTCCACATGTTGATGTCCCCTAATCAGCCCACACCAGCAGATCCGAACGAAGGGCTATTTTACCTTAGAATTTTTTGATTCTGGGGGCTACATTATGTCTTTCCCGCAACGAATTGGAAGATATCGACACACCCACGAAACGTTAAGCAACTTCACCCAGCCTAAGCCAATGCGACAGTGTCACACAGGGCGATGCCTGGAAATCTGAATATCTATAATATAACTTCGTGGCCTTCTATGACAGGCAGAATGGCTTTTATAGTTATTTGTCAATTTTCATTTTATGCTTTATTTATTTTTGAGGTTACTGGCGTTGCTCGCTCTTTTAAAAGATATGCCAGTGAATTTGGTAAAAGAATTTTGTGCTCAGATACAAAATACTTTCAAATAAATATCTAGAGAAGGATCATAAGAATATGGCTCAAGTTATTCTACGAACACTAAAAGATATAGTACATATCTACCCATAAAAGAGTATTAAAAATGACAGAAAAACAATTACATTACAACAGATCTCTATTTTCTTAGTATATGAGAACCAGTGTTCTTTTTTTGGCAAGCTTTCTATTTAATAAAATCAAGAAAGACGTCTTTAATATTATTTTCGTAGATTGTACAGCAATACAGCAAATTGGTAAAGAGTTTAGTGGTTATTATGAGTAAGTTATTTGTAACTATAAGTGTTCAACTTTATCAATTACGGTTTTTATTCTCAGCCGTTACGCTATTCAGAATGTCTCTTTACTGAGGTGTCATTAGTTGTAACACTTGTCTGAGTTGGAATAATGTAATCGTCTCAAAATTTCTTTTTAGATCTTTCAGTGATGTAACTCTTATTTGATTTTCCTCGCTCCATTCTCTGTCATTATATGCAGTTCAACTTTCATACTTCGCGAAAAATATTTAAAATAATACAATTTTTTTCACAACATATTGGCCATTGTTTATTTTAGCCTTCATCATATATTTTTACGGATGTTAGTAGTATTTAAAAGCCCATTCTATTCGCTTTTTAATGCTATCATATTTCCCAAACCTTACGCTTTTACTGATTAGAATGATTGAAAGGAGAAACAAGAGGAACAAGGTTTGAAAATAGGAAGGAAATGAAAAATTAAAGAAATTTTAAGTTTAACTATTAAATTTATTGATAAAAACCAAAATCAGTATTTTGTATTACCCCCTAATCCTTATTAATACTCTCAGCTGGTTTCTTATGGAGCGGTGAGCTTTTTCAGCACTGTCTGTGGGATTCTTCCCCACTCTTTCGACATTGCAAGCTTCAAGTGCCGGGGCAACGCAGGGGCTGGATTTCTGGCTGGAATACTTCTCTCGAACTCACTCTACATGTGTTCGATTGGACTAAGGTCAAGACTCCGCGCAGGCCAGTCTAATGTGGGTATTCCCACTTCCGCCAGGTATTGCCGCACCGATGTAGCAGCATGTGGCCTCGCATTGTAACGAAGCTATCACCAAAAAACTCAGCGTAAGGGACGACTTGTTCCTGCAGGATCTCTTCGATGTATCGGTGAGCAGTTAATCCGCCGCTACATGTCTCATCAGTCACGAAAACCAATTCGGTTTTCGCATCCAGTGAGATGCCTCCCCGCACAATAACAGAACCCTCTGCGTAGGCGACAGTTTCAGTAATGCACCACTGCGCATAGCGCTCCCCAGGCCTCCTATAGACTCGTCTTCTTCCATCATTGCCATGTAGGCACGTTCGGGACTTGTCGGAGGCAAATCTGAGTCACGCTGGGCTGCTGTCAATTTGGGTCTGTTAGCTGGTCTCTTTGAAGTTAGGTTAGCTTCTTTAAGTCTTCTTCTGACTGATAGCCCGACCACGAACTTATCGGAGCACCTGCTGGACCTCAACGTCGATCCAGTGACGATTTCTTAGAGTTGTGTTGACAATGAAGCGATCGTCGCGCTTCGAGATACACCTTCCTTTTATGGTACTGATTCTGGTGTCCGTGTAAAGGCGCCAGTCTATTTGTAACGTATGTGGACTCTGGAGACGGGTGACTGTCCCAGATGCAGTTTCGCAGCGACTACACGATAGCTATGCCCTTCTTGCAATAGGGCAATGACTTGTGACGTTTCTTCCGGGGTGGTATCCATTTTCCGATAACGTAATTAGTAAGCAGGTATAGCAGAGATGCTGATAGCTCAAGTTCCGATAAAAGAATGATAGGAAAATGCGGTGGTATGTGTTTTTATAGGGATGAATAGCGCGCAACGAGTATATTGCTGAGCGTGTAAAAATGAGTAAAACCGTTTAAATCAGTAAAACTTTTTGGAAATCCACATGTTTTTGGTATTATTGGGAAGAATAGAAAATCGGCACTCTAATGATAGCCAAAAAAAATACCAACTGTTTGAAAAATTAAATTCAAGAATCTGTGATAAATGAAGCAGGATCGTTTGAGTCGATTCTTTTGCTCATCAGTATATATATGTATATATATATATATATATATATATATATATATATATATATATATATATATATATATATATATATATATATAAATATAACTTGCCAAAAAAAGAACACTGGTTCTCATATACTAAGAAAATAGAAATCTGTTGAAATGTAATTGTTTTTTTGTCATTTGTTATATTCTTTTATGGGTAGATATGTACTATATCTTTTAGTGTTCGTAGAATAACTTGAGCCATATTCTTATGATCCTTCTCTAGATATTTATTTGAAAGTATTTTGTATCTGAGCACAAAATTCTTTTACAAAATTATATATATATATATATATATATATATATATATATATATATATATATATATATATATATATATAGAGATATATATATATATATATATATATATATATATATATATATATATATATATAGATATATATATATATATATATATATATATATATATATATATATATATATATATATATATATATATATATATATATATCTATTGCCGATATTAAAATTTAATATTGCCCGTTTATTATGTCAAGGCTACTCTCGTTTCAAAAACAACTTCAACACAGCGTCAATTAAAAAAAAACCGGTCAAGTGCAAGTTGAACTTGCACAATTAGTGTTCCGTACGTTGATTGTTTGTAAAATAAAAAATTGTCTTAGGGTGGTATAAAATGATCAGTGACTTCACAAAACACATCCCAAATGAGTTTTCAACAAAGTTTGTTTCCAATCTTTACTGAAAACTGGTGACCTTGAAATTTTGGTTTTTTTTCTATACCAGATAAATTATTAAAGGTAATGATAATTTTCGTTCAATCTATACCCCGTGGAGAATATTCCAGGATTTTTTCAAAATTTTTTGATCAGTACTTTTCGAGATAAGGTAGGGGGCAGCGATTTTTCACGATTTTTTAAAAGTAATACGAAGAAAAGTGTGCGGAAGTATTACATTATGTATATATTTTTTACTCGTGTTTTCACAAGCTTTCATTTGACACCACACTCGATGACCTAGTAAAAAAATTTTTTTTCACTTCCGATTTCACCCCTCAAAACGAATCCCTTAAGTCAAAATTTATGTTACGGTGATATAAAATGATCAGTGACTTCACAAAACACACCCCAAATAAGTTTTCAACAAAGTTTATTTCCAATCTTTACTGAAAATTGATGACCTTGAAATTTATGTTTTTTTTATATGCCAGATAAATTATTACAGGTAATGCACTCGTGATAATTTTCGTTCAATCTACACCCCGTGGAGAATATTCCAGAATTGTTTCAAAATTTTTTGATAAGTACTTTCCGAGACAGCGATTTTTCGCGATTTTTTAAAAATAATACAAAGAAAAGTGCGCGCAAGTATTACATTATATATATATTTTTTACTCGTGTTTTCACAAGCTTTCATTTGACACCACACTCGATAACCTAGTAAAAAAAATTTTTCTTCACTTCCGATTTCACCCCCCAAAACTAACCCCTTAAGTCAAAATTTAACTTTCAAAACTACATGGCTCTGATGAGGCCATCAATTCCTATATTACCACCAAATTTCAACTTTCTATGACAAATAGTTTCGGAGAAAATCGGGTGTGACAGACGGACAGACGGACAGACGGACAGACGGACAGACGGACAGACGGACAGACGGACAGACGGACAGACGGACGGACAGACACCGAAGTGATCTTATAAGTGTTCCATACGGAACACTAAAAACGTACAGAGGAGATTTAAAAAAAAAACGGTCAAGTGCAAGTTGAACTTGCACAATTAGTGTTCCGTACGTTGATTGTTTTTAAAATAAAAAATTTTGTTAGGGTGGTATAAAATGATCAGTGACTTCACAAAACACACCCCAAATGAGTTTTCAACAAAGTTTGTTTCCAATCTTTACTGAAAACTGGTGACCTTGAAATTTTTTGTTTTTTTTCTATATCAGATAAATTATTAAAGGTAATTATAATTTTCGTTCAATCTATACCCCGTGGAGAATATTCCAGGATTTTTTCAAAATTTTTGGATCAGTACTTTTCGAGATAAGGTAGGGGACAGCGATTTTTCACGATTTTTTAAAAGTAATACGAAGAAAAGTGTGCGCAAGTATTACATTATAACATATATATATATATATATATATATATATATATATATATATATATATATATATATATATATATATATAAATATATATATATATATATATATATATATATATATATATATATATATATTTTACTCATGTTTCCACAAGCTTTCATTTGACACCACACTCGATGACCTAGTAAAAATTTTTTTTTTTTCACTTCCGATTTCACCCCTCAAAACGAATCCCTTAAGGAAGAATTTATGTTACGGTGATATAAAATGATCAGTGACTTCACAAAACACACCCCAAATAAGTTTTCAACAAAGTTTATTTCCAATCTTTACTGAAAATTGATGACCTTGAAATTTCTGTTTTTTTTTATATACCAGATAAATTATAACAGGTAATGCACTCGTGATAATTTTCGTTCAATCTACACCCCGTGGAGAATATTTCAGAATTTTTTCAAAATTTTTTGATAAGTACTTTCCGAGATAAGGCGGGTGGACAGCGATTTTTCGCGATTTTTTAAAAATAATACAAAGAAAAGTGCGCGCAAGTATTACATTATATATATATATATATATATATATATATATATATTTTACTCGTGTTTTCACAAGCTTTCATTTGACACCACACTCGATTAACCTAGTAAAATTTTTTTTTTTACTTCCGATTTCACCCCCCAAAACTAACCCATTAAGTCAAAATTTAACTTTCAAAACTACATGGCTCTGATGAGGCCATCAATTCCTACATTATTTCAACTTTCTATGACAAATAGTTTCGGAGAAAATCGGGTGTAACAGACGGATAGACGGACAGACAGACGGACAGACAGACGGACAGACAGACGGACAGACACTGAAGTGATTTTGTAAGTGTTCCGTACGGAACACTAAAAATAACAATATTGTATTGCATCCTTCCAGAACCATAACCGCTAATGTGAACTAATCATTTTCAGTCACTGAAAACTAAAAGTAAAATATAGTATTACTAACATCTTTTTACGGCTCGCTATTTTATCTCTATTAAATTTTTCTTCCCATCTTATATTAAAACACAATTTCATCAACTTTATAATTAACTTTGATATTTAAGTACATTTTATCAAAATTTAAAATAAAAATTACATGTATGTTCACTAATGTTACAAAAATTTGACATTGAATAAAAAAATCTATATTTTTAGTACTTTTTCTACCTGTTCTTCAAAAATGTCACTTGCCATTCAGTTTTTTTATTAGGCTGTCTACCTGCAATGATGTTGTATCTTTAAGATCCCTATTTTTTTCTCATCACAAAGAATTTTTCTTTTCCTATCATATTGCATCCAACTAAAATGTTACTTGCCTGCAAAGTGCTTATTATTTTTTAAATACCAATTTTATGTTAGGCCAACTCTTAGTGGATAACCGAATTTCATCTGCATTAAAATTATTCTTGATGTGTTTTTCTCCATTATTTTTTCTACACTGTCTTTCCACATTCGCAATCTACATTACTTCTATCAGCATTTTCTTTAGATGTAATCTTTATGATTACCTTGTAATCGTTTTTAAATTCGTCTAACCATCCAATATTGCCACTTAACTCACGTTCACTCCAAGACTTTAGGCAAAGCCCATTTCTGTATCAGAGTTCCTGATAAAAGTTTATTTTGATTACGTAATATTTGGATCCTTTTAAGTCTAGCGTTATCAGTATGTCGATAGAAATACGATATATGACTTTTTACAGTTTTATAAGGTCTTAAAATTTTATTGCGACTTCTTAGAATCGTGGATAGACTGCTGACAGGTGTTTAATCCATATTCATTTCCACGATACTTTTTCCTTTTAGGCTACTATTAGCTTTTTAAGACTGACAATTTGTTTCTATAATTTCAGACTGTTTGCTTCAAACAATTTTACACACAATTTTACCACTAGCTCATCTGAATGAACAAATTTAAATTAAAATTAGTAAGTGATTAACGATGTTATTAAATTATTATCAGTAGTACTATAAGTTAAGAATTAATTTCAAATAAAACAACACCATATCAAGCAAGACCCTTTTGAAACACCTCTTTCTTTTAGAAAAAATTTAAATTTAGTTTAGAATGATAGTTAAAAATCAATCTGAAAATGAAAAATGTTTTGGCATCGACAAATTTTGTACTATGAAGTTATTTTCTTTAGTTCCGGTTATCTACATAGCTACTATAATCTTTTACATAACTACCGTCTACTTAGACTTAGTCCAGCGTTTCTCGACGTATTTTAATTCATCCAAAAAAAATCTTTTCTTTGCGCCTTCAAGAACGACGCAACTTGATTGATCTTATTTTGTGCTCTGACCTATTTTCTTAGTGATTTCAATAAAAAAAAAGTCGCAAGGCGCTAAACCAGGGCTACAGGAGGATGAACTCGGTAATGGTTTGAACCGTGCCAACCTTTTGGACATTAGATATTTCTATCTTGCAGTTATCGTGCAACTGCAAAATTTTGGTTCTCCATCTATAATATATATAAAATGCAACGTCTCTCTGTCTGTCCGTTAGTGCGCTTATCACTGGAGAACCACTTATCCGATTTACGTACTTTTTTTTTTTAAACATATATATGTTCTCTGGCCAGGTTATAAGCTATATTTTATTACGATAGGTAGCATAAGGAATGAGCAGTGACGTAAAATAGTGATTGAAGTCGGAAAAAAGTTTGCCGCTAGCGCGTTCCTTTGCAATATACAGCCTAAACCATTAAATATGGAACAATATTATGTAGCAGAGAATATCTATGATCTATAATCTATAATATATATAAAATGCAATGTCTCTCTGTCTGTCCGTCTGTCCATTAGTGCGTTTATCACGCGAGAACCACTTATCAGATTTACGTGGCCTTTTTTTAAATTCATACATATATTCTTTGGCCAGGTTATATAATAATAATAATAATGTATATCTATAATATATATAAAATGCAACGTCTCTCTGTCTGTCTATCTGTCCGTTAGTGCGCTTATTCCTAGAGAATTACTTATCCGATTTACGTGATTTTTTAAATTCATACATATGTTCTCTGACCAGGTTATAGATATATATTTTATTACATCTATAATATATATAAAATGCAACGTATCTGTGTCTGTCTGTCTGTCTGTCCGTTAGTGCGTTTATTTAAAACATACATATTTTCTCCGGCCAGGTATTTTATTACGATAGGTAGCATAAGGAATGAGCAGTGATGCTAATAGGGAATGAAGTCGGAAAAAAGTTTGCCGTTAGCGCGTTCTCTTGCAATACACAGTCTAAACCATTAAATATGGAACAATATTATGTAGCAGAGAATATCTATAATCTATAATATATATATATATATATATATATATATATATATATATATATATATATATATACACACATATATATATATATATATATATATATATATATATATATATATATATATATATATATATATATACACATATATATATATATATATATATATATATATATATATATACATATATATATATATATATATATATATATATATATATATATATATATATATATATAATGTAATGTCTTTCTGTCTGATAACATATATATATAAAAATATATAATATATAAATAAAATATATATATATTAATATATATAATATAATGAAATGTCTGTCTGTCAATTAGTGAGTTTATCATCGATTTACGTGTCTTTTTTTAAATTCATACATATATTCTTTGGCCAGATTATATAATAATAATAATAATAATAATCTATATCAATAATATGTATAAAATGCAACGTTTCTCTGTCTGTCTGTTCGTACATTAGTGCGCTTATCACTGGAGAACTACTTATCCGATTTTCGTGCTTTTTTTTTTAAACATACGTATGTTCTCTGACTAGGCTATAGGATATATTTAATTACGTTAGATGACATAAGGGATAAGCAGTGACGATAATAGTGAATCAAGTCGGAGAAAAGTTTGCCGTTAGCGCGTTCTCTTTCAATACACTGCCTAAAGCCTTAAATATGGAACAATATCATGTAGCAAAGAATATAATATATATAAAATGCAACGTCTATCTGTCCGTCTGTTTGTTAGTGCGCTTATCACTCGAGAACCACTTATCCGATTTACGTGTTTTTATAAATTTATACATATGTTCTATATAATTCGATATAAGCCTAGAAAATGGTAGATAAGGTGAGATAATGGGAGATAAGTCGAGATAAGCCTCAATAATGGGAGATATTATGAGATAATGGGAGATAAGTATAAATAATGGTAGATAAGGAGAAATAATGGGAGATAAGCAGAGATAAGTCTAGATAATGGGAGTTATGGTGAGGTAAGGAGAAATAATGGAAGATAAGGAGAAATATTGCGAGATAAGTCGAGATAAGCCTAGATAATGGGAAATAAGGTGAGATAATGGGAGATAAGGAGAAATAATGGGAGATAAGGAGAAATAATGGGAGATGAGCAGAGATAAGCCTAGATAATGGAAATTATGTAGAGATAATGGGAGATAAGGAGAAATATTGGGAGATAAGGGGAACTAATGGGAGATATTTTATTACGTTGGGTAACATAAGGAATAAACAGTGACGATAGTAGTGAATCAAGTCCACGCGAGCGAAGCCGCGGGCCCGGCTAGTATATTAAAAAAAAATTCCTTTGTAGTTCCAAATAACGACTATTATCAACTCTGAGTTATCCCTTTCTTCGAATGTGGAGATTCTATATGAAATCATTGCATCGGTATCTGCTTTGTGGGACAATCTCAACAGAACATCGAAGTCTGGTCGCCTGTTACAATCTCTAAAGCGGCAAAATAATCTTGAACAATTTCTTTCCTTGATAACTTCCGCTCTGTTGCTAGGAATTTGTGCAAAAACTATTTTCATCACTAAATCAACCAAAATTCTCCAAAAACTGAATACAATGCCCTCATTAAACCTTTTTCCAAATATATTTACATTTGTGAAGTTCTCCCTATGTATATAGTGGAAAAAAAAAAAAATCTTGAAGATTAATACGTGGAGGGTACATTTCAAGTCAACATATCGAGGCTATATAACAATTAAATCCGTGTAGAGAATTTTATCAAATAAAAGATAAAAATTTTAACGGACTGAACATTTTGGAAAACATTGAGATTGTACTTTCAGAATCTCAGTCGCCCAGTAGTCTTAACTATTTCATACACATTTAATAAGTATATAAAAGTTATAAATATGTTTATAAATATATACCGAATTTTATGGCTTTTACCATTCTACAGTCTATATGCACCGTAATAATATGAGGGCATTTTTTTAAGGTATCTACATAACTATAAAGTAAAATTCCTAAAATATATATATATATATATATATATATATATATATATATATATTTTCCTACATAACTCTCATTTAAACTGATATACTTAGCCTATCGTTTTTCAAGTGGTTTGATTCAATCCAAAAAAAAAATCTTTTGTTTACGTCTCGAAAAAAACCCCGCTACAGCGCCTTTCGACTCCTCATCTGGGGAAAATGTTCTAATCCAGAGGATTTTCTTTATACATTGGAATAAAAAGAGATCACAGAGCGTGAAGAAAAAGCTGCATGGTAGATTTTGATGAATCAACAGCTTTCGGCAATGGTTCGAAATGCGAGTGCCTTGTGGATACTGCAGTTGTGATGGAACAGTTAAGTATTGGGCGACCATGTATTTAAATATTTTAAATGGCCCTTCGGTAAACCTATTCATTAATTTAAGACACTGTCCCCATACTTGCATGTCTGGAAAAACGATTAGATTTTATATTTTAGAAGATTATTTAATTTTCGGGCTCTTTGGAAGTGGAAAGCGCTTGTGAATCCCTTGCATCGACTCCAGCCTTATGAATGCCTGTGATAATTCGAGAAAAATAACTCTCACAGATCTATTAAGCGCCCAGATCTTCTTTAGATATTTCTATCCGCCAGTACCCGCTCTGATGAAGGGAGTTTGGGGTTCCATTGTTCAGACACAATTTTGAAACTGTAGCTTTGAATACCCCGATTACATTAGCAAACGCTGGGGTCTCTATTCGTCGATCTGATAGCAGCAAATATTCTACAATCCTAATGATTTCCTCAGTTCTTCCTGAATGGAGTCTCGGCCATGGGCACTGGTTAGTACAAAATTTCACTTGAAAATGAGGAGAGCCGTAATTCTCGTACACCTGAGTACGTTTTGGTACATTTGCCCCTCTAGTGAGACTTTATCAATAGACAATGCTTGAAATTACTTTCATTATTTTTTCGGAAGAAAAGTAAGAATTTTAAAAATAGCAAAAGGCAACGAACTCTAAAAAACTTCGTCAAATTACTTAGAAGCAGTTTTTGTTATGACATCTTTTCATGTTGGCACCACTCGCACATTTTATAACTAATTTTACCTTCTTATAACACAGACCACTAAACTCAAAGTTTCATTTAAAACGTTTCTAAAAATTTATGTCATGAATCTGTATTATTTATCATACTAGCTGTGCCCGCGGCTCCACTCGCGTGGATTACAGAATTATTGTTTATGTTTTTATGCAAGAGAGCGAGCTGGCGCAAACTTTTTTCCGACTTGATTCACCATTATCGTCACTGCTTATTGCTTATGTTACCTTCTTTTTCTTCTAATAGTGCTACATCCGTTCCGGACATAAACGATTAATACAGCTATTCTAACTTTATTAGCAGCAATACGAAAAAACATCTATCGAACTATCTAGGGAATTTTCAAGATACGTCGGTATAGCCACACTTCGAAGGCATTTATTCTCCTCATTACTGCTTTGTTTATCGTCCATGATTAGACTCCGTAAAGTAGAACAGAGAAGACATAGCAGCTCAACATTCCGACCTTCAGTTGCAGTCAGATCTTTCGAAGTGAATAAGGTACTCATTTGAAGGAATGTTACCCTGGCCTTTAGGACGTGACATCCAACTTCTGCACCATAGTCCCATGTGTTATAGATTGTAGTACCCAAATAATTGGACATCCTCACCTGCTCTACTATGTTACCTAAAGTAACAAAATATATACTAAAACCTGGCCAGAGAACACATGCATGAATTAAAAAAAAAACACGTAAATCGCATAAGTGGTTCTTGAGTGATAAGCAGACAGAGAGACGTTGCATTTTATAATATATAGAGAAGAGATGTGAATAGTTTTTTTTTTTTATTTTTATTCCTCTGTGTGTTTTCACTTACGCGAAGTTATTATTTTAACCTCAGTGTTGTTTTATCTTCCGATATAATAAAAAATGGATTTCTCCAATTTGCAGTTTGTATAATGTACCTTTGTAGAACAGATAGAATGTTATCTTAATGCAGTAATTCATTATAAGAAGAGTATACCAAATAGTGTCTCTGTGTACGTATAATATTTAAATCTGTTAATAAAATTTTATCAGTAAATATTTTTAACTTTAGAAGTAGAAAAAAAAGTCTCGTTGATATTCAGTCTCAAAATCACCGTATGTTCTCTTAAAAACAGCCCCTTACATTTTCAAAAGAAAACTTGCGACCTTTCTAATCTTTTATCTAGTCACTCACTTCTTCCATTTATTATTTCGGCATTAAAAGATTGAACTAATCAACCTATTTTCTTTACGCGTTGAACTGAAAATAGCTTGAGTATCATTTCTTTTGTCCGTCGTTAACGTTTTATGATAAGTTAATGACGGCCTTTTTCCATTCTGACAGTGCTTTAATTTAACAAACGTAGAATATTTTGTCAAAAAATACGCCTTTTTCTTTAAATGAATATTCTCTACATCATTTTTTCAGGTTATATAAAATCTTTCCAGGTCTTATTTTAACGCTTTATTCAAGAAATCAAATAACAAAAGTTTCTAATGGTATTATACGATCAATTTAAAAATATTTACGAGAAAGACCTGGTATAGTCGCATCTAGTTTTTCATCTTAAACTGATTTGATCTATTCTGGAAAGTTTTGGGCAATTTTATTAATAAAAATATTAATATATTAAAAAAACGCAAAGTATCTTGAAACAAAATTTGATTCGTTCACAACTTTTCTATTATTCAAAGTGGAGAATATGTCTAATGTTCAACATGAGACAAATAGCGGCAGTAAAGTCGTAATTCGGTCATTCGCAATTATATTACAGTAATTACCGATTTCATTGCTTTTTAGCATGAATATCATATAGCACCCTAATTTGCGCCTAAGAACTCAATGAGATGTAAATATTAAATGTAGAATAATAAGTAAGTAATGTTTTTACTTTTTTCAATAAATAAGTAGCGCAGTTGCATAAAAACTCTTCTTTAAAAATGTTTGCAATTTTTCACGTTTCTGGGTTCCTACACTATGAAAACATTTTAATTTTCATCGGTTTATCAATCTGTATTTCTGTTTGTCTATCGGACTGTTGGTATGATAATTTACGAAGAGAATTAAATATCGATAAGGGGAGGTGGTCGATAATTGTGCACAGCTTCAATTGTACTACAAAATCTCTCCCTCTCAAAAAATTTCTGGTTGAGATAATTATCAAATCTTAGGCAGATTTATTCACAGTTCAACATGTAAGAATATAAAGGAGTGAAGGGGGGTTGGTTCGATTATATTGTGTTATAACGTTCTTTTACGGTTCTTATTATTTTTTCTTATCTCAAAAATGTGAGGTTCCAGCTTTATATAAGCTTGCAAATCTGTCTATACTCCTTGACAAAATACGTCCAAAGCGGGTGTTCCAAATTAAAAATGAATAAAGATCGCTTTAAATTTCAATAAGGAGAAGTTTTTAACACTAGAGGGAAAACTAATCTTATTTCATTTTTAAACTTGAATGGAAGTTTAAGAGAATTCCCTGAAACCAGACTTATTTAAGAAAAAAAATTTCTAAGAACAAAAAATTAAAATAAAACGAAACTGATTCCATAGTACCCTCAAATGGATGAGGTTTTCTAGCTTATCTTTGGCGGTATCATCCGATTTTCTCTTCTTAATGGATTTAGACCTATCCTCCTGCCAGTAACGACACTGGTTTTATTCTTGAATCAACCCCTATTGCGGGGTTTTTTCCAGAAACTTAAAGTTTGTCTTTTATGCAAATAGGTCACGCTATATGGGCCAAATTCGAGATATTCTTATCCTTGACAAATAGTGGCCGGTTTTCCTTAAATCAGTTAACGATTTATATAATGCTTAATGAAAAAGCCTAAATAAATAAATTATATTAAACGATTTCGAAAAGTGGTGGTTGAAAAAAAAAATATTATATCCTCTCCCCAGTCTTGTTTCAATCTTTTCGTGGGATAATGGCAAAAAAAATATTTTCGGGTTTCTGTTTACATCTATGGCTAAAGTAAAGACTACAACACAGCCATATATAGACAATTTTCTCCTTTTCCTCTAATTTTTCTATATATGGACGAGAAATGGTTTGAAAACGTGTCTTGTTTAATTCTCACGCTTTGGAGTTGTCACCATCTGGTTGGTCGTAAAAATGCCCATTTAAAGTTTGAATTTTATATATATGCTAATATTATATGAACATATGCTTTTCATCAAATATTGTACTTGAAAGCTTCTAAGTTTATGAGAGCTTTTAATTTTTATGACTTGTACCTTTATTAGAGTTTTAAAAACATAAATGAAATGAAATTAAATAATAACTGTTTATTTCCTCAACATCTGTTTCCCTGCATTGATTTTTCTTTATATTTTCTAACAACGGTTAAGAATCAACTTTTGTATAGAATTTATATATATATATATATATATATATATATATATATATATATATATATATATATATATATATATGTATATATATATATATATATATATATATATATATATATATATATATATATATATACGAGGCTGGTTTGAACAGTCCGTGCAAAGTCCGAGAGATGGCACCACCGGCGCGTATCGAGGTCATGTTTAGTTAGTAGCATCTCTTGAATGAACGCACACCAAGTTTCAGCCATATTGGTCTATTTCTTTGTGTTTGGCATTCGTGTGAATCAAAGAAGTCGAGTGATTTTCAAGAAATGGACGAAAAAGAATTTCGTGTGGTGATTAAACATTACTTTATGAAAGGCAAAACGCCTCAGGAGACTAAAGAGAAGCTTGATAAACATTATGGTGACTCTGCACCTTCGATTAGAACAGGTTATAAGTGGTTTCAAAATTTTCGGACTGGCCATATGGGCACAAGTGACGCTGAACGTTCTGGACGGCCTGTGGAGGTTACGACTCCAGAAATCATTGATCAAATCCATGATATGGTGATGGATGACAGAAGAGTTAAGGTGCGTGAGATTGCTAGTGCTGTGGGCATCTCGACTGAACGGGTACATAATATTTTGCATAAACATTCGGACATGAGAAAACTATCCGCAAGATGGGTGCAGCGATTGCTCACGCTTGACCAAAAACGGAATCGTGTGAAGTGTTGCAAGGATGGTTTGCAGCTGTTCCAGAAGAATCCGGAGGACTTTAAGCGTCGTTTCGTCACTGTGGATGAAACATGGATACATTACTATACTCCTGAGACCAAACAACAATCTAAACAATGGGTTACCAAGGGGGAATCTGCACCAAAAAAGGCGAAGACCGTTCCTTCGACTGGAAAGGTTATGGCGACTGTCTTTTGGGATTCGCAAGGGATAATCCTCATCGACTATCTGGAAAAGGGTAAAACTATTACAGGTGGATATTATTCATCGTTATTGGACCGTTTGGAAACCGAGCTGCAAGAAAAACGCCCGCGATTGGCCCACAAGAAAGTCCTTTTTCCATCACGACAACGCACCACCACACACCTCAGTAGTTGTGGTCGCAAAATTAATGGAAATAGGATTCCAACTCGTTTCACATCCCCCCTATTCTGCAGACTTGGCTCCCTCGGACTACTATTTGTTCCCCAATTTGAAGAAATGGCTGGCGGGACAAAGATTTTATTCAAACGAGGAGGTGATTGCAGACACTAATGGATATTTTGCAGACTTGGACAAATCCTATTTTTCGGAAGGGATCAACAAACTAGAACATCGTCGGACGAAGTGTATAAGCCTAAAAGGAGACTATGTCGAAAAATAAAAAAGGTTTACCCCAAACACATAAGTAGTTTTTATTTTTGCACGGACTTTTCAAACCAGCCTCGTATATATATATATATATATATATATATATATATATATATATATATATATATAAATATATATATATATATATATATATATATATATATATATATATACATATATATATATATATATATATATATATATATATATATATATATATATATATATACATATATATATATATATATATATATATATATATATATATATATATATATACACTACTGTGATAAAAAAAAATAGCAAGACTTTTAAATTTAAATCACAACGGAATTTCCAAATCGGTTTAATTTTGTTTCGTTAGGTTGGTAGGACCTTAACCGCCATCTGTGTCAAATTTTAAGACCATAGCGTCAGTAGTTAATAAGATTTGCAGGCATTGGTTTAACAACAAAAGTGCGTTTTTCGATTTTTAACATGAGTGAAAAAATTCAGCAAAAAAATTGCATTAAATTTTGTTTTAAAAATAGTTTTTTTGGCTTCCCAAACGTTCGAAAGAGGCCGGAATTATGGGCCGATAACTCTTGGTTTTTTTCATCACGATAATGCGCCTTCTCATACAGCATTGGTTCTTCGCGACTTTTTTATCAAAAATTCTCATATCATTCCGCAATCGCCCTATTCGCCTGATTTAACTCCGTCGGACTTCTGGCTATTCCCCAAACTCAAAAAACCGTTTCGAGGACATCGTTTTGGGTCGATTGAGGAGATTAAAACTGAATCGAAGAAGGCTTTAAAGGCTATTCCAGAAATCGAATGCAGCAACTGTTTCGAAGACAGTAAAAAACGTTGGCATAAATGCATTGTATCCAAAGGGGATTACTTTGAAGGGGACGAAATAAATATGGAAAAATAAATAACCCGTTTGCGTTTTGTTTCAAAAGTCTTACTATTTTTTGATCACAGTTGTATATATATATATATATATATATATATATATATATATATATATATATATATATATATATATATATATATATATATATATATAATATGTATATATATATATATATATATATATATATATATACTCGTATATATATATATATATATATATATATATATATATATATATATATATATATATATATATAAGTTGGTAGATACATTGTACTTCAACTGGTAAAGGAAACTTACAGCTGTGAAGTAATATCGCCCAAATTTTAGGCATATTTTCCTATAATCAAACACATAAAGTGTGTAGGTGGGTGATGGTGGTTTCGAATGTCATATGTCCTATTCAGGGTTTATCCAGTGGAGAAATTTGATGTCTTTTTCAATGTATCTAGAACAGTATGTAGAGGGAAGTGATATGTGGTTAATATAGGAGTCCTACAAAACTTAAGAAATAAATAAATGACAAGTTGTTACTTGACCCTTTGGTTATTTTCAAAAACTTAATTTTAAAGTTGTTGTAAATACTATATTTGCTAATTTTATCTTAGTGTCAGTGTTCTTCCAGCCTGTTTATGCACTTTGACACTTACGTAATCAGTCAGAGAACTGGGATGTTACTAAAAGAGTATGCTTATTTTTATTTCATTTATGTATTGGAACAAAAATAAAAAGGCATTTTGAGTGGACTAAGGCTTAAGGGTGAAATTGATCGAGATTTGCTTATCGTACAATGGGTGTTTATATAATTATATATAATTATATTACTTTAATAAAAATGTATGATATGTAATTACATAAATTTTTTTTCATTAACTAATATAAAAAATTAAATGTTAGAATTCCATTAAAGCTTGGACAAAGAGAAATAAAAATAGGCCAAGTTGCTTTATCTCCAAATGCATTAGTTTGTGCTCCCTAAAAATGTCACTTTCAGATATAAATACCTCTAAAATCTTGTGTATAGTCAGTTTTATTATGTGATTAATATTATACCATAAACTAAAAAGGTTACATTTTTCACTGACATGCTTTCTTTGTCTTGGCAATAAAACTTCTAAGTTCCGCCTTAATGTAAGAAACAGCAAAATTAGCAGCAAACTGGCACCTGCATAATGCGTGCCAGAGCTCAACCATGGGCGGAACAATTCGACGAAATATAGTTGTATATAAACAAATTTAGATTACTAAATAAAATAAAAGTTTAAATCTTAATAATATGAGTAATGTATTATATTTTTAAAGCAAACACTCTTTTTTTGACGCGATTCATTTCTCTATTAAAAGAACATAATATACAACTTTAGAGTGTGATGCGGAGACCAAACCAAGCTATGGGGAGAATAGTTCTAAGAGAACATTGTTTTTAGAAAGTCAGCTTATATAAATAAAACCTTATAATCCTAATTTATCATTGCAGAAGGTTATTCAGCTTTTGGAAACTTCGTACTCTAGACTGTCATTATCATCAACATTGATAATTATAGGTTGGATATTTGCAATCTGCTGTATATCCATTTCTCATAAAAGTTACTATCTCAACGCACATCTCCCATTATCTGATTCTAATTACTTCATTTTTGCCAGGTATGAAAATTCGGTCACAAAATTTCTGCTCAGTGTTTTTTCTGCTTATTTTCCTGTTTCGTTCTTTATTGATTTTTACATTGGCTCAATTGAATTTAATTAACGAACTTCATGTCCTTAGCTTATTGGTTAGTTAAAAATAAAAAAAAAAACCGTTAATATATCTGATCGATTAATTAGCAAAACAATATTTATTTAAATTTCTTAGGTTGAGGCCATATGGTTATTATTTTAATACCGTTGAATAAGGTTGCGTGCCAGGTTCAAACAGATATACAGATAGTTTCGAAAAAGATAATACTAAAGATAAAGATGCCCATAGTGGGGTGAATCAAATGATAAAGGAAAGGGGGTGAAAACAGTATTTTCCGCACAAGCATTATAAAAGCTTAGACCCTTCCCAATATAATAAATCCAAGTCCGATGACCGAGAGTGAGTGTGATTTTTTAGTGTTCCATACGGAACACTTATAAGATCACTTCGGTGTCTGTCCGTCTGCCTGTCCGTCTGTCTGTCCGTCTGTCTGTCCGTCTGTCCGTCTGTCACACCCGATTTTCTCTGAAACTATGTGTCATAGAAAGTTGAAATTTGGTAGTAATGTAGGAACTGCTGGCCTCATCAGAGCCATGTAGTTTTGAAAGTTAAATTTTGACTTAAGGGGTTAGTTTTGAGGGGTGAAATTGGAAGTGAAAAAAAAAATTTTTTACTAGGTAATCGAGTGTGGTGTTAAATGAAAGCTTGTGAAAACATGAGTAAAAAATATATATATAATGTAATACTTGCGCGCACTTTTCTTTGTATTATTTTTAAAAAATCGCGAAAAATCGCTATCCACCCGCCTTATCTCGGAAAGTACTTCTCAAAAAATTTTGAAAAAATTCTGAAATATTCTCCACGGGGTGTAGATTGAACGAAAATTATCACTAGTGCATTACCTGTAATAATTTATCTGGTATATAAAAAAAACAGAAATTTCAAGGTCATCAATTTTCAGTGAAGATTGGAAATAAACTTTGTTGAAAACTTATTTGGGGTGTGTTTTGTGAAGTCACTGATCATTTTATATCACCGTAACAAATTTTCACTTAAGGGATTCGTTTTGAGGGGTGAAATCGGAAGTGAAAAAAAATTTTTTTTTACTAGGTCATCGAGTGTGGTGTCAAATGAAAACTTGTGAAAACACGAGTAAAAAATATATATATAATGTAATACTTGCGCACACTTTTTCTTCGTATTACTTTTAAAAAATCGTGAAAAATCGCTGTCCCCTACCTTATCTCGAAAAGTACTGATCAAAAAATTTTGAAAAAATCCTGGAATATTCTCCACGGGGTATAGATTGAACGAAAATTATAATTACCTTTAATAATTTATCTGGTATAGAAAAAAAAAAAAAAAAATCAAGGTCACCAGTTTTCAGTAAAGATTGGAAACAAACTTTGTTAAAAACTCATTTGGGGTGTGTTTTGTGAAGTCACTGATCATTTTATACCACCCTAACAAAATTTTTTATTTTAAAAACAATCAACGTACGGAACACTAATTGTGCAAGTTCAACTTGCACTTGACCGTTTTTTTTTTAAAAAAAGAACTCTTTCATACAAAAATAATTTAAAACCTTTCCTTCAATAAAATAAAAAGTCCTGTTTCTAAGAAAAACGTAAACGCATACCTGCCTCCCTGCCTGCCACCTCGCTGTACCACACTATTGAATATTTATCAATAAATATTACACTAGATAAAGAACGCAGAACTTAAATTTTATAATACCATTCCAAATTTAACATATAATAAACAGAATATGAAAGATTGTTACAGAGTTTTACCCAGTGCTCCCCTTGCAAATACATAATTCCAAAATCAGTACCGATATTAATTTTTTCACACTAAAAAAAAATAACTTAATCTAAGTTTTCGAACTCAGTATTTTACACAATCCTTACGCTAAGTTAATATAATATTAATAAAAAAATTAAGCAGAAAGAGAACTAGTAAGGTTGGAAATAATCCAAAATAATATAATATTTAGATTTCTCGATTCCAAAAACCCTAATATGGACGTATATTCAGACGTAAGCAACTATTCTGCCCTTCCTTTAACTACCATATATCTATTACTATAAATAATTATTCCAACATTGTGTCCTATTTATATATGAGGATAATGTACGTGCTGCAGGGAAATTCCGAAAATGCTACAGGAGCGACATGTGTGCGGAAAAACGATTCACGTTTGTCTTGAATCGGTATAAATTTTACTAAGTGGGAACAGTAATTCCAGAGGAATTAAGCTATCCATATGAAAGACTGGTTGAAAAAGGTTGTACGAGGAGTGAAAAATTGAACCTCATACGGATGTGAAGTACTAGCTCGACGTGTATTCCTAGCATACATTGGCGCTAGGAGGAATATGGTAGGCTACATCCATCGATCATTATCTATGAAAATACTTGTAGAATTTTTCTTTTTTTTTATGGGTCCAGCACATGTGCTACAGGGAAGTCCCTAAAGCGCTCCAGGAGCGGCATGTGTGCGGAAAAAGCGATTCACATTGTTCTTGAATTGCTGTAAATTGTACTCGGTGGGAAACACAGCGCTGGGCAAATTATTCCAAAGGGATGATGTTCTCCATATAAAAGACTGCTTGAGAAACGTTGTACGTGGAGTAACAAGCTGAACCTCATACAGATGTGAAGCACCAGCGCGATGTGTATTTCTAACATGCACCGCTTTGGGAGGAATTAAGTGGGCTACATCCTTCGAACACTTTCCATGAAAATACTTGTAGAACAGACTCAAGTCGCCAACCGTTCTTCGATGTTCCAGCGAATCAAGGTTGCCGGTCAGTTCCGGGTCTCCAATCAGAGAGCTCTTCTATGAACAGAATCCAAAAAATGCAGTGTATGTTTGGGAGCGGAGCCCCAAACATGGGAGCAGTATTCCATAGTTGGTCGAATTTGAACTTTGTAAAGAAGTAACAATTGTTGTGGAGTGTAAAGCTTTCTGGTTCGAAATAATATTCCCAACTTTTGAGAAGCTCTCTGCAACATGTTCATGCCAGGACATATTTGCTCCCAAACTAACACCCAACAAATTGAGCGACGATGCTAGGGGAACGGAGTGCCCCGACATAACTATATCGGGTTCAGCAACGTTAACTTTTTTAGAAAAAACTGCACTTGGTTACTGTCACCCCAAGATAGAATTTCTTCCAGGTCTTTGTTAAGTTGAACGACCTCCTGCTACCTGCGGATATTCGCCTGAGCAGCCGATGTCCGAGCGTTCAAAGTGAATGAAGAGACAAGAGTACTGTCATCTGCAAAGCTGTAGATTGGACTCCCGGTCTTTTCCAGTAGATCGTTAATGTAAATGAGAAAGAGAGTAGGAGACAGTATGGAGAACTAGGGCACACCGGCGTTTGACAGTGAAGGTGTTAGAAAGAAATCCGTCGACCGCCACTCGTAAAGAACGCCCTCTGAGGAAACATGAGAGCCACAAACAGAACTTTTCAGACACACCACAAGAGCGTAGCTTAGCCAACGATCCATCGTGCCAAACACGGTCGAATCCCTTGGATATATCAAGAGCAACCGCTCGAGATTCTCCAAAGTGTTTAATTGCGTTGTTCCAAACATGAGTCACATAAGTCAGAAGATCTCCTGTTGATCTATGTTTACGAAAGCCATATTGGTGATCGCTAATAATATTAAATCGTTCAAGATATTTTAGAAGATGCTGATTGATAACCTTTTCCATGACTTTCGATATTATTGAAAGCAGTGTGACTGGTCGGTAGTTATTTGGCAAGGTCTTCTTGCCTTTTTTAGGTATCGGCTGAACCGTGGCACATTTCCAGCAGGACGGAAATATTCCGTTTCTGTAGGATAGGTTGAAAAGTCTACAGAAAAACTGGTGTTAGTTCCCTTGCACAGTTTTTGAGAACTATGGCAGGTATTCCGTCAGCGCCAGAAGCCTTTTTTGTGTCTAGCTTCATTAAAATACTCTTTATGATACGCTGTCTGAAGACAACATCGGGCATCTTTGACTGCAATATGGGAATAGTAGGTGGTTCTTTTCCTCGAAAATCGACAGTAGCATGTGAAGCAAAGAGTTCAGCTAACAAATTCGCTCTCTCAACAGGTGTGGTTGCAATGGAATTATCTGGCCGTGTGAGTGGTGGTATGGTGGATTTGGTGAAATTTTGACTAACTGCCTCAGCGACTGCCCAAAAGGACCTGGAATTATTGGGACAAGCGAGAAGTTTGTTTCTAATTCGTTGATTGTGTGCCTCCTTGGTTTCGTCGATAATTCTTTTGCATCTGTTCCAGGCACAAACAAAGGTGTTACGATTTATGATGTTAGGATTTTTACGCCATTGTCGGTAGGCAATATGTTTAAAAGCAACAGCTTCTTTGCATAGACTCAAGTCACCAACCATTCTTCGATGTTCCGAGAAACCAAGGTTGCTAGTGAGTTCTGAGTCCTCAATCAGGAGAGCAGCTCTCTTCTTAATAGAATCCAACCAATGCAATGTATATTTGGAAGTAAACCCCCAAATTGGTCGAATTTGAATTGTATAGAATTAACAGTTGATGTGGAGTGTAAAGATTTCTACTTCGAAATAATATTCTTAATTTCTAAGAAGCTCTTTTTCCTACACATTCAAGATGTCCATGCCAAGACACATTTGCTCCCCAGTTGACGCCCAGCAAATCAGTATCGGGTTCAGTAACGTTTACTTTGGTTGGAAAACACTGCCGTTTTGGTTTTTGTAAAATTATACTTGGTTCCCATCCCAAAATAGCTCCAGCTCTTTGTTAAGTTGAACAATTTCTTGCTGTCTGCGGAAGGGAATTAAGAAATAAGCGTACTATTATCTGAAATAGCTATAAATTGGGTTCCTGGTTCTTTTCAGTAGATCGTTAATGTAAATTAGAAAGATAGTAGAAGACATCATGGAGCCTTGGGGTACACCGGCGTTGATAGTAAAGGTATTGGAAAGAAACCCGTCGACTACCACTTGTAAAGAATGCTTTCTGTGGAAACATGAGAACCATAAACAAAACTATTCAGACATATCACAAGAGCGTAGCTGACACAAAAATCCGTCATACCAAACACCGTCGAATACCATGGATATATCAAGTGGACCCTGTCGAGATTCTCCAAAGTGTTCAATTGTGTTGTCCCAAACATATGTTACATAAGATAGAAAATCTCCTGTTGATCTTTGGTTACGAAAGCCTTATTGATGCTCGGTAATAATTTTGAATCCCTCTAGACTCGTTAGAAGATGCTAATAGCATTTTCTATAACTTTGGATAATATTAAAAGCATTTCCACTGGTGGGTAGTTGTTTAGCAAGGTCTTCTTGCCTTTTTTGGGTATCGGCTTAACTGTAGCGCATTTCCAATAGAAAAGAAATATTCTCTTTCTATAGGGAACGTTGAAAAGTCTACAGAAAACTAGTGTTAGTTCGTTCGAAAATAATTTTTCTACGAAGATTATACATAGACAACTTATCTCAACCCACAATTGATCAAGTAGAACTCCAGCTAATTGAGTAGTTGATTTTAACCACTTAAATGTTTAATTAGATTGTTAACATTTCATTTATGAGTTGGTTTTTCAAATCGTGTCGTCCTAGAACTATGCTTTATACAGGACGACTTTTCATTTCTCGTATTTTATCGTGTAAAAGCGGAAAATCACAAAAAGTATTTAAAATACTTGTACAATAAATATCGACTACTTTAATTAATAGACACCTATGTTTTCTAACAGTAGTTTATAATTTTAATTTGTTTTCCAATATAATAATAGTAAATAATTTCCCAGAATTGCTCCACTCAAGGTCAAGTTGAAATGCGCGTTAGGCCTGTATCACGTAGCTACTACCTTTAGACTTTTTTATGAGTGAAAGTGGAACTTTGAGCCTCTTTAATCAAAGGAAAAAAAATTATGTTACACAAAAACATAACTAGGCTGCTGTAAGTTTATTAGCCAAGGGTGTTCCTAATAAATTATTTAAAGCTAAAAACCTGGCCAAGAATATTTTTTTCATCGAATTGAGTTTGTTTTGACCGTATATTGGATTGCTTTCGATCAAATATTTGTTAAAGAGTTGATTGATTGGTTGGTTTCTTTGTGACAGTACATTTTAGCCATAAAATTACTTAATTACTTTGTTAACTGAGACTAAATATATTTTTGTAAAGATTTACAAATGTGTTATCACGATTTCGTAGTACAACTAAGTCTTAGTTAAACGTTTGAAAATGCAGTTCCATTATGAAATCACGATAATGCATTTGTAAATCTTTACTAAAATATATTTAGTGTCATTTAACAAAATAATTAAGGAATTTTATTGTCAAATATTTGTTATTTACTAATTTTTAGCAATCTTAGTCCGATTACTACATAGTCAGATGGTTTTGACGTTTGTTAGTGTCAGTGACAAAAAAATACACCCAGTAATTTCATATTGGTATTTATTTATAAATATCTGAAGTCCAATCACCATCGCGATGGGAAGTTTTATCATCAAAATTATTTTTGTTGCTTTTATTACCTTAGTTGTAGTGTTTCAATCGAAAAAATAAGTTCTAAAATGAATTGTATGATGATCTGTATGATCTGTATTCTTATTGTGTGCTGGACGTAAACGTGAAAGTAGTGAATCTGAAGTGAGTAATAAACTGTTTATTACTTCCGTATAGCAGTTATTTTAGCTTTATTTTAGCACATGTGTATATTGAATGATACAATTAAATAACACTCAGTTTACGCTTTCTGAGGGAGCAAGTAAATAGGTAGCAATTTTTGTTCGTATATGCTAAATAGAGAGAGAAGTTTGTTTCACTTTTTTAAAACTGCACGTGTATTTTACCAACAAACATTTGATTTATTTGAGTAGCAAACATCAATTTTAAATTAGATACCCGTTTCCGGTGCAGCCTTTCCTCCGCCTAGGCCCGGTTACTTCGAAATTTTTGTAGTTTGTTCCGGCTCCTAATATGTTCCCAATGATAACTCTGTTAACTTTGTTTGATGCCGGTGGCCCTGTATTTTTGAATTGCACTTCAAATACATCGATATGAAGGTACTAATTTCACTTAGTGGATAATTACAAATTTGTATTTAAATGTACTCCATATCTTCTACTTTCATATGAATTTACCAACCGAAACATTACTTAATATAACTGAAGAGTATTTTTCTAGGCATCTTCATGGCCTTCTCGTCAATTCTGTCAAAGCAATACATAGTTCCATGAAATTCTCAAAATTCAATAATAACGTTATCATAAAACAAAATGGCGTATATATGCTGGATATATTTTTTTTAATAACATGGATAGATAATAGTTGTATATAATAACTTTTCTTTCACATATTAATATAACATCATGCTTTAACAGAAAATAATGGAAGAGTATCAATTATGACTACAATTTAAAATTAATAAAACTGAGAAAAATTGTTTTAAATGCATGCAATACACACATGCACACATTCAAGCAATTTTTAGCGCAGGCGTTTCAAGGAATAAGACATGTACGTTGACAAAGATTTAATTCAGAGCTGTAATCCAGAAAGTATAAAGAAATAAAGTATTAGTAAATAACGGCATATAATGTCACATATATCTAACTTTATACTGGAAATATTAATTTACTCCCAGTCAATTATTTTTCATTTTGATTTTTAGCCAGTTTTGTCGACTGAATATCCTTTTGTGTGTCGCTTCATTTAAAAATGTTTGATTTTAGAATATTTCCTCGTTTTTACGATTGGCAGAAAAAACCATTTATATTGGTTGTGCGATTTTGCTTATTTGTGTTTTTTTCTTTAGCATCAAAAGGATGATAGGAATGAAGACAAAAAGTGTACGAGAATAACATCTCCGGTATTTTCTGTTGATGACAGCCAATCTCTTAGATTGTTTTATGTTGAAAGCTGTTGTGTGCTGCGATAAAAAGCTCGTTTTCCTAAAAACTGTTACTATTTTTAGTTTGAATTTTAGGTTGTTAAACGAAAATGGATTACATATAAAAGAAATAGATATAGGAAACTGATCGTACCTTAAAAGAGTCTACAATATATATATTTTTGAGTAGTCAAAAAACCTTATAGAGCTCGCCATAAACATTTTAAGTAAGAGAACCTCATTAAACATTTAAAAAAAAAGTGCAACCTAAAATTAGATGCTACGATTTTCTTCAATAATTACATTTTCAAATTTTAGAGCTAATCTAGTAACAAATAAACATAATAATAAATAACACCTACTAAATATAACATTAAAATATATATAAGAATTTTTTATCTGTTGTTTGAAAATAATTTCTTTGGTAATGAACGAGAACAACTGGATCATTGCCGCATAGCAGCTGACTTTGATTTTAATATTAACAGCTGTTTGGGTTTGGGCAAAATAAAAACAGAATTTCAAATAGGTTTTTTCATTAACTTTTCCAAGATTACTACCGAAATGGTAAACGATCTTCTTCTAACAATTGTAAACTTTGTTAGTGCAGAAGGCGAAAAGGGAAGGTAGGCTTAAAAACTTATTTGTTTATTATTTTTATTTACCTGAAATGTACAATCACTTTCCATATAAAATAGCCTAGGTTATGCAGGTCATATGTATAACTATACCAATTCTTTGTATTGCAATTTACACGTTCATACTCTTCTTATTCAGCCAACAGAAGGTAAATTACCGACTTTAAGAAAGGTTTCACACTTACTGTTATATTCTACTATACTTTCTATAAATTTCTTAATACACTAGTTGATGGACCTTTACTAAAACCTGTAATGAGATTATTATTCATCTCACTTTGCCCACAATATAATAAACAAATTATTTTAAATTCTATAACACTCAGGTTAATAATTATAATTAATAATATTAAGGAAACGTGTATGTGACGTTTTTTTAGTGGGAGTGGCTAGCACCATTAATGACAAACACTACTACAAGTAAAACAGGGGAGAGTAGGACAAACCTCGACATTAGGCAACCAAATATATCGTTAAATAGTCTAAGATGGTTTCATTATGAAAATGTTAACAATTTTTATGATTTGTTTGAAAAAATCATAAATAAAAAGGCAGTAACGTCTACTAAAATATTTATCGTTGATGAAACGATGATGAAATGATGATGAAAGTTGACGAGTTAATACGACTGCCTTGTGTTGTGCCATTGCTTATATTCAAAAGAATGAGATAAAATCTTGAATTGGCGCTTCTTCTGGAAGTATTGTTAATATTTCAGACACAGGCTATTTTAACTCAAACTTATTTGTAGAATGAATGAAACATTTTATAAGCGTAGTAAAGCTAACCCCTGAAAATAAAGTGTTACCTCTGCTTGATGCACATACAACACATTCGAATTACCTGGAAGCGCTTAACATAGCACAGGCTAATGGGATAATAATTTTATAATTGTTGGACCATACTACTCACTGGTTCCAGCCAATGAATGTCTTTTTTTTTTTTAAACCTATGAGCCGTTTTTATATACAAAAAAAGAAAATGGTTGAGGTCAAATTCAGGTCGTCAAGTAAAGCAATATCAAGTTGCAAGTTTATTTGCAGAAGCTTACCAAAGAATATCTGTCATTGGCACTATTGTGAACGGATTTAAAGCCGCTTATATAAAATATATATATATATATATATATATATATATATATATATATATATATATATATATATATATAGGTATAAATATATAATATATATATATATATATATATATATATATATATATATATATATATATATATATATATATATATATATATATATATATATATATATATATATATATATATATATATATATATATATATATATATAGATATATATAGATATATATATATATATATATATATATATATATATATATATATATATATATATTGTAAGGTGCTAACTTGCCCGCACTTTTGTACCCTGTGAAAAGTTGTTTTTCCCACGCTTGGGCGCAATTTTCTTGGAACCTCTTTTTAATTTCTGATAATGAATTGAATGGATCCTTATTTTAAAAGAACTAAAGAAATTAAACACACACTAGCTCAGTTTTCCTTGGTAGAGAGATATGGGTAAGAGATAATTTTTGTACGTCTTTTTGGAATTATTTTTTCTTATTTTTAAAAAACCTCAGCTGTACGACTTTTGGGCACCATTCATTTTAAAATAGAAAGGATCTAACTTCAGCTAAAAAAATGAAAAAATGCTGAAAGGGTGTACAGTTGTTAAATAAAAAACAGTTTGGTACAGCCGTCATTATCCTGAAAAGTAAGATAGGTATTCAGTGAGACACTAGCTTTAATCAATAAAAAGAAAATTTATTCATGATGTTAAAATAAAAGTTCTAACCTCTGCTGTTTTAAGGATTACAAAAAATTCTAGCCTAACAGGTAGTTATTATTATTAGAGTCCCTAAATCAGACATTTAAATTCTAAAACCTGACTACCCCGAAAGCGAAGAATCGTGATTTTCACTTCACCTTTTGTCAGTTCAAATTGCTATTAAGACACTTACTTCGGGAATAGGTCTATTGATGAATGTTCTGGTAACTTACGGTTTTTATTTGGGCTTCTAGGCCTTCGATGGAACACAAAACCGATTTTACACTTTGTAGGAAACACTTAGAGCCCACTACGGCTTTACGTTAGAAAAAAACTCGTGCTTTACTTGGCTCTCATAATTGTTGCTATGAGCCTCTACTGCGGCTCGGTCGAAGTAAGCCTGGCTGCGGCTCGATGGAAATTTGCCTACTTGGCGGCTCGGTCGAAATAACCTGCTTGGCGGCTCGGTGGAAATAAGCCTCTCTTCCTGTCCACCGGACTCTTAAATAAACCGTGGGCACTCTCTCGGTAATATGGCCACGCCGGAACCAAAACTCCGGATACAAATATTTGACCAATCCCGGCGTATCGAGAGATTCGGTCGCAAACCCGCACAGCACACTAATATACCGAGGCTAGCAATTTCTGATTAATATACTGCTCGATACAAAAATGAAAAGAAGTACAATTTAAAGTGAAAAATCAGTAACATTACATGGTCTTAAAATCTAAGAAAAAATGAATGTTACATTTACCCCCTTCCAAAAAGAAATAGACTACACTAGTCTATTAAACTAAGGCTACTTATGAAAAGGTACAAAGTGGTACACTATCACTTAATACTAAGGTCAGAACTTAAAACAAAATTACAAACTTCGGACCTTACTACTAGACTTAATTCAATTAAGCACTAATATTAAGTACAATGAAAAACCAAATGAAAATCTTTGCATGTACACAAGAATCTTATAACTAGACTTAACTTAATTAAGCACTAAGGTTAAGTACATCAAAAAGTAAATAAAAATCCTTGCATGAACATAAGAAATACCTGTTCAAAGTAACAATCGCGGTCTTCTTATATAAAAGAATCAGCTCTGTTATTGTTACCAAAAACAAAAAAAAATATAACTTTGTCTAGACTCTTGTCTAAATCAAAAAAAAATGAACTGAAACAAAGTATGAACACCCCCCTTAAAATATTTTAAGGATTGTCTGAAAATTTTCTATTTCAGCAAAAGAAATCTATAAAAAATTCTTAAATAAAGAAAAACAAAAAAATTAAGTGATTCTAGTGCAAACACTAACACTAAAAAGAAAAAGTCTTGTAAGACCATTTAGCACAAGGCTAAGAAACACCTGGATGAAAATCCAGACAAACGCTCGGAAAAAATCGCCATCAATGCTCTAGCTCACCGCTAAGAGAACATTCTAAATCTAGTATCACTACTAGTCGCATCAGAAAATAATCGCACTCTATCGCGCAATGTCGACGTCCTAAGACATCTAGACATGCTAAAGTCGCCAGGGAAAACGCTCTGGTTTATCGCCAGAAAACACGTCAGCTCATCGCCAACTAAACACTCTGGTATATCGCCAGAAAAAAACCTCGGCTCCTCGCCAAGAAAACACTCTGTAAATAGCCCCCGACTACACAAAGTCCGCGTTCTTAAAGAACAATCTCGCCATTAACATAGTGAGCAGCTATAAAAGCTAACAATATCACTATAGGCACAGTGAATAGCTATAAAAGCTAAAATTCACCTAAACACAGTGAATAGCTATAAAAGCTAAAATTCACCAAACTGAATGATCCTGCTTCAAAAAGCAATGTTCACTAAGAACAGAATGATTAGTCTGCGCACAACTAACATTCAAGGAAACATTCCCAATATATATATGGTATGAGACAGCAAGTCTCGAAATAGGACCTCCCTAAAGTCATAATCCTATATATAGGAGTCCATAAGCAAAACGACTCAAAATCACGCATTTTGAGTACATGCCCTCAGGCAACCAACATACACTGAAATATATACAGAAATATATACAGAAATATATACAGGAGTTCAAATCCCAAACTCTTGGTTACTGAGCTTGGTGAAAGCTCTTAGCAAAAGCTAACCAAATTTTCGGCACATCGCACCAAAGTGACAAATCTGCCTAGAAACATGAGCCAGAACAAACGCCCTCCGTCATTCTTCAGGGTGGCTATACAGAGATATAAAACTTAACCAGCATTGCGCCTCTTCAAGTTGCATGAAGAACCCTCGTGTACTGGTCTCGCCCTGGAACAACAACGAAAAACATTCAATCCATCCCACATAACAGGAGACGAACACCTCAACACGATATACTGAAAGGTGGAGACAATAAAATACGGAAATGGTGACCCTGGAGTCCACCAACAAAAGGGAGTAGATTATAGCATCCACTAAACTAAAACGGTGTCTACCACACCACCATAAGTCAAAAAAAATTAATCAATAGGGTGTTCCGAAACACACTACTGCCAACAGCCTGTCACCACTAATAGGCTAATTGGAGCTGAGGTCGACTACAGTAGCTAGGCTCTCCTTTGGTTCAAATAGAAATAACCATTGAGTAACAAAACCTTTAAAGGTCCCAAAGGTCAAACGTTCACCCCCCATAGACTACCCTTCCAATCAGTCTGTTCCTCAGGAAGACTAACTTCCTGCCAAACGTCGTAACGGCATCTGTTAGCACCCGGTGCATCACGGCCTGTAAAAACAGATAACTCATGGGATACAACCTAAAAGGTTTACAAGGTTAGCTTAACCAAGCTTCTAACGGAAATTTCCAAAAAACGAAAATGAGCTTAAAAAGCTACATGAAGCAAAAATTTCTCTATTTTTCGGTGGCAACGCAACAAAACTGTTGAAGACGACAAGAGCTTTTCCAGCTTAATCAGAAACAAGAAGAAAACATCGTTGACAGCTAAAATATTCGATCATGGTATTAATCGTCTTCCTAGACAATAGCTTCTAGAAGAAACTGCTACAGATATAAGGCATAACCGTTTTCTGTCAGCCCAAACTTCTAGATTATCTGGTGAAAATCTAAAAATTCGGTTAGGAATCTTCCTTCACTGCGCTTAGCCTCTCTTAACAAGGTTCTCATCTCGGTATCAGATTTTGATCATTTCTTTGTGAATCGACTGTCTTACTCTGCTCTCATCTCCTGTAAATGATCAGCCTTTAGTTCTCCTGCAGGACTTCAATTTCCTATCAATCTGATAGTATACCGAAAAAACTCAACATACGCCTATGAGTCCATGCAAAAAAAATTTTAAAAAAATTAGTGACTCAAAGGTAACGTTTAAACGGCTCTGAAAAGAAAAAAGTATACCCTCAGTTTGTCAATTCAGAAGAAGGTCTAAATCAAAATAATCCAAGCCTTAGACTTACTGGATAAACCAAAATCAATTTACTCTTAATTGCACCCAACATATACCACTAAGGTAATAGAAATGCACCCACTCGGGTAACAAACTTTGAAATTGCTTATAAAAATTTTGACTCAACATCATACCACGCGAGCTACATCTTGCGCTTGTCCTAACTCAAGATCACCTTGGATTGCCTCTAATCAAAATTTCGCTTCCAAGTGTCAAGAACTGGATATTATTTGGGGTCTTAAGCAAATCAAATCCCGCGACCACCGACATACCAGTCTTATGATATATCCAGAGTATGACTCCTTCGCAAGCTCGCAACAGCTGAGTCGATGCTAAACATCAACCACAATCAACCTAAGTTTGGGATATGGCCAATACCCAAAACCTTAGCATTAAACAATAAAAGTAAGCTATTCTCTGCTCAACTTTTATAACAGTCAAAAAAACGAGGTCGTCACCTCCACAGAGCAAACATCAAGAAATAAAGTAAAGCAATTAAGATAATGTAAAATAAAATTATTCTTCTTCTGACAAACTTTCATTAGGGTTAGGTCCTTTGAATGGTTTTTAAGTCTTTAATATGCCATCGTCCTACTTTAGTCCCATTTAAATTAACTAAACCATAAACTAAGTCTGAAATCTTTTCTCTTATCACGCAATGCACATACTTAGGTACCAACTTAGATGTGAATTTATCTGCTGCACTGGAAAGAATTTTATTTTTTCGCCAAACGTGATCTCCTATATTAAAGGCAAAATCCCTTTTTCTAAGGTTGTAAGACTTACTGTTCCGTTCATAAGCCTTATGTATCCTACTACGCACGTCAGTGAAAATATCTTTTAAACCCTTTAAATTTTCGGCATACTCACCCCTGTTACCCGGAATTATTTCGCTGTCAACATTGACATCCAAATCTAAATTTTTATAATACGATCCGGATAGAGGTATATGTCTGCCGTAAACTAAGAAAGACGGTGTGAACCCTGTTACTTCGTGTCTTGCGGTATTTATTGCTTGTTGAATTTTGGAAATGTTGCCATCCCAAGTGTCGTGTGAATCAACGTAACTTCTTAAAGCGGTCCCGACTGTTCGGTTATTACGTTCAACAAAATTACATTGTGGAGAGTACACGGGATTAAAACGGATGTTTAAAACCATAAGTTTCACTTAAACTCTTAAAACTCTTAGAGGTAAACTGAGTACCGTTATCGCATATTAAGAGCGATGGAACACCGTGGATTAGAAAGACATTATTTTCCAAAATTCTCTCTATATGTTCAGCTTTAGAGCTTTTCAAAGGAAATAGCATGGTATACTTTGTAAACCAGCAAGAAACCACGAGAAGCCATTTATTTCCCTTTTTTGAACGTGGGAATGGGCCTACTAGATCAGCTGCTATGACTTGAAAAGGGTAATTAACCGTTTTCTCTTTTCCCATCAGTCCCATAGGTAGTGTATTTGGAGATTTCTGCGCTCCACATACTTCACAAGTCCTCACAAACTTTAAAATATCAAAACACATTTTTGGCCAATAATACTGTTCCTGAACCCTGTGAAGAGTTTTTATAAAAACCAAAATGACCAGAAGTAGGAGGAGTGTGACACAAGTCTATAATTTCCCCTCTCTGCGGTTTAGGAACTAGTATTTTCCACTCGGGTACATTAACTTTTAAAGGCAACTGGTTTGGGATAAACTTGTACACGAAATCATTTTCCACCTTCCACTGCGGAAAATTTTGAGGAAACTCTTTAATTTGCTGCCGTAAATTATCGTACCATGGATCAATGCGATCTATATCAACTGTATCTATTCTTACGTCAATTTGTGCCTTAAGACTGTTTTCGTCCACTGTATGGTCTGGGATTCTTGACAAAGCGTCAGGAATAACATTGTGGACTCCTTTTCTATGAATTAAATTAAACGTATGTTGTCTCAACCTAATCGCCCAACGCGCTAGTTTGCCACTAGGGTTTTTAATAGAATTAAGCCACAATAGACTATAATGATCTGTTATGACCGTGAAAGGAACACCTTCTATGTAAGGTCGAAACTTTTCGATGTTAAAGAGTACTGCTAAACATTCTTTTTCAACAACCGAATAGTTACGTTCAGCCCTTGATAAAGTTCTACTGGCATACGCTATCACTCTTTCCTCACCATTGATTTTCTGTGTTAGGACGCCCCCTAAACCGGTATTAGAAGCATCACTAGAAATATAAAACTGTTGGGGAAAAATCTGGTTGGGATAAAATGGGAGCTGAAACCAATAGCTCTTTAATCTTTATAAAAGATTCTTCGGCTGCTTTTGTCCAATCTATCGATTGTCCTTTTTTTTCGTCCTTTCAAAAGATCATTAATAGGCGACAACAGGGTAGAAAAATTCTCAATAAAACGTCTATACCATGAACACATTCCTACGAAGCGCTTAACTTCCGTAGTATTAGTAGGTCTCGCATAATTAACCATGCTTGCTACTTTATCCGGATCGGTACGCAAGGAATTTGAGCCTACAATATAGCCTAAAAACTTTAGAGAAGTTTTGAAAAAATCACATTTGCTCAAATTTATCGTCAGTCCAGCCTCTTTCAATTTATTTTTTACTTCTTTAAGTAAGCGTATATGCGATTCGAAGTCTTCCGATGTTACTAAAATATCATCGAGATAGGTAAAAATATGTGGCTCATATTTCGGACCAAATATAGCGTCCACTAAACGTTGCTGAGTTTGAGCAGCGTTCTTTAGACCAAACGGCATAGTGACGAACTGAAATAGACCTCGGCCTACTACTGCAAAAGCGGTCTCTTCCTTAGAGGATTTGTCCAAAGGAATTTGCCAGAATGCCTTTCTAAGATCTATCGAGGATACATACTTAGCATTCCTGAGTGATGTCAAAATTCTATCGATGTTCGGTAATGGATAGTTATCAAATTTGCTGACCTCGTTGAGCTTTCTTCCGTCAAAGCATAGACGATACTGTCCATCGGCCTTTTTCACCAATAAGATTGGAGAACACCAAGGGACTGTTTGATTCTTCAATCACTCCGAGTTTCAACATTTCGTCTAACTCTTTATTTAATACTTTTGACATATACGGAGACATAGCGAAGGGCCTTGTCTTTACAGGACTGGCATCAGCCGTATCTATAGACATGGTGATCTTATTCGTTCGGCCTAACCTATCTTTACCACTTATTTCTTTGAAAGAGCTTATTACGTTTTCTGCGTTTTAAGCGTTCCGTCCGCGAGAGATCATCTAGGGTACATAGACGCGAGAAAAGGTTTTCTATAGAACTTTCTGAATAACAATCTTTAAAACTTGTATGAGAATTGACTTCTAGGGACTGTGGATACCACGAATTATCTTTAAAATTTACAAAAATTCCGAATTTTTGTGCAAAATCACATCCTAAAACCAAAGTATGTGATAGAGAAGGTACTACTAGAGCAGAGATTACTAAACAATGACCATTGCAGACTAGCGGCAACTCAACCGTACCTAAAACTTTTAGACGGCTGCCATCTGCAGTGGTAACACTTCTATTTTTGACATGGCATATTTTTATACTTAAACGACTTAAAATTTTAATACCATTCTGACCTACAACGGAGGCATTTGCACCAGAGTCAAATAAAGCCGAGAAATGGACACCTAATAGATTTATCTTGATATGCGGTCTGTTATCTAAATATTTATGCACGAATAAAGGAGACATGTGACCATTTGGAGAAGCAGGAGTTTTATCTTGAGAAGGAGAATTTTTATTCGACTTAAAAAAATCAGAAACTTTTTGTAACCATTCAGTCCAATCTGATCTATTGGAGTATTTTTTTGTTCGTCCGTGTTTCTAGAACGTTTTGGATTAGGGGCTTTACTGCGAACATGAGCTTGTGACTTAGCCGAATGATTAGAGGCTTTTTTGTTGGACCTAGTATATCCGCCTCGGTAATATACCGTCCTTACTCGTTTTTTGTACATTTGGGGCATGATGCTAGTCTCACACCAGTTGTTCCACATTTGAAACAAAATACCCTCTTTGGTGCTGTACAACTTTGGTAAGGGTGATTCGGACCTTTGCAATTCCAACACGTGAAAATTGCCTTAGGTGAAACCGACTTGTCATCCACTTTAGCTGCAGTGTCGCTAATTTTAGAATCACTATCTTTTCTTTTACCCGTTTTCTGGTTACTCCTAGAGTTCCGATTTAAATTCCCATCTTTATTTGTCGAGACTCCACTTCGGCCATTTGGATTATACTTTACTTGATGTATATTAGTTTCGCCCTTTGGTCTGCTCTTCTCCAACAAATAATCGGACTCTTCAAGTTTTCTACATAACCCGGCGAGTTCGGCTACCAAATTAATATCTAGTAGAGCTAACCGATTGACGAAGCTAGGCAGAACATTCCTACGTATAAATTTAACTTTGGTACTTTCCAGAGGCTTGGTGGATAACCTGCCAAATAAAGATTCCATGTGGGCAATAAAAATCACAGTGGACTCATTCTTCTTTTGTAGCCTCCTCTTTATTTCCGACCACAATTCTTCATCCTCATCACAGTGCAAGAAGTCCTTCTTTAGCCTGTCTACCAAGGAATGCCAGTCGTTGACACTTGATTTTATGCTTCTGAACCAAATGAAGGCATCGCCAGTGAAGAATTCAACAGCGGAGCTGAAAAGTTCATCTTCCGATACTTTCCTAGCTTGAGCTATTTCAGTCAGCCTCTCCAAAAAAGGATAGAGTCTCTTTGAGTCTCCATTAAATTTCAATTGCCATTCGCTGACAGGAATATTTCTGGCTGCGCAATTCACGATTGGAGCTGGTACATTTATGACTGGGGTTGTAATAGGCAACTGTGGTAACTCATGACCAGGAGCTATCTTTTCTGCAAGATTTGCTTCCATGAGCACACACGTAGCTATTGTTTCCTGAACATATCTGGAAAACTTCGACGCTTCCTCTTCGTCATCCGGCATGGGAATTCTTTGTACGCGACCCGCTACATGCGATAAACGTGACTTAACCCGGTGTACAATGTGAATCATTTGGATCGCCGTCATAACTATCGATTAAGTTTTGGATAGAATTTAAACCCTTTTCGATACTAGCCGTTTCTTCTTTAATAGACAGAGTGTCATCCCCTATTTTTATCGTTTTTCCGGGCTCATTAATTTCTTTACTTAAGATCCTCGTTAGAATCTTTCTTTTATCCGCGACCGGACGTTCTGAGAAAGTACGACGGATTTTCAGTTCATAGTCTAATTCATATTCCAGTAGGTGATTGACTTTAAAATTGAAGGCTTCCATGATAAATGAATACAATTTAAAAGAATTTTTTAAAAAGTCGTGAAAATATTTCTCCTGTGCTCCCAATAGTCAAAAATAAAAAATATGTAAAGGCAACTAAAATATTGTAAACTTCTTTACTAAACATTAAAAAAATCTTCAACAATTTCAAAAAAATTTCTAAGTATCGCCTTGTATTAAAATTCTTTTACCAATTATGTTAAGAATTTCCAACAAAAAAACTCCCAATACCGTTTCGTATCAGCAAAGTATTTTTAATATTCATGCAAAACAGCGATGAGAAAAAAAAGTACAGTACAGTTTTTTTCTTCGGTTCCGCAAAATAAATCTAACACTGCAAAAATTAAAGTAAACCAGCACATCTGCTGATCTGAACTATAAAAGTAGCTTTTAAGAAAAAAAGTAGGAATCTCTTATCTTAGAGTCGATTAACAAAATTCAAATATCTATACTACCATCAGATAAATTGAAATAAATAATTCTACAAATTTCCTGCTTTTGTCTTATTGCTATAGTGTAGTTTCGTTTAATAAATGTTATGAAATAAAAATATCTGAAAAGTTAGAGTTTTACTTTGTTCGATAGCTAGTACACTGAAACCCTTTTAAAAAATAAAATTCCAAAAGCCCCGCGTTGACAGCGTCATTTTGTAAGGTGCTAACTTGCCCGCACTTTTGTACCCTGTGAAAAGTTGTTTTTTTTCCCACGCTTGGGCGCAATTTTCTTGCAACCTCTTTTTAATTTCTGATAATGAATTGAGTGGATCCTTATTTTAAAAGAACTAAAGAAATTAAACACACACTAGCTCAGTTTTCCTTGGTAGAGAGATATGGGTAAGAGATAATTTTTGTACGTCTTTTTGGAATTATTTTTTCTTATTTTTAAAAAACCTCAGCTGTACGACTTTTGGGCACCATTCATTTTAAAATAGAAAGGATCTAACTTCAGCTAAAAAAAATGAAAAAATGCTGAAAGGGTGTACAGTTGTTAAATAAAAAACAGTTTGGTACAGCCATTATCCTGAAAAGTAAGATAGGTATTCAGTAAGACACTAGCTTTAATCAATAAAAAGAAATTTATTCATGATGTTAAAATAAAAGTTCTAACCTCTGCTGTTTTAAGGATTACAAAAAATTCTAGCCTAACAGGTAGTTATTATTAGAGTCCCTAAATCAGACATTTAAATTCTAAAACCTGACTACCCCCGAAAGCGAAGAATCGTGATTTTCACTTCACCTTTTGTCAGTTCAAATTGCTATTAAGACACTTACTTCGGGAATAGGTCTATTGATGATGTTCTGGTAACTTACGGTTTTTATTTGGGCTTCTAGGCCTTCGATGGAACACAAAACCGATTTTACACTTTGTAGGAAAAACACTTAGAGCCCACTACGGCTTTACGTTAGAAAAAAACTCGTGCTTTACTTGGCTCTCATAATTGTTGCTATGAGCCTCTACTGCGGCTCGGTCGAAGTAAGCCTGGCTGCGGCTCGATGGAAATTTGCCTACTTGGCGGCTCGGTCGAAATAACCTGCTTGGCGGCTCGGTGGAAATAAGCCTCTCTTCCTGTCCACCGGACTCTTAAATAAACCGTGGGCACTCTCTCGGTAATATGGCCACGCCGGAACCAAAACTCCGGATACAAATCTTTGACCAATCCGGCGTATCGAGAGATTCGGTCACAAACCCGCACAGCACACTAATATACCGAGGCTAGCAATTTCTGATTAATATACTGCTCGATACAAAAATGAAAAGAAGTACAATTTAAAGTGAAAAATCAGTAACATTACATGGTCTTAAAATCTAAGAAAAAATGAATGTTACAATATATATATATATATATATATATATATATATATTATATATATATATATATATATTAGGTATAAATATATATTATATATATATATATATATATATATATATATATATATATATATATATATATATATTATATATATATATATACTTAGTGACTGTAGTTTTAGTCTAATATCGAGCTTTCGTCGCCAACTCGTACATCATCTTCAGGAACTAGAAGATACAGAAAAGAACTCTATAAGTCAGAGCGCCTCTGAAAAACTATACAGTAATTTCAAAAAGAGAGATAGTAGAAAACGCTACCATAATTTTTATTCTAACCTGAGTTGTTAGCTTTAAAAATACTTACTGAATATTTGCAGGTAGTTCTCTGTTGAATGAGAATCCAATCTATATCAATTGCAGGAAACACAGTGTTAACACATGAATTTAAACAATTACTGATGCAGAACCTATATTTATACATATAAATTCACACTCTACCTAACAACTTTATTTCTTTAATTTTTAGAACATAAGATAATCATAATTAGCAATTATTAAAACCTTAAAATTATTAAATTAAAATTAGCGAACAACACGTGTTTCTGACATTTCTAAGTCTAACAAAAATGGTTATTTTTTTAATTTTAGTAATATTTGATGTTAAAATATTGAATTATAAAATAGATAAATATGATTAAAACGAATAAATAAAGCAACGCACGAAAAATGTGAGTTAATTCTCGTAATTAAAACTCAGCATCCCAACTTATTGCACAAACGAGTAAAGAGCCTCGGTGTATATGTACTGACATGAATTCCAAATGAATGAAAAAAAAAAAACAGAAAAAAGAAAAAGACTTTATTTACTTATTTTATACCAAGATGTGGCACATTTTAATTATTAATGCTAGAATGGTAAATGATTAATGAGTATTGATTATGTTGCAGTAGATATTACTAAGTTGATTAATGTCTGATTTATAGTTGATTGTATTAGGGTCCCTGTTCATGTGGTACATTTCCATAAAAGTCTTTCTTTATAGTTGCTGTCGTGAACAATTTTAAGGCTGTTATAGTCAAAATTATGATCTGTTTTCAAGTTTTTAAATGACATTGGACTACAACACATGAATTCTTTCCACTCGACAGTCACTTCTGTGCTATGTGAGCCTCTGTTTTAACCACTGCAATGTCTGCTAATGTAACAAGCCTAATATTCCAAAGAAGACAATCTATACAGTATGCTGCTATTGTACAAAATAGGCGTTATATACTTTATTTTTTAAAACAGTTCAGAACCTTGTATGTTGTAATTTATCGCAATTTTTATATTTGCAGAGTCTTTAAATAAGACCACAATTGCTCAGTTGCAACAAAGGCTCCATAAATTGTCGCTTCTGTATTTCCTATGCTGCTCATGCTCATGTTGAACAGCTCCGAGCTCAAAATTTCTAAGTTAAAGAAATTCCGGCTGTCTGAAGAGATTTGCGTCCGGGTGGCTGACGTTCGAGCATTCAAGGTAAATGAAGAACAAGTGCACTGTCATTGGTAAAGATGTAGGTGAAATCCTGGTCCTTTCCAGCAGATCATTAATGTAAAAGAGAAAGAGAGTAGAAGACAGTATGAACCTCTGGTGTTCATCATCTTTGATAGTGAAAATATTAGAAAGAAACCCGTCAACTACCTTTTGTAAATAACCCTCTCTGAGGAAACTAACAGTTCAGCTAACAAGTCATCTCTTTTAAAAGGTGATTTAGTCGATTTACTGAAGTTGTGACTAACGGCTTTGGCAAACGACCGAAGAGACCTGGAAGTGTTGAGACAAGCAAGAACCTCTTTTTTTTTTAAATTCTTCACCTCCAGGGTTTCGTCGATACGAACAAAAATGTTACGTGTTATGACATCAGGGTTTTCAATCCATCGTCGGTAGGTAAGATTTTAAAAGCAATAACAGCTTCTTTGCATATTTGATCGAAGCAAAGTTTGCCGTCGGAAATGCATTTCCTCGTAAAATGGGAGTAAGCTTCCATCCGCTTTAAACTTTTAATTACATTTTAGAAAATAAAGGGGTCAAATTTCAGAAAAAAATATTGGGTGACTTTCCTTAACCCTAGGAGTCCTTCATCTTAATATATTAAACTACGAGTATTTCCATAACACCCTATATTAAATATGTATATATGTATATATATATATATATATATATATATATATATATATATATATATATATATATATATACATACATACATATATATATATATATATATATATATATATATTATATATATATATATATATACAGTAGAATTTCGATTATCCGAAATAATATGGACTAAAGTGATTTTAGATAATCGAAATTTCGGTAAATCCGAATTTTTTTATAAAATAGAAGTTTAGAATGAATACAACATTGCAGATTGACTTAAAAAACATTTATACGATATGCTATTACGTACATAGGTATTTATTAAAACAAAGAATAGAACAATTAGTTTACTTATTTTATGTATATGTACGGAAAATCGAAAATAAAACAGTTTCATTCTTAACTTTAATGTCTTGAAAATGGAGGCAATTTTTAACTGCAGTCCTTTTGCGTTAGTTCTGTTTTAGCTGAAATGCCTCTCCAACATTTGATAAGCAAAACGTCAGCGGCGGTTGCATTTTCTTGTTGCTCTACATAAGTTAACTCTTTTTTTAGGGCCTCTAGTCTTTCTGAATGTGACATTTTTGCTGGAATATTGTCAGTGGCTTCTACCTCGTTATCATCATCGCCATCACTGTCTATTTTATTAGCATTTTTTGCATACACTTTTAATTAATTCTTGGTCATTTTCATCTTCCACACTACCACTGTTTAACCATTCACAAACATCAGTTTCCGTAACACTTTCACATCCTCATATTTTTGTAATAATTTGATGTAAACTTTCATTATCTTCTGTTTCTGCCTCTGAGTAATGTCTCTCCTTTTGTGGAATCAATTTTGACCAAGATTTTTTCCAGAGTACTACTCTTTACTTGATTCCAGGCTGAAGCTATCCAATATATAACATTTTTCAAATTTATCTTTTTTAGACAATCAGTAAGATTGCCACCTTCTTCTACTTCTCCTACAATATGCTCCAATAACAAACGCCTGTAACTGCATTTTAAATTTTCCAGTACACCCTGATCCATAGGTTGAATGAGAGAAGTTACAGCAGGAGGCAAAACACAGGGCTTTTATTTCCCCACTTTCAAGTTGCTCCGCACTTGGGTGAGTGGGGACTAGTAACAGAATACATTTTCTAGGATATCCATGTTCTTTTAAAAAAAATTCCACGTTTGGGAACAAAATCTCCAAAAAACCAGTCTTTAAATAGAGTCGCGTTTATCCAGGCATTGTTTTGATTTTTATACAAAACAGGAAAAGCATTGCGACGAATATTGTTAAAGGTTCGTGGATTTGCTGACTTGCCAATACATAATAATGAGAGCTTGTGTCTTCCAGAAGCATTACTGCATGCAAGAACAGTATACGTTCTTTGCTACGTTTGTAACCAGGTGCTCCAGCTTCCGTATTTGAAGCTAAGGTATTTGACGGCAACATTTGTAGTTCAAGCCTGTTTTATCACAATTATAGATTTAGTCTGGTTGTAAACCATGTTCTTTCATAAACTGCTCAAAATTCTCTGCAAATTTTCTTGCAGCAGATATATTAGCCAACAATCTTCCTCCACAAACTTTCAGTTGACGTAAACCATGTCTTTTTTTCCACCTGTCGAGCCATCCATCACTTGCAGAAAAATATACAGGCGCTTCAATAAACCGGCAACTCTTCGCTTAAACTCACTGCTGATGTTATAAGATTGTTTCTGAAATTGGTATTTCACGTCCTCGATTCTTGTGTGTAAACCATAAAAATATTGGTATTCACCGCTTTTCATAATTTTTTTCGTGCCTGTGTGGGCGATGACAAAACACTACACCATTTTTAAAGTTTTTTTCTCCACTCTGAAACAGTACTCACGGCTACACCTAAATCCTTCGCTAATTTTTTAGAAGTTCACCATTATCTAAACGTTGAATTGGTTGAAAGGTAATAACAACACGTGTACGCTTACTATTATGAAGCTCCATTTTGTAAAATATCTGTTAAAACGAAATTATTACCTCTGCGATAATAATAGACGTAATGAGTAACTTATAACACTCGTCGACTAACCAAAACATAGACAGCAGTGAAAATTCTAGACGTCGGGAAGTCCCCGACGCGCTAAGGAAACCACTCATCGTCTGTTTCGAATAATGGGGATTTCTTTGTTTAATGGGAATACAATTTGCTTTTTAACAGTTTGTTTCGGATAAGCCGGATTTCAGATAATCGCGATTCGGATAATCGGGATTGTACTGTATATGTATATATATATATATATATATATATATATATATATATATATATATATATATATATGTATATATATATATATATATGTATATATATATATATATATATATAATATATATATATATACATATATATATATATATATATTATATCTATATATATATATATATATACATATATAAATATATATATTATATATATATATATATATAATATATATACATATATATATATATATATATATATATATATATATATATATATATATATACATATATATATATATATATATATATATATATATATATATATATATATATTATATAAATATATATACATATATATATATATATATATATATATATATATATATATATATATAAATATATATACATATATATATATATATATATATATATATATATATATATATATATATATATATATATATATATATGTATATATATAAATATATATATTATATATATATATATATTATTTATATATATATATATATATATATATATATATATGTATATATATATAAATACCTGTGCTGTGTTTATATATCTTCTTTCATCTTCTTCTTCATCCTTTTGTCGTCTACTGCTGGACATAGGCCGCTCTTAAGTTCCTATCAGCCACACTGTTTTGTACAATTTGATACCATCTGTTTCCTGGAAAAGCCTTTATGTCATCGGCCATCTTTTCTGTGGTCTTCCCACACTTCTTTTGTATGCCTAGGTTTCCATTACATTATTCGATTTGACCATTGTTCAGAGGTTTTTCTTGCCTATCCAGCTCCATTTTTGTGTTGCGACTCGTTGCATAATGTCAGTTATCTTGGTTTCCTTTCTAATTTCCATACTACTGATTTCATCTCTACGACTTATGCCAAGCATAGCTCTTCCATGGCACGTTGTGCTATTCTTAATCTCTCTTCACACTTTTTTGTTAGTATCATGGTCTCTAATCCATCTAATCCAACCAAATATTTTTTTCTTCATACAGTTTGGCACTTCTTTGTTTCTTAGGATGTCTTTGACTTTGGAAAATGACATCCAACTCATCCTGATTGTTCTGTTTACGTCCGTGGTCTGGTTCTGTTTTCCTAAATTTATTAGATATCCGAGGTATACATACTCTTCAACCGACTCTATATGTTCTGTTTCTATTGTGCTGTTCGACATTACCTTTGTCTTATTTAGGCTCATCTCTAGACCAACGGTTTTTTGCTGCCTCATTCACTTGTTTCATCATATCTTCAAGTTCATCAGGATCATTGCTAATGAGAACTTATATAATCAGCAAAACGCAGATGAGTAAGATGTTTTCCTTCTATATTTGTACCATGATTGTTCCAAACTCAATTTTTTTAAAAACATTCTCCAGCGCCGCTGTAAATTGTTTTGGGGACATTGGATCTCCCTGTCTCACGCCTCTGTTGATAGGAATTTTTGGGGTGTACATATCTTCGTTTATTTTTATCATAGATGAGGAGTTTTCGTAGATATTTCTAATTAGTGTTGTATACCGTGAATCTACTCTTGTTCTGTTTAGGGCTTGAACACTTGTCTATTAATGTTCTCACTGCCTGTAAGTGGTCTGTGGTAGAGAGCAGCCCGTCCTAAATCCCGCCTGTTCCACTGGCCGATAGAAGTCGAGTTTGTTTATTACACGGAATGTTATGATTCTAGTGAACAATTTATTATATAATTGTGAAAAGGGGCTAAGCGGTCGGTAATTCTCTATGCTAGCGTGTCTCCTTTTTTGTATATCAAAACTACTTCTGCATTTCTCCAATTTGCTGGAATTTCCATTCTGATAAACGTAGGCTTAAAAGTTGTTTGATTGCTTTGAATAATGCTTCTCCTTCGAATTTTAACATCTCGGTCGTTATTCGATCTTCGCCAGACGGCCATTTTTCATTGTTTCGAGTGCTTCTTTAATTTCAAAAGCTGTTATTTCTGGAATTTCTCCGGAGTTCAAGCTTGTAAATTTTTTGATTGTGTTTAGATCACTGGATGAGATTTTTTTATATATATAAGTCGATGAAAAGTTAGCTATTACTATTTTAACCTTGTCGGTGATTATTGTTCCATTTTCATCTTTTATTTTGCTGAAACGCCGTTTGCCAGATGTCAGTTGTGACTTTAGGATTTTCATATTCTTGTTATTCTCTATAGTATCCGTAATTATTTTCATATTTTTGTATATATATATATATATATATATATATATATATATATCTATATATATATATATATATATATATATATATGTAAAATACCTGTACTGTCCCAGCATGTATGTCGTTTGACGGTTAGGGTAGTGGATACTCCTTTGGGTATTGTTTATATTTTTTGGGACACGTTTGACTGGCGTTTATGATCCTGTTTTTATCGGTACTGAGCATTTGAAATATAATATATTGTTAATATTAATCTAATCAACTTATCGGGATATAATCGGAGTTCTAGCCAAACTAATAATGTTTTAACTTACCTTAAGTGAGGGACTTATTCTTCGAAGATCAGTCAAAAATATGCCCAGTATTTAAAAGGGTATAAGTGCGACATATGTAATTACAGACCAGTATCATTATTTTATCTTTGTTTTTTAATTTTTAGATGTTCGTATATGACTACTTAATAAGGAAAATTGATCCGTTTTTTTACTCAACACGACTTTTTGTTTTGTTATGTATGTAATATTGAGAATAAATTATGGGCCAAGTGGATGTATTTTTTACCGACTTCTCTAGAGCTTTTTACAATATAAAATACAAGATCATTCTGACGGAGCTCAAAGTCTTCGGTTTATCTGACAGATTTGTGCGCTTTTGCCCAGTCATATCTGATACAGCTGTTCTCAATATGTTCAATACAGTGGATTTAAGTCCCCCTTCATTTGGAGCTTCACCTAGAGTAAACTCAGAGATATAACCTGGGGGGCCTTACATTTTGATTATTTATAAAGATATTTCTAAAGTTATAGATGTCAGATTATCAAATATTTGCGATGACTTAAATCTGTATTTTGGGTGGAGAGGCTTGGGGATTGCAAGAAACTACAAAATGATGTTAACAAAGTTTTTAATTAGTGTGAGGTTATTAAACTGATACTATTAAGAGCACAGTGCTTTAGTTTAATAAAAAAATTATGCTGTATGATTATTATGCGGATGGATCAATGCTGGTAACAGTAGAAAATGTACGTGATTTGGGGGAATATGTTTGCCTCTAAACTAAGTTTTAGTGCTCAGGTAGGGAAAAGAACAGCGAAAGCAACACAAATGTTGGGATTTATCTTGAGATATTGTAAGACCTTGATGAACAACTGTACTTAAAACTTTGTTTAGGTCTTTGATGGGAAGCAAACTGGAATATAGTTCTATGTGTATATGATGCAATAAGATTTATAAAATCGTCTGCATCGTATCTTAAATTACTTGTTATAGATAATTTGTTCACTAGAAATGATTTTCATATAAATGTTAATTAAGTGGGAATTTGGCAACTGTTGTATTAGTTGTTGGAATGTTTCATAGAAGAATATTTAAGTTGAGTACAAACAAATAATGGAAACAAAACTCTCTGTTAATCTAATCTGTGTAGACGACCATTTTATCTATCATTTTAAATATCGAGCATAAGGTATTCAGATATTAACGCAGTTAGTTGCCCGAGTTTATTCGTATCTAGTAGTAACGTATTATTTTTGGATTAATTTGCAAGTACGTACTATTAATATATGTAATTTCTTTACCTATATGTACTATAGGAATCTAAAAGACATTTGTTGATGAGATAAAAGTTGTACATAGGTATTTTACTGCTTCTTTCATTTTGTTGGTCTGAAGGGGTTAAAAAAATATATCACTAATTTGCTGTAGTCAATTGCCGTCTAATTGCAATAATATCTAAGACCTTTTGAATAAATTATTCTTTAATATAAATATTTAAAATTTAGTAATTTTTATAACCTATATTTGTAGCTAAAGTACTAAACAAATCACATTTTCATAATTTTCAGCATAATATCGTTTTTCATTATCCCAAACAAAGTTTATAATTTTTGAAAGTTAAAGATAGGGAGTGAGAAAATCTAACCACATGGTTGTTGGCAATAGTAGTAAAAAGTACTGGTAATGACAATCGTAGACATTTTATCAACCTATGTGAACAACACGAATGCAAATTAATTAATGTATTTTTCACACATAAGGAGATACATGGCGACAGGAATCAAGAAACGTAAAAATCGATTATCGATTACTTTATTATAAAACAAAAGACACAAAACACATGATGTGAGAGCTTACCGGGAACCTAAATATGGAAGCTACCATTACCTATTAAAAGCGAATATCATATTGCCTTATAGAAGTAACTTAAAAAATACAAATGTTAACAAAAAT
>CM032456.1:137887088-137906088 GCA_019049505.1 Pachyrhynchus sulphureomaculatus
CGAATGCCCTGGATATGTCAAGAGCAACCGCTCGAGATTCTCCAAAGTGTTCAATCGCGTTGTTCCAAACATGTGTTACATAAGTCAGAAGATCTCCTGTTGATTGTTTAGTGTTATTATTGTTAGAAGGGTTAATATAATAATGAATCCAGTTAAATCTTTTAATACAAAGTATGAAGTTAATGGAATTTTATCTATATTGCTTGCTGTTCTAATGGGATTTCTTGAGCCTGTTTGAGGAAGAAAGAGAAAATGAATTATTACTATAGCTCTAATAATAAATGGTAATAGTAAATGTAGTTATCTACGGCAAATCCCCCTCAAATTCATTGAACAATAAAATTTCCTAAGTATGCAATAGCTGATACTAAGTTTGTAATTACTGTGGCTCCTCAAAAAGACATTTGCCTTCATGTAGAACATATTCTAGAAAGGCTGTTACTGGGAAAAAAATTGTAACTCCGGTTATTCAAGTTTCTATTATAATATAAGAAGAATAATATATTCCTTGACCAATATGGATATAAAGACAGATAAAAAAAAAATCTAGCACCATTAGTATGAAAAGTTCGAATTAATCATCCATAGTTTACGTTTCTACAAATGCGGGCTACTTTATTAAAAGCTAGGTCAATATTTGAGTAATAATGTATGGCTAAGAATACTCCTGTTAAAATTTGAATGATTAAGCATAGTCCTAGTATTCTTCCAAAGTTTCATATTGCTGAGATATTGGAAGGAGTTGGTAGGTTTCATAAGGAGGATCTAAAAATTTTGATTAAAGGATTGTTTTTAATGTGTTTTATCATTAGGGAAATATTTGTCTGAATGGGCCTATTTTTAATTGAGTAATTTTTACAAATGTTTTGTTATCTATTTATCACTGATTATTATGATTACAAAAAACATTTTCTTATTGTTTACACTACATGAAGATGAATTGTTCTCCATCAGCGTATGCTTGACAGTAATAGTCACTTTTTTCTTATTCACGCTTATCTCCTCTCTTTGTGTATTCACGTTGGAACTACTTTATTATTCCTAATGTCTGTACCGTTGTTTTTCAGAAAAAACACCACACACTATTTACAATGTGCCGTCAAAGGTTGCTGATATTGTCTTTGAATAGCGCATCATCAAACAAATTTTAATGAAGGTAGGGATCTTAAATGCTTCTGATACAGATGAAATGCCTGCCTTAGTAATTAAGAATGAGCAATTGGACTAATATCAGTTTTTGTTGACATTTGAAGCTATCCTAAAAAAAATGAATAATTTCTACCTGCTAAAAATACACTAGAGTTCAGCCGGTACCCAAAAAAGACAAAAAGACCTTGCCTTGCCAAACAACTACCGACCAGTTTTAGTAAAATAGAAAGTTATTGAACAGGCTACCATTTCTCATCTTCTAAAATATTCTTATTAGCGCTTATCAATATGGCTTTCATAAGCAAAAATCTTCTACCTTATATCACACTTATTTAAAACAACGCTATTGAACATTTCTGAGATGCTCTAGTGGTTGCATTTGACATATCCAAGGTATTCAACCGTGTTGGGTAGGGCAGATGGTTGGTTAAGCTACGCTCTTATCCTATATCTGAAAGCTTTTATCTGTGGCACTGATGTTTTCTGAGAGAGCATTCTTTACGAATAGCAGCTGAGGAGTTTGGTTCTAATATCTTTACTATCAACGCCACTGTGCCCCAAGGCTTCGTTTTCTTTCATTTTTACATTAATAATCTGCTAAAAAGGACCAGAAATCTACTGGAAAAGACCAGGACTCCAATCTTCAGCTTCGCAGATGATAGTACGCTTATTCTTTCATTCCCTTTGAAAGCCCAAACATCAGCAAATAGGGGCAGACAGCAGGAGTTGATCAATTTAACAGAGAGTTGGAAAAACTGTATCTTGGGATGACAATAACAATGTAGAATTTAACGCTGCAAAAACCCAAACGAAACATTTTTCTAAAAAAGTTAACATTACAGATCCCAACATCATTGGTTGTAGTGACTCTCTACTGCTCTAGCAGTGTTACTCAACTTGCTGGGCGTTGACTTAGGAGCAAATATGTCTTAGCATCAACACTTTGTAGAAGCTAAAAAGTTTTACACTCTACAACTTTCGGTCCTGTATCAAGCTCCCTTTAGAATGGTTTGCCTAGAATTGTGTTTCCCACCTAGTACAATTTGCAGGGATTTAAGACCAACGTAAATCATTTTTCTCACACATGCGTCGCTCCTGTAGAGCTTTAGATGTTTCTCTGCAGCTTGTATGTTGCCCATAGAAAACAGAAAAATCTTAATAATATTGCAGAGATTCTTAAAATTATTGTGTTTTTTGCTGTCAGTTTTTATGAAATTATCTTAATTTGTTTTTTTTTCAATTTTCGATAAGTTTTACATGTGTGATGTACGATAGGGATATTCGAAATATAAGTGTAGTAAACGCGTTATACCATAGTACAGCACTCGAATTTCACTTATATTTACTAGTCCAATTGACATTGAGGGCCTAATAATATATAAAGAGCCTACTAATTGAATTCAGTAAAAAAGTTATGGGGGCTTGCTGCTAAAATATAATTAACCTATCCTTATTTTGATAAGTTTATATCTAATCGACATCGAGCATTCTGCCAATCAGTGACAGGGAGGCGCCTAAGCCGCGCAAGTTTTGGCACTACAGATGTACTAAATGGGAAGAACTCATGGAATATTTTCGAGCTTCCCCTTGACTGGACGTTTGTTTTAGATCCGACGACCCATCTGACTGCGCTAACGAGGTTTCCGATGTTATTTTGGCTGCTATGGACGTTTACATTCCTTTTTCGAAGAAATGCCCTTCCAACGGCAAGCTTTGGTTTGACAGAAGATGCAAAGAAACTGTTGCTTCTAAACATCTTGTCTACCGACAATGATGTGACAATCCTAACGCCATAAATCTTAACATCTTTGTACGTGCCCGGAACAGATGCAAAGAAATTATCGACGAAACTAAGGAGGCACACAATCAACGAATTAGAAACTTCTTGCTTGCCTCAACAATTTCAAGTCCTTTTGGTCAGTCGCTAAGGCAGTTAGCACTATACCACCACTCACAATGCCCGACAATTCTATTGAAACAACACTTGTTGAGAAAGAGAAGTTGTTGGCTGAATTCTTTGCTTTACATTCTACTGTTGACTTCCAAGGAAAATCATCACCTACTATTCCCCATAGGGTATTCAAGGATGCTCGATATTGTCTTCAAACAGCGTATCATAAACGTATTTTAATGAAGCTAGAGGTTTGGTACGATAGATTGTTGGCTAAACTACGCTTCTCTGGTATGTGTGAAAACTTTTGTTTATGGCTGTCAAGTTTCCTCAAATAGCGTTCTTTACTAGTCACAATCTCTCAAGTCTCCTCCTTTGTCATTTATATTAACGATCTACTCGAAAAGATCAGGAATCCAATCTTCAGCTTTGTAAATGATAGCATGCTTATCTTATCATTCATTTTAAATGCTCGAACATCGGCTACTTATGCAAATATCCGCAGACAGCAGTAGGTCTTTAAACTTAACAGAGCTTTTCAAAAGCTGGGAATTTTATTTCGAACTAGAAAGCTTTACCCTCCACAACAACTGTTAATTCTGTACAAAGTTTAAATTCGACCAACAATGGAATATTGCTCCCATATTTGGGGTTCTGCTCCCAACCATACAATGCATTTGTTAGATTGTATTCCGAAGAGAGCTATTCACCGGACTGGAGATCGGCAACTGGTTAGCAACGTTGATTCATTGGAACATCGAAAAACTTTAGGTGACTTGAGTCTATTCTACAAATATTTTCATGAAAAGTGTTCGATAGATGTAGCCCGCTTAATTCCTCTCAAAGCGGTGCATGCTAGAAATACACGTCGCCCTAATACTTCACATTTGAATTAAGTTTAGCTTGTTACTTCTCGTACAATCCTTTTTAAGCAGTCTTTTATATGGAGAACCTCATTTCTTTCGAATAATTTGTCCAGGACTGTGTTAACTTCCTGAAAGTTCGTAAAGCAAGCAGCAGTAACCCAGATTTCGTTTAATAAGAACAATTCATTCTCGAATGAATATGTTTGTAAACTAGAGTTTATTTGGTGCTCAAGCTATGTGAAAGTAGTCACAGTCCTAGTTAGTACAATTTGTAATCATTGTCTTTTTGACAAAGATTATCAGGGAGTGGTGAAACCTTAATCACGTGGAACTTAAAAATTTTATCACTGCGACCTATTTGCAGTTTATAGAAACTGACAGCCCCAATCTCTTTCTGGCTCCTAGAACCAAAGTATTTCTGGATATATTATTTGTGAATTAGAGTAACCGTCGCATAATGCAGAGTTATATAAGTTTATGAATCACTTCTACTTTGTAGACTTAGTCAAATATCATAAGACATTTAGGAAGCGGTCAATAGTAAGGTAATGTATGTAAATGCATCAATTGCGAAGCTTCTACCTACAAGCAGTAACGACCGCTTACCCGCAAAATTTCCTCTTTATAATTCCGAAAATATTTCTTTTGCCACGGTATAAATATGCCCTTTTAGGGCACTACAAATATTTTTTGGATAAAGATTATTATTCATTTTTTTTTTCTAATTTTTAACATGCAACACAAAGGAGGCTTTAGGCTGAGGTGTGAACAACGCAACAGCGGGCAAAACATGTATTTTTGTAATCTACAACTGAAACGGTATTCGTTAAGAAAACAACTGACATATGCACTATTTCGAGCCTACTCACAATCAGTTTTCGCAGTTTCTTTTTGCCTCTTCTATAATATATATAAAATGCAACGTCTCTCTGTCTGTCTGTCTGTCTGTCTGTCCGTCCGCTAGTGCGCTTATCACTGGAGAACCACTTATCCGATTTACGTACTTCTTTTTTTTAAAAAACATACATATGTTCTCTGGCCAGGTTATAGGCTATATTTTATTACGATAGGTAGCATAAGGTATGCTTGACAGTAATAGTCACTTTTTTCTTATTCACGCTTATCTCCTCTCTTTGTGTATTCACGTTGGAACTACTTTATTATTCCTAATGTCTGTACCGTTGTTTTTCAGAAAAAAACACCACACACTATTTACAATGTGCCGTCAAAGGTTGCTGATATTGTCTTTGAATAGCGCATCATCAAACAAATTTTAATGAAGGTAGGGATCTTAAATGCTTCTGATACAGATGAAATGCCCTGCCTTAGTAATTAAGAATGAGCAATTGGACTAATATCAGTTTTTGTTGACATTTGAAGCTATCCTAAAAAAAATGAATAATTTCTACCTGCTAAAAATACACTAGAGTTCAGCCGGTACCCAAAAAAGACAAAAAGACCTTGCCTTGCCAAACAACTACCGACCAGTTTTAGTAAAATAGAAAGTTATTGAACAGGCTACCATTTCTCATCTTCTAAAATATTCTTATTAGCGCTTATCAATATGGCTTTCATAAGCAAAAATCTTCTACCTTATATCACACTTATTTAAAACAACGCTATTGAACATTTCTGAGATGCTCTAGTGGTTGCATTTGACATATCCAAGGTATTCAACCGTGTTGGGTAGGGCAGATGGTTGGTTAAGCTACGCTCTTATCCTATATCTGAAAGCTTTTATCTGTGGCACTGATGTTTTCTGAGAGAGCATTCTTTACGAATAGCAGCTGAGGAGTTTGGTTCTAATATCTTTACTATCAACGCCACTGTGCCCCAAGGCTTCGTTTTCTTTCATTTTTACATTAATAATCTGCTAAAAAGGACCAGAAATCTACTGGAAAAGACCAGGACTCCAATCTTCAGCTTCGCAGATGATAGTACGCTTATTCTTTCATTCCCTTTGAAAGCCCAAACATCAGCAAATAGGGGCAGACAGCAGGAGTTGATCAATTTAACAGAGAGTTGGAAAAACTGTATCTTGGGATGACAATAACAATGTAGAATTTAACGCTGCAAAAACCCAAACGAAACATTTTTCTAAAAAAGTTAACATTACAGATCCCAACATCATTGGTTGTAGTGACTCTCTACTGCTCTAGCAGTGTTACTCAACTTGCTGGGCGTTGACTTAGGAGCAAATATGTCTTAGCATCAACACTTTGTAGAAGCTAAAAAGTTTTACACTCTACAACTTTCGGTCCTGTATCAAGCTCCCTTTAGAATGGTTTGCCTAGAATTGTGTTTCCCACCTAGTACAATTTGCAGGGATTTAAGACCAACGTAAATCATTTTTCTCACACATGCGTCGCTCCTGTAGAGCTTTAGATGTTTCTCTGCAGCTTGTATGTTGCCCATAGAAAACAGAAAAATCTTAATAATATTGCAGAGATTCTTAAAATTATTGTGTTTTTTGCTGTCAGTTTTTATGAAATTATCTTAATTTGTTTTTTTTTCAATTTTCGATAAGTTTTACATGTGTGATGTACGATAGGGATATTCGAAATATAAGTGTAGTAAACGCGTTATACCATAGTACAGCACTCGAATTTCACTTATATTTACTAGTCCAATTGACATTGAGGGCCTAATAATATATAAAGAGCCTACTAATTGAATTCAGTAAAAAAGTTATGGGGGCTTGCTGCTAAAATATAATTAACCTATCCTTATTTTGATAAGTTTATATCTAATCGACATCGAGCATTCTGCCAATCAGTGACAGGGAGGCGCCTAAGCCGCGCAAGTTTTGGCACTACAGATGTACTAAATGGGAAGAACTCATGGAATATTTTCGAGCTTCCCCTTGACTGGACGTTTGTTTTAGATCCGACGACCCATCTGACTGCGCTAACGAGGTTTCCGATGTTATTTTGGCTGCTATGGACGTTTACATTCCTTTTTCGAAGAAATGCCCTTCCAACGGCAAGCTTTGGTTTGACAGAAGATGCAAAGAAACTGTTGCTTCTAAACATCTTGTCTACCGACAATGATGTGACAATCCTAACGCCATAAATCTTAACATCTTTGTACGTGCCCGGAACAGATGCAAAGAAATTATCGACGAAACTAAGGAGGCACACACAATCAACGAATTAGAAACTTCTTGCTTGCCTCAACAATTTCAAGTCCTTTTGGTCAGTCGCTAAGGCAGTTAGCACTATACCACCACTCACAATGCCCGACAATTCTATTGAAACAACACTTGTTGAGAAAGAGAAGTTGTTGGCTGAATTCTTTGCTTTACATTCTACTGTTGACTTCCAAGGAAAATCATCACCTACTATTCCCCCATAGGGTATTCAAGGATGCTCGATATTGTCTTCAAACAGCGTATCATAAACGTATTTTAATGAAGCTAGAGGTTTGGTACGATAGATTGTTGGCTAAACTACGCTTCTCTGGTATGTGTGAAAACTTTTGTTTATGGCTGTCAAGTTTCCTCAAATAGCGTTCTTTACTAGTCACAATCTCTCAAGTCTCCTCCTTTGTCATTTATATTAACGATCTACTCGAAAAGATCAGGAATCCAATCTTCAGCTTTGTAAATGATAGCATGCTTATCTTATCATTCATTTTAAATGCTCGAACATCGGCTACTTATGCAAATATCCGCAGACAGCAGTAGGTCTTTAAACTTAACAGAGCTTTTCAAAAGCTGGGAATTTTATTTCGAACTAGAAAGCTTTACCCTCCACAACAACTGTTAATTCTGTACAAAGTTTAAATTCGACCAACAATGGAATATTGCTCCCATATTTGGGGTTCTGCTCCCAACCATACAATGCATTTGTTAGATTGTATTCCGAAGAGAGCTATTCACCGGACTGGAGATCGGCAACTGGTTAGCAACGTTGATTCATTGGAACATCGAAAAACTTTAGGTGACTTGAGTCTATTCTACAAATATTTTCATGAAAAGTGTTCGATAGATGTAGCCCGCTTAATTCCTCTCAAAGCGGTGCATGCTAGAAATACACGTCGCCCTAATACTTCACATTTGAATTAAGTTTAGCTTGTTACTTCTCGTACAATCCTTTTTAAGCAGTCTTTTATATGGAGAACCTCATTTCTTTCGAATAATTTGTCCAGGACTGTGTTAACTTCCTGAAAGTTCGTAAAGCAAGCAGCAGTAACCCAGATTTCGTTTAATAAGAACAATTCATTCTCGAATGAATATGTTTGTAAACTAGAGTTTATTTGGTGCTCAAGCTATGTGAAAGTAGTCACAGTCCTAGTTAGTACAATTTGTAATCATTGTCTTTTTGACAAAGATTATCAGGAGTGGTGAAACCTTAATCACGTGGAACTTAAAAATTTTATCACTGCGACCTATTTGCAGTTTATAGAAACTGACAGCCCCAATCTCTTTCTGGCTCCTAGAACCAAAGTATTTCTGGATATATTATTTGTGAATTAGAGTAACCGTCGCATAATGCAGAGTTATATAAGTTTATGAATCACTTCTACTTTGTAGACTTAGTCAAATATCATAAGACATTTAGGAAGCGGTCAATAGTAAGGTAATGTATGTAAATGCATCAATTGCGAAGCTTCTACCTACAAGCAGTAACGACCGCTTACCCGCAAAATTTCCTCTTTATAATTCCGAAAATATTTCTTTTGCCACGGTATAAATATGCCCTTTTAGGGCACTACAAATATTTTTTGGATAAAGATTATTATTCATTTTTTTTCTAATTTTTAACATGCAACACAAAGGAGGCTTTAGGCTGAGGTGTGAACAACGCAACAGCGGGCAAAACATGTATTTTTGTAATCTACAACTGAAACGGTATTCGTTAAGAAAACAACTGACATATGCACTATTTCGAGCCTACTCACAATCAGTTTTCGCAGTTTCTTTTTGCCTCTTCTATAATATATATAAAATGCAACGTCTCTCTGTCTGTCTGTCTGTCTGTCTGTCCGTCCGCTAGTGCGCTTATCACTGGAGAACCACTTATCCGATTTACGTACTTCTTTTTTTAAAAAACATACATATGTTCTCTGGCCAGGTTATAGGCTATATTTTATTACGATAGGTAGCATAAGGTATGCTTGACAGTAATAGTCACTTTTTTCTTATTCACGCTTATCTCCTCTCTTTGTGTATTCACGTTGGAACTACTTTATTATTCCTAATGTCTGTACCGTTGTTTTTCAGAAAAAACACCACACACTATTTACAATGTGCCGTCAAAGGTTGCTGATATTGTCTTTGAATAGCGCATCATCAAACAAATTTTAATGAAGGTAGGGATCTTAAATGCTTCTGATACAGATGAAATGCCTGCCTTAGTAATTAAGAATGAGCAATTGGACTAATATCAGTTTTTGTTGACATTTGAAGCTATCCTAAAAAAAATGAATAATTTCTACCTGCTAAAAATACACTAGAGTTCAGCCGGTACCCAAAAAAGACAAAAAGACCTTGCCTTGCCAAACAACTACCGACCAGTTTTAGTAAAATAGAAAGTTATTGAACAGGCTACCATTTCTCATCTTCTAAAATATTCTTATTAGCGCTTATCAATATGGCTTTCATAAGCAAAAATCTTCTACCTTATATCACACTTATTTAAAACAACGCTATTGAACATTTCTGAGATGCTCTAGTGGTTGCATTTGACATATCCAAGGTATTCAACCGTGTTGGGTAGGGCAGATGGTTGGTTAAGCTACGCTCTTATCCTATATCTGAAAGCTTTTATCTGTGGCACTGATGTTTTCTGAGAGAGCATTCTTTACGAATAGCAGCTGAGGAGTTTGGTTCTAATATCTTTACTATCAACGCCACTGTGCCCCAAGGCTTCGTTTTCTTTCATTTTTACATTAATAATCTGCTAAAAAGGACCAGAAATCTACTGGAAAAGACCAGGACTCCAATCTTCAGCTTCGCAGATGATAGTACGCTTATTCTTTCATTCCCTTTGAAAGCCCAAACATCAGCAAATAGGGGCAGACAGCAGGAGTTGATCAATTTAACAGAGAGTTGGAAAAACTGTATCTTGGGATGACAATAACAATGTAGAATTTAACGCTGCAAAAACCCAAACGAAACATTTTTCTAAAAAAGTTAACATTACAGATCCCAACATCATTGGTTGTAGTGACTCTCTACTGCTCTAGCAGTGTTACTCAACTTGCTGGGCGTTGACTTAGGAGCAAATATGTCTTAGCATCAACACTTTGTAGAAGCTAAAAAGTTTTACACTCTACAACTTTCGGTCCTGTATCAAGCTCCCTTTAGAATGGTTTGCCTAGAATTGTGTTTCCCACCTAGTACAATTTGCAGGGATTTAAGACCAACGTAAATCATTTTTCTCACACATGCGTCGCTCCTGTAGAGCTTTAGATGTTTCTCTGCAGCTTGTATGTTGCCCATAGAAAACAGAAAAATCTTAATAATATTGCAGAGATTCTTAAAATTATTGTGTTTTTTGCTGTCAGTTTTTATGAAATTATCTTAATTTGTTTTTTTTTCAATTTTCGATAAGTTTTACATGTGTGATGTACGATAGGGATATTCGAAATATAAGTGTAGTAAACGCGTTATACCATAGTACAGCACTCGAATTTCACTTATATTTACTAGTCCAATTGACATTGAGGGCCTAATAATATATAAAGAGCCTACTAATTGAATTCAGTAAAAAAGTTATGGGGGCTTGCTGCTAAAATATAATTAACCTATCCTTATTTTGATAAGTTTATATCTAATCGACATCGAGCATTCTGCCAATCAGTGACAGGGAGGCGCCTAAGCCGCGCAAGTTTTGGCACTACAGATGTACTAAATGGGAAGAACTCATGGAATATTTTCGAGCTTCCCCTTGACTGGACGTTTGTTTTAGATCCGACGACCCATCTGACTGCGCTAACGAGGTTTCCGATGTTATTTTGGCTGCTATGGACGTTTACATTCCTTTTTCGAAGAAATGCCCTTCCAACGGCAAGCTTTGGTTTGACAGAAGATGCAAAGAAACTGTTGCTTCTAAACATCTTGTCTACCGACAATGATGTGACAATCCTAACGCCATAAATCTTAACATCTTTGTACGTGCCCGGAACAGATGCAAAGAAATTATCGACGAAACTAAGGAGGCACACAATCAACGAATTAGAAACTTCTTGCTTGCCTCAACAATTTCAAGTCCTTTTGGTCAGTCGCTAAGGCAGTTAGCACTATACCACCACTCACAATGCCCGACAATTCTATTGAAACAACACTTGTTGAGAAAGAGAAGTTGTTGGCTGAATTCTTTGCTTTACATTCTACTGTTGACTTCCAAGGAAAATCATCACCTACTATTCCCCCATAGGGTATTCAAGGATGCTCGATATTGTCTTCAAACAGCGTATCATAAACGTATTTTAATGAAGCTAGAGGTTTGGTACGATAGATTGTTGGCTAAACTACGCTTCTCTGGTATGTGTGAAAACTTTTGTTTATGGCTGTCAAGTTTCCTCAAATAGCGTTCTTTACTAGTCACAATCTCTCAAGTCTCCTCCTTTGTCATTTATATTAACGATCTACTCGAAAAGATCAGGAATCCAATCTTCAGCTTTGTAAATGATAGCATGCTTATCTTATCATTCATTTTAAATGCTCGAACATCGGCTACTTATGCAAATATCCGCAGACAGCAGTAGGTCTTTAAACTTAACAGAGCTTTTCAAAAGCTGGGAATTTTATTTCGAACTAGAAAGCTTTACCCTCCACAACAACTGTTAATTCTGTACAAAGTTTAAATTCGACCAACAATGGAATATTGCTCCCATATTTGGGGTTCTGCTCCCAACCATACAATGCATTTGTTAGATTGTATTCCGAAGAGAGCTATTCACCGGACTGGAGATCGGCAACTGGTTAGCAACGTTGATTCATTGGAACATCGAAAAACTTTAGGTGACTTGAGTCTATTCTACAAATATTTTCATGAAAAGTGTTCGATAGATGTAGCCCGCTTAATTCCTCTCAAAGCGGTGCATGCTAGAAATACACGTCGCCCTAATACTTCACATTTGAATTAAGTTTAGCTTGTTACTTCTCGTACAATCCTTTTTAAGCAGTCTTTTATATGGAGAACCTCATTTCTTTCGAATAATTTGTCCAGGACTGTGTTAACTTCCTGAAAGTTCGTAAAGCAAGCAGCAGTAACCCAGATTTCGTTTAATAAGAACAATTCATTCTCGAATGAATATGTTTGTAAACTAGAGTTTATTTGGTGCTCAAGCTATGTGAAAGTAGTCACAGTCCTAGTTAGTACAATTTGTAATCATTGTCTTTTTGACAAAGATTATCAGGAGTGGTGAAACCTTAATCACGTGGAACTTAAAAAATTTTATCACTGCGACCTATTTGCAGTTTATAGAAACTGACAGCCCCAATCTCTTTCTGGCTCCTAGAACCAAAGTATTTCTGGATATATTATTTGTGAATTAGAGTAACCGTCGCATAATGCAGAGTTATATAAGTTTATGAATCACTTCTACTTTGTAGACTTAGTCAAATATCATAAGACATTTAGGAAGCGGTCAATAGTAAGGTAATGTATGTAAATGCATCAATTGCGAAGCTTCTACCTACAAGCAGTAACGACCGCTTACCCGCAAAATTTCCTCTTTATAATTCCGAAAATATTTCTTTTGCCACGGTATAAATATGCCCTTTTAGGGCACTACAAATATTTTTTGGATAAAGATTATTATTCATTTTTTTTCTAATTTTTAACATGCAACACAAAGGAGGCTTTAGGCTGAGGTGTGAACAACGCAACAGCGGGCAAAACATGTATTTTTGTAATCTACAACTGAAACGGTATTCGTTAAGAAAACAACTGACATATGCACTATTTCGAGCCTACTCACAATCAGTTTTCGCAGTTTCTTTTTGCCTCTTCTATAATATATATAAAATGCAACGTCTCTCTGTCTGTCTGTCTGTCTGTCTGTCCGTCCGCTAGTGCGCTTATCACTGGAGAACCACTTATCCGATTTACGTACTTCTTTTTTTTAAAAAACATACATATGTTCTCTGGCCAGGTTATAGGCTATATTTTATTACGATAGGTAGCATAAGGAATGAGCAGTGCAATACACAGCCTAAACCATTAATTATGGAACAATATTATGTAGCAGAGAATATCTATACTCTATAATCTACAATATATATATATATATATATATATATATATATATATATATATATATATGTATATATATATATATATATATATATATATATATATATATATATATATATATATATATATATATATATATATATATGTATATATATATATATATGTATATATGTATATATATATATATATATATATATATATATATATATATATATATATAATGTAATGTTTCTCTGTCTGTCTGTCCATTAGTGCGTTTATCACGCAAGAACCACTTATCCGATTTACGTGTCTTTTTTTAAATCCATACATATATACTTGGGTCAGGTTATATAATAATAATAATCTATATCTATAATATATATGAAATACAACGTCTCTCTGTCTGTCTGTCTGTCAGTTAGTGCGCTTATCCCTCGAGAACCACTTATCCGATTTAAGCGATTTTTTAAATTCATACATATGTTCTCTGACCAGGTTATAGATATATATTTTATTACATCTATAATATATATAAAACGCAACGTATCTATGTCTGTCTGTCTGTCTGTCCGTTAGTGTGCTTATCACTGGAGAACCACTTGTCCGATTTTCGTACTTTTTTTTTTTAAAACCTACATATGTTCTCCTGCCAGGTTATAGGCTATACTTTATTTCGATAGGTAGCATAAGGAATGAGCAGTGACGATAATAGTGAATGAGGTCGGAAAAAAGTTTGCCGCTAGCGAGTTCTCTTGCAATACACATTCTAAACCATTTAATATGGAACAATATTATGTAGCAGAGAGTAGTATAGCAAGCGGGGTTCTAGGACACCTCGATGGCCACTTTTTTACCCGACCTTGACCACTAGCCGAAGAAGTGAATTCAGGAGTTGAAAGTCATTTGGGTCATGTCTTCTGGAAGTTGTTTCAGGAAGGTGTTTCTTCGTCCGCATAAGTGGTGTTAGTTACGTTTTCCTTGACCTTTGACCTTTCTACCTGAGAATCCGAAGAGGTGACGTCAATGACGTCACAAGTCCAGTGGTTGTTGAACAGTGCCCTATTGGCACATTTGACCTTGAAGAAGTGTTTACCTGTACCTGTTGTCACCTAATTACCTGTATTCACCTGTTTACCTGTTTACCTGTACCTGTTGTCACCTAATTACCTGTAATTACCTATCTGAAGAGGTCTTCAATGACGTCACAGTCCAGTGGATGTAGCTCAGTGCCTTTTTGTCACTTTTGACCTTGAGGAATCTTGCAATTGGTATATATGTGTGTTAAATGTTGTGTATTAAATTAAATAAGTTAAAAAAAGTGATGTCTGTAGTAGGATTAGAACCTGCATATGTTGTGTGTAGAACTGCAAAACTGGGGACTTAACCTACTTAGCCAAATAGGATTCGTAATAGAGAATGCATTAATTGGGATGACATAAAAAAGGATTGGTGAATAATATGTGAAAAGTCTGCAAAGTTGAAATTTGTACAAGAAGTAGTCGTCAATGACGTAAATTGTCCAGTGGATGTTGAATCAGTGCCTTTTTTTGTCAATATAAGTTGTCGAAAAGGTGTAAAATTAGAGGTAAATATGTGTAAGATAGGTGTAAATAAATGTGAATAGGTGTAAGTGTGTATGAGAAGAAGTCTGCAAGAAGTGTCGTCAATGACGTAATATGTCCAGTAGTTGTTGAACAGTGTCTTTTTGGCAATATAAGTTGTCGAAAAGGTGTAAAATTAGAGGTAAATAGGTGTAAGATAGGTGTAAATAGGTGTGAATAGATGTCTTAAGAGCCTACAAGAAGTGTCGTCAATGACGTAACAAGTCCAGTAGATGTGGAAACAGGGTATCTTAACTTCATTAAAACTTTAATAAACTTTCATTAGAGGAGAAGTTGCATTAGCTGTTATTGGTCTCGTTGTACGAAAGTAGGCGTAACCTGATAAGAAAAGTGTTAATTTGATAGGTTGAATGTGTATGTAGTGTAAAAGAAAGATAAGAAACTTGTTGTTGGTTGGTTGACTATGTAAAATGGATGGATAAGGCATGTATTTGATTGGTTTGTAGTGTATAGGTGTGATAAGAAACTTTTAATTGGTTGGTTGAATAGGTAAAATGGCTTCCATAAGGCATGTATTTGATTGGTTTGTAGTGAATAGGTGTGATAAGAAACTTGTATTTGGTTGGTTGAATAGATGGAATGTGTGTTGATAGCACTTGTTTGTTATTTTGACTAGTAAAAGCTGTGGTGTGAAAGAGGATGAGTAGGTAATATATTAGTTGGAAATGTGTGCAAAAAGGCTTTATTAGGTAGTATATTTGATGTAAAATTTGTTAAATGTTCCCCTATAAAGTTGTTTGGCGTCTAAAAGTCGGTAAAAAAGCTTGAAAAAGTAAACAAGTGGCGCCGTAAGTCTGTAAAAATGTGTGAGATAAGGCAAAATGTAAACAAAATGTATGAATAATGTGTGATTCATGGTACTTTTTGTAAGTAAAATTGAGTAAACAAGTGACTCGTTAGGTCATCAAAGTAGATAAGAAAGGTCAAAAATAGTTGATAAGAGATGAGTGAATGTATGTGAGAATGTAAGAAATAGCAAAAAAACTTGTATTAATAGGAAAATTCCATGCAAATAATTGAAAGAGCAAGAAATTTTAGTTGGTTGTAGTTGAATGTAAACGCAAAAGTTGTTGTTTGTCCTCAAGTTATGATATGAAATGAGCTTAATCTAGTTGGGGCTCGTTGAAATGTTGTGTGTGTGTGAACTCGTTGGATTTTGCTATAATATGTTATATGAGATGAAAGCAAGTTAAATAAGTAATATTTGTCAAGAATCGTAAAATAAGTACGAAATGAGCTTAAATGAATCTCAAATGAGTTTTTGGTTTGTAATAATAATAGTAAAATATTAAATGAGCCTAGCTTTTTATCGTATGTGTGGGAACGTTGTAAAAGGTTTTGTTGAGCCTAACAAAAGTATAATTTGGTCTCGTTGTATTGTAAATCTTAGTAAAATATTTGTTAAAAATGAGCTGAGCCTAGCCTCGCCTTTGACTCGTTGTGTGGGAACGAGAGGAGAATAAAACATACAAGTATGAGAACACAGAGTTTTATTCAAAACTGTTTGAAATGCATTTGAAGCCTCGTCTGATTAAAAAATCTTTACAAAACTACTATATATAAATTAAAAAGGAGAAAATTATTCTACTTACTAAAAATACTTAAAAGTACAAAATATCTATAAAACAATAAAACTAACTAAAATGTTAAGATGTAAAAAAATCTTTACACCTATATATATATATATATATATATATAGAACTTAAAAAGGAGAAAATTATTCTACTTACTAAAAAATACTTAAAAGTACAAAATATCTATAAAACAATAAAACTAACTAAAATGTTAAGATGTAAATGTAGAGCCTGGTACGAAATGATACAAAAACCTAAATTAAATGAGAGAGTTCAACAAAAACAGATAAGAAAGATCAAATATTTATCGATAAGAGGATGTAAAATGTATTGGATAAAATATAAATTGCAATGTTATGTTTTACTAATAACTATATATTTGATTAGAAATATTAAATAAATGCGAGAGAGAGTTCAACAAAAACCGATAAGAAAGGTTAAAATTAGTTGATAAGAGGATGTAAAATGTATTGGATAAATTAATAAAACAACATTTTAGATTCTTACTTAAATACTTAAAAGTACAAAAATAAATAATATGTTGCCTGGTACGAAATGATACCAACAAAAACCAGTTATAAAATTAAATGAAAGTTCAACAAATTTGATAAGAAAGATCAAATTTTTGTCGATAAGAGGATCTAAAATGTATTGGATAAAGTACAAATTGCAATGTTATGCTTTACTAATAACTATTTGACTAAAAATTATGAATTGCTTAATAGTATATATAAATGAGAGAGTTCAACAAAAACAGATAAGAAATGTTAAAATTAGTTGATAAAAAGTAGATTCGAAAGCATTAAAATAATTGAAAGACCAATAAATTTGTCATAAATTTAAATGTGTAAAATATTTTGTTTCCAAGTTACTACTATCACTAATTATTTGATATTTGTATAAATCAAAATTTGTTTCCAAAAGAACAAAGATTTGACTAATAATACTACTAAATAGGAATACTTTGGAACTGCTGTTGTTGCTACTGTTGTTGCTACTGTTGTTGGCAGAAGACATTTAGTTAAATAGAGAGAGATTTCTTTATTTCCAACAATTTCGATAATTATATAGTAGTTTTACATTGGATAATGCACAATGCCATGGATTAATATCCTTATGAAAATAACATTCTGGAATCATTTTAAATTGACTTAATTTAGGTTCTTGTTCAATGGGAATGTTGTGTATATTGTCCTCATTTAAGAATTTCTTTAAAATATTCACTTTTGCATTTCCTTTGACGTAAATTCGATATGGAGTTTGATAAATTTTCAATACATCTTGTAAAATGGGTTCGATATCGTTTATTTCAACAAATCCATTTTCCCAACATAATCCGTGATATTTGTCTGACCAATCAATCAATTTTTGATCTTTAGCATTAGATATCATAGTTCTCGAGAATGGTGGTTTAAATAAATAATTTGCACAACGATGTCCATCATAAATTGCCAACTCTTTGATTACATATCCAAAAGAACAATTATATCCTTGAATGTCAATAAACACATCTGATTCAATCATATTGAAATCGAATGACTGACTAACTGAATAATAATATTTTTTGTTCAAGTTAAACGTTTAAACTGATGACTATATTAATAAATAATTCGTTCTATTTTTATATTTTAAACTTATAGATTTGTTTTGCTTAATTAGTTTTGATTTATTGCAAAAACAAGTCAATTAGTCAATAAAAATATAATGATACGAGATAAATATCGAAAAATATGTTTTTAATAACAAATGGAAATTTTGCATGATGCAAGTACTGATAAACTTGTGTAATTAGTATATATTTCTAAAAAATGCATATCGGATGATTAATAGCCTGTATTTAATATATAAACATACACAAGTCATATGTAGAGTCAATTACAATTTTTGTTTGTTGTGTGAAGATTCTAGTTAATTTGAAACGAAATGATCTTTTTCGCAGTCGACATAATAGATGAGGAGACGTCATTAGACATGTTGTATGTGTTATTAAAAGAGTTCTTCAAGTAAGTATGAAGCGTAAAATTCACCTTTCTAAACTTTTACTTGTTTCTTGTCTAACATATTATTATTATTGATTTTCAGAGATATTTTGTTTGAAATAAGAAGAGGACAGAACACGATTCATTTGTGTTTGGAGGAGGAACCGACACGAGAAGAATGGGAGGAATTTGACAAGTTACCTGTGAAAATTGTTTTTTACGATGTAATTCTTAGGTAGTCTGTTAAATAAATACAACTATCTTATAAACATTGCTTTATTTTATAACCAAATTAACAAATTACTAGAGCTTAAACTTATGAATATATACTAATAGATAAATCTTAAAAAACTAATAATAGATAAATATAAGTTTCTAAAAAATATCAAATGATTATCATATGATTAATATCCTGTATTTAATATATAAACACACAAGTCAATTACAAATAGAGAAGAAGAAAGGCAAGTTGATATTGATTCTCAAGAATTGTTCAAGAGAGTAAAATTTTCATTTTTTATATTAACACATTATAACGCAAAAAGCAGAAGAGGAAAGTCTGATCAAAGTAGCAGTTTTTCGAGAAAAAGAACCTTTTGTTTGTTGTGTGTAAAGATTCTAGTTAGTTTGAAAGCAAAAATATGATTTTAATATTTGAATCTGAAGATTTGAATGCCTTATCGACAAATATCTTATTACTCCAAGAGTTATTCAAGTGAGTATGAATAGTA
>CM032456.1:137906188-137929188 GCA_019049505.1 Pachyrhynchus sulphureomaculatus
ATTTGTTTGAATTCGACAACGCTGACAATTCTTCATTGACACGTCTTAGTACCATATTAACATGGAAACATTCACATGTATCGGGTCCTTCTCGAACTCCAGGATGTGACCATACACATGATATGTAATGTGTTTCTAAATTATTCGTAACTTGTTTGCGATCGATAAAAGGTGTTAAATATTCTCGATAAGATATTAGTCGAATCCTTGTTTCACAACAACATGCTAATTTCTTGACAAAATCATCAATTTTTCTACAAGTTTTATATATTAAATCATCTTGACTGAATAAAATTCATTTTTGCAAATAAGATGAAATCTTTGACAATTTAATGTGTTATACTGAGATTCTCCTATAATTCTTGATGATAAGGTTTTAAAAAAAAAAAACAACGATTGAGAAGGGATATGTATATTTAAATGGATATGTTTGGTTAGTAGTCAGTATTTGATAAACATAAAATCAAATAAACAATGAGTGAAGATCGTCAACAATTATATGTAGTAACAAAAAGAAATGGACTTTGGATTAATCGTAATGCTGTCGAATTAACACCTGGTAAATTGTTAAGTGGAGTCGGTTTATATCAAAATGGAGGATGTATAGCATGTGGTGTTCGTGATAACGACCTATTTTCAGGGGGACAACAAGGAATGCATTCGAAATGTCAGGATATCTGGAAGACTGGTACACATGATCTTATAGATAAACATGTACAATCAATAATTCCAAGACCGATTGGGGAACGAGAATACCAACAACGACAACGAGAACAAAGAGGCAACCATTAGAAACTCCTTGTTAATTCTTATTACCTTTTATTTTTTAAGTAATAGATATATGTATATTTGTCTTAATAAAGTCCTTATATCCTTAAATATTTAATGTTTTGTTTTTCTAGTATAAAGTCCTTATATTCTTAATACTTTTAGTATTTTAAATAGGAAATAATAAAACACACATGTTTGAAATTGAAAATATTTATTAAACTCGCTCTTTCAATAATTTTTCTGCAAATTATTCAGTTAACATTGGAAAAATTCCTTAAAAAATTTATTAAATACATATGATGTTGATATTATGGGATGAATATTGATAGCCATGTCAATAGTGTCATACAATTTGTAGTACTACATTGAACTTTAGCATTGTAAATGAGATTATGATCTAAACAGGAAGGTTTTGTAGGTTTAAATGTTGGCATGTTCCATACATTTAAAGTATCTATATCAATCATCTTGAAATTGGGATTAGTATGCAAATTAGTAGTAGAAGCAGCAATGTTGTCTTGAACGAATCGAAAAACATGTTTTCCTTTTACATACAATACATCAATATTGTCCAGTACTCTATCTAAAATTTCTCCAACTTGCTTGTAATCTACATAGCCGGAAGAATATCGTAAACCAAGTTCCTTTTCAGTCTTACAAACAGCTCTTTTATTGAGTCGAGATAATTGAGCAAAGGGTATTTTCGGTTTCAATACATAATGAGTTGTCTGTAAACCATTTGATATCGTAATTTCTTTAGCATGGAATTCTTCCACATACACATCATGATTATCATCATCGGCAGCAAATAAAAAGTTAAATCCCTGAATATCGAGAACAGCCAACTTCATCGTGTCACAGTTACTTTACAACTAATAAAACTTTTACAAAGCAAACATATATAATATGACCTCTCCACAAAAATTGTTTACCTGAATTGATTTCAATATTAATCTTATTTTTATATTTTAGGGAATGGAATAAAAAATAGTTAGGTCTCTAGAAAAGTTTAAATTATTAAAACAAAAGTTTTATACGAGAGAAATATCTATTTTCTTCTTAAAGGTATTTATAAAATATCTAACATCTAAACTATAATATCTGGTATCCTAATTTAATTATATCCTCCCAACTTAAATATTCATTATCATCATCATCATCATCATCATCATCCACATCCATTTCACTCTCTGTTTGTTCAATCATCTGTTCATCCTCATCCATTTTCTCCTTTAACCATTTTTCTTCTAATTTACTAAGTGGGATTTCATCATCGTTGTCATCATCATCATCATCATTTTTATCAACTTGAACTTTTTGTTGTAGTAATTTTTCTCTTAATAAATTTAAGGGTAAATGTTCTTCCTCTTCTTCGACAATTTCCATTTCCCTTAATTCCAGTAGTCTTAGTAACTCCATATTTCTTTTAATAACGTTGTTGGCATTTACTTCTTCTTCATTAAAAAGCGACATTATTAAGTATTGGAGCAAGTAACTATTAGACGAATGAATTTTGTATTGATTTTAATACCTTTCTATACACCTATTATATAGGGGATTTAATCACATCATACATAGTCGTCATGAGAGTCAATTAGTCTATTAAAAATATAAATAATCAAATATGTAAACTAGTGGAGTCGTTTTGTCTGTAAAAATGTTGTCTGATAAGGTTTTTAAGTAAACAAGATATCATTAATTTATTGCTCAAACTAGTCACATAAATTTTCCAAATATCAACTGACATGATTTATTTTTTTACTGTATTTACTATATAAGCATTAAAATTTCTTACTCAGAGTCAAATTTATTTGTTGTGTAGTGAAACAAATAGTTGCTTCTAAAAATGTTGATAATTTTTGAATCTGAAGACATTAAAGTGTTACCTATCAAAACGTTATATATATTAATAAAAAACTTATTCGTGTGAGTATTGTTTCATATAATTTACTACTTATATATTTAGCTTTGATTTTAATGATTGACTTAATTAATATATAGATTATTATATCTTTTATTTCTTTCACAGACGTGGTGTGCATAAAATTGAAATTGTAAATAATACTAATCAAATTAATGTATTCTTGGACGGGGATGAACCACCAACTAACAAATTGGAAGAAATTACCTGGATATTACCGATAAGGTATCTACACGTAGAGGCAGAGAGTGCAGAGGATGAAAAGACATTTTTGGATGCAATCCAAAAGTATCCAGGGATAAAATCCTATATATTAAATAATAAATATACCTTATAGTTTGTAAACGTAAAAGTTTTTGTTTTCAAGTTACTAATAAACTGTAAAACATTTACCTTTGTTTTATTTACAATTTACATAGCCGGAATAATAGTTAGATATAAGATACATGAAAGTATTTAGTTATTCTTTTAATATTGGTTTCAACTGAAAATGACTTGGGTAGTAGGAGTAAAATAAAATAATCTTAAAATTTGTCTTGATTCGTTATATCATAGAAAAACGAGATAGAAATCGATAAAGAATGAATTCCTCAACAAGTTGTCCTTCATGTCAAAGTAAAATAACATATTTGGGTCATAAATCTTATAATCAGAATACATATTGTTCCAATTGTACTCGGTATTAATCAGGCTTCATGGCAAACTGTACGTAGTCTAGGATATATACCAAAAGATACTTTGGAAAGACAAAAGAACAAATTGGAAAATGAAACCAAGAATCAATTTACTAACTTAATGCCAAATAATTAATATATATCTGTAAGAGACTGAATTGAATCATCATAAAATGTGATAGATGTGTTTTATTTATTTGTACTATTTAGTAAACTTAATAAAAAACATGTTATTACTTAAACATATCGTCTATTTTATAACTGAATACAATTTTGCAAGTATTAACTAATTACATACTATGTGATTTCATAAATCTGAGATTATTCTTCGATAAGATACCAAATAGTCGTTCGTTCGCATTTGTAACAATAATCTCGTAATCTGAGTCGAGGTCGAAGTTGTCGAACAGAATTATTACGTCTAATGATTAAATTTACTTGAGCTATATGTGGTTGAAAAGGTATATTTTTTCGATTCTCTCCAACAACCACTACATAAATAAGTAAAATTCATATTTGTTAGCAGCAATTGTTATTTCTAAGACTATTTCTAAGATACTGATTTGTTATTCCTCAAGAAGATACCACATAGTTATACGAGCACACTGATTACAATAAACCCGTATTCGAGTTCGAGGTCTTTGATAATTTGCATATGGAACTCTGTGTGTTTCTCTCCAACAACTACTACATAAATAAGTAAAAAATTCCATGCAGATAATGTCAAGAGTAGCACATACAATGATAAATTATATTACTATGCAATGAGTAGTTCAAATGCACCAATGCTCAACTATTAAATTTTAACTTTCTCCTTCTCGCAATTTTCTATTTTGTCTTCTACACGTCGACAGTCGAATAATATATTTGTCTTTCGAGTCCAAAAGTACTTCTTCTCGTTCTAAGCAGTCTTTTAGATTTACGAAAATTTTCGTTTCGTCTTTCCTCTGTTGTTTTAAATCCTTTTGACATTTGGACAAATCGTTATCTAACTGATAGATTTCACGAGTCAGATCGGTCAAATTACTTTTAAAATTTTCAATTTCCTCCTTTAAATCGGCAATTACGACATATGCTACTTTGTATTTTTCTTGACAAATTTGCAATGTTTCCGTTAGATTGGTTCTCAATAAATACAAATCCGATTCCAATTTGATATTTTCCTTGAGCAGAGCAATATGTTTCGTATAATTTAACGACATTGTTAAATTCACAGCCAGGTATTCGTATTCTAGAATTTTTCCCATACAAATATCATTAACAGCTTGTTCATTGTCGTATAAATCCATATAATTGTCCAGTGACTTAATACAATCCTGATACAAATTTAAACTGGTATTATAAAGTGAATGACAATCCTCTAATAAATATTCATAATTTTGATTACAAGTATTATTGACATCGTCATCGTAGTTGTTTGTACTTTGAACAACAACAACAATAACGAGAACAAACAATAGACAGGTAGAGAACATTAGTGTGGTCAATATGAGCGAATGATAAATGAATCAAAAAACTTATTTAGCGTCTGTTTTTATAGAGATCGTGTTCTCCTCCCGAGAACCTCTTGAAGTCTCTAAAAAATATGGAAAATGTAAAATTTAACTGTTTAAAATGTGGATGTAAAGTTAACAAAAAATATAAATAGTTACTATCGAGATCGAGTTAGAATACGTAAATATTGTACATATTGTTTAATTAATTTTGTATATAGGAAAAATAGCCTAATTTCCATGCTTCTATCAAATACAACTATAAATAGTAGGGAGAGATAACTTGTATAAAACATTTCATTAATACACATCATATCATTCATTCAAAAATGCCAGTTATTGTACGAGTAAAATGTCCACAATGTAAAGGTGAAAGTGAAATACGAAATCAAAAATGTTTGTCATGTGTGGTCAAAGATCGAATCAAACAGAACGATGGAGCAAAGAACGTACCTGCTTACTTTCTTTCCTTTGGCAAAGAAGAACGAGGAATCGAGAGAGAGAGAAATGCTGCTGCAAGACACGGAAACAGATAGCATCCATTTCCTGTTAATTATATATAAAAACATACATCAAATACAATCATATTATTTGTATACTTGCTATTGACACATACATTATAAAATAATGGCTTGTCTAAGAGCTTGGTGGAATGAAATATCCAATTTTCCCGATTTACCTGCGAAATTTATCATTTATTTTCAAGATTTTGTCAATTGGAATATCATTTCACGAAAACAACATTTAGACGAAGATCTTATACGAACTTGTATCAATAAAGTCAATTGGCAACTTATCTCCCAATATCAGCAATTAAACGAACGATTTATGGAGGAATTTGCCGGAATGTTGGATTGGAATGCCATCAGTATCCATCAAAACTTGACTGAAGATTTTATCCGTCGACATAGAGAACGAGTTAATTGGAAATTTATTCAAAAATTTCAACGAGGAATCAGTCCCACCTTTTTACAAGAAATGAAACCCTACATTGATCAACTTGAAAATTGTTGTTGTTAAATCTAAGTTATTCTTTTTATACTTAATAAAACCTTTTTCAGTACAAATTGTTTTTTGTTATTTTTAACTACATACTGCTAACACTTTTATCATTGCATAAAACACGATTTATGATATTTTTACATTCAATGTATTTGAATTTATTCCTTATCTGCTAAATTTTAACCTTCTTATCTGTTTTGAACTCTCTTTTATGTTATAAAAAGATTGAATTGGTAAATACAAGCAATTGTCTGCGTTTTCCTCTCTGAATATATTTTGTTTTGTGTGTGTAATTACTTAAACAGGTGAGTTTAACAGGTTTTATATTTATACATCATATCTAATTGGAATTGTTGTTTGCAGTATGTCCTCTTTAAACGTTGAATCTACCATGCCTACAACATCTTCATCTAATCTAATAATTGATATGGATACAACAATTCCTACTACTACTACTACTCCTAAGGAAAAATTTCCACTTGCTAAAAATATATTTTTGGATGGTCTTACACATATGGGACTACTCAAATCTCTCAAGAGATTTGAAAACGTACACCTCTATAATGATGTTTAAACATGAAAATAGTAGGGAATCATTAAAGACTTTTAGACAAAACCTGCACACATTAACAATTGTGAATAAAATGCAACAACAACAAAATTATAGACTATTTGAACGTTCACCACTATCTCAATTGTATTTTTCATTAATATTTGACTCGATTGAAAATTTTGATGAAAAGAATATCATCGACTGTATAAAGGAAATTCCAACAGAAATATTTGAACAATTTCCATCGGTAATTGTTATCCCTAATAAGTACAATCTTAAGGACATTATTTGGAAAAGTATGCAAATACAAGAGATAGATTTAATTTCAGCCGTAAAATATGTAAAGACTCAATTTAAATTTTTCACCTTATTGTCCAAATACAACCTTTTCAACCAATATGTCTTTTTACCTTATTATCCACAAATGTATGATAAAACTTACTTTTCCGACTTGTATGTACGTATAGAAAGAGCAATTCAAATACTCAATGACAACGATGACGACAAATCGAAAATAATTATTCCGGGAAATAATTCTTGTTGGAAAGCATACAAATCAGATGCGGGTTTCGATCTTTGTATTAAACACGACACATTTTGTCCCGCAGGGAAAGCTACAAAGATTGAATTGATTGAAAAAGTAAATATTCCTATAGGGTTCTATGGACAAATTATTGCGAGATCCTCTACGAATTCTATAGGAACTATACGAACAGGCATCGTAGATGCAACCTATAACGGACCTCTAATTATTTATTTTATATCGGATGAAAATATCTTATTGGAAAAGTATCGAAAAATTGCTCAATTACTTATATGTCCTTTGGTAAATGCATCGATCGAAAGAAATATTACGACTCTAAAAAGAAGTGTTATCAGAAAATCAAACAATTTTGGTTCTTCGGGAAAATATAAGATTCCCGCTGCTCAATTTTTGGGTGGACGACAATATTGTGCACAACCACAAACAGATATTGACATTGCAGAATTTAATCAATGTTTTAAAAAATTTAGTCTATTCAGATTCTTCCGATTCTGAATAATTTTACATTTGCTGTTGTACCTCTAAGAGTCTTTTTTTATCTATTATAGTACAAACTGTATTAGATTTATAGTTTTTTAATCTATTAGTATATAAAGTTTAACCTAGGAATAATTTGGTTATAAAATAAAACAATATTTATAAGGTATTTGGATTTTATTAAAGACTACATCTTTTTCATACAAAAAACTTTTTTAACAGGAAGCCTCGCAATTTCATCCCATACTTTTTGTGTCGGTTCCTTCTCCAAACGCACATGAATACGTCTCCTTTCCTTTTTATTTCCAACAAAATATCTCTGAAAATAAATATATTGCTAGTAAGATGATTTATGAATTTTACTATTCATACTCACTTGAATAACTCTTGGAGTAATAATATATTTGTCGATAAGGCATTCAAATCTTCAGATTCAAATATTAAAATCATATTTTTGCTTTCAAACTAACTAGAATCTTTACACACAACAAACAAAAGGTTCTTTTTCTCGAAAAACTGCTACTTTGATCAGACTTTCCTCTTCTGCTTTTTGCGTTATAATGTGTTAAATTGAAAATGGTATAATTTTCTCTCTTGAACAATTCTTGAGAATCAATATCAACTTGCCTTTCTTCTTCTCTATTTGTAATTGACTTGTGTGTTTATATATTAAATACAGGATATTAATCATCTGATAATCATTTGATATTTTTTAGAAACTTATATTTATCTATTATTAGTTTTTTAAGATTTATCTATTAGTATATATTCATAAGTTTAAGCTCTAGTAATTTGTTAATTTGGTTATAAAAATAAAGCAATGTTTATAAGATATTTTGGATTTTATTAAAGACTAACTAAGAATTTCAGCATAAAAAAAAATTTTCACAGGTAACTTGTCAAATTCCTCCCATTTTTCTCGTGTCGGTTCCTCCTCCAAACACACATGAATCATGTACTGTCCTCTTCTTATTTCAAACAAAATATCTCTGAAAATCAATAATAATATGTTAGACAAGAAACAAGTAAAAGTTTAGAAAGGTGAATTTTACTATTCATACTCACTTGAATAACTCTTTTAATAACACATATATCATATCTAATGATATATCATCATCTATTAATTCGACTGCGAAAAAAAATCATTTTTTACTTCAAAACTAGTGAGTATTACACAAACAAACAAAATTGTAATTTAATCGGTATAAGATGGGTGTTTATATATTAAATACAAATCATCCGATATGCATTTTTTAGAAATATATACTAATTACACAAGTTTATCAGTACTTGCATCATGCAAAATTTCCATTTGTTATTAAAAACATATTTTTCGATATTTATCTCGTATCATTATATTTTTATAGACTAATTGACTTGTTTTTGCAATAAATCAAAACTAATTAAGCAAAACAAATCTATAAGTTTAAAATATAAAATAGAACGAATTATTTATTAATATAGTCATCAGTTTAAACGTTTAAATTGAACAAAAAATATTATTATTCAGTTAGTCAGTCATTCGATATCAATATGATTGAATCAGATGTGTTTATTGACATTCAAGGATATAATTGTTCTTTTGGATATGTAATCAAAGAGTTGGCAATTTATGATGGTCATCGTTGTGCAAATTATTTATTTAAACCACCATTCTCGAGAACTATGATATCTAATGCTAAAGATCAAAAATTGATTGATTGGTCAGACAAATATCACGGACTATGTTGGGAAAATGGATTTGTTGAAATAAACGATATCGAACCCATTTTTTACAAGATGTATTGAAAATTTATCAAACTCCATATCGAATTTACGTCAAGGGAAATGCAAAAGTGAATATTTTTAAGAAATTCTTAAATGAGGACTATATACACAACATTCCCATTGAACAAGAACATAAATTAAGTCAATTTAAAATGATTCCAGAATGTTATTTTCATAAGGATATTAATCCATGGCATTGTGCAATATCCAATGTAAAACTACTATATAATTATCGAAATTGTTGGAAATAAAGAAATCTCTCTCTATTTAACTAAATGTCTTCTGCCAACAACAGTAGCAACAACAGTAGCAACAACAGTAGCAACAACAGCAGTTCCAAAGTTTTGGATTCCTATTTAGTAGTATTATTAGTCAAATCTTTGTTCTTTTGGAAACAAATTTTGATTTATACAAAAATCAACTAATTAGTGATAGTAGTAACTTGGAAACAAAATATTTTACACATTTAAATTTATGACAAATTTATTGGTCTTTCAATTATTTTAATGCTTTCGAATCTACTTTTTATCAACTAATTTTAACATTTCTTATCTGTTTTTGTTGAACTCTCTCATTTATACATACTATTAAGCAATTCAAAATTTTTAGTCAAATAGTTATTAGTAAAGCATAACATTGCAATTTGTACTTTATCCAATACATTTTACATCCTCTTATCGACAAAAATTTGATCTTTCTTATCAAATTTGTTGAACTTTCATTTAATTTTATAACAACTGGTTTTTGTTGGTATCATTTCGTACCAGGCAACATATTATTTATTTTTGTACTTTTAAGTATTTAAGTAAGAATCTAAAATGTTGTTTTATTAATTTATCCAATACATTTTACATCCTCTTATCGACAAAAATTTGATCTTTCTTATCAAATTTGTTGAACTTTCATTTAATTTTATAACAACTGGTTTTTGTTGGTATCATTTCGTACCAGGCAACATATTATTTATTTTTGTACTTTTAAGTATTTAAGTAAGAATCTAAAATGTTGTTTTATTAATTTATCCAATACATTTTACGTCCTCTTATCAACTAATTTTAACCTTTCTTATCGGTTTTTGTTGAACTCTCTCTCGCATTTATTTAATATTTCTAATCAAATATATAGTTATTAGTAAAACATAACATTGCAATTTATATTTTATCCAATACATTTTACATCCTCTTATCGATAAATATTTGATCTTTCTTATCTGTTTTTGTTGAACTCTCATTTAATTTAGGTTTTTGTATCATTTCGTACCAGGCTCTACATTTACATCTTAACATTTTAGTTAGTTTTATTATTTTATAGATATTTTATACTTTTAAGTATTTTTTAGTAAGTAGAATAATTTTCTCCTTTTTAAGTTCTATATATAGTAGGTGTAAAGATTTTTTTACATCTTAACATTTTAGTTAGTTTTATTGTTTTATAGATATTTTGTACTTTTAAGTATTTTTAGTAAGTAGAATAATTTTCTCCTTTTTAATTTATATATAGTAGTTTTTGTAAAGATTTTTAATCAGACGAGGCTTCAAATGCATTTCAAACAGTTTTGAATAAAAATCTGTGTTCTCATACTTGTATGTTTTATTCTCGTTCCCACACAACGAGTCAAAGGCGAGGCTAGGCTCAGCTCATTTTTAACAAATATTTTACTAAGATTTACAATACAACGAGTCCAAATTATACTTTTGTTAGGCTCAACAAAACCTTTTACAACGTTCCCACACATACGGTAAAAAGCTAGGCTCATTTAATATTTTACTATTATTATTACAAACCAAAAACTCATTTGAGATTCATTTAAGCTCATTTCGTACTTATTTTACGATTCTTGACAAATATTACTTATTTAACTTGCTTTCATCTCATATAACATATTATAGCAAAATCCAACGAGTTCACAACATTTCAACGAGCTCACAATAAGCTCATCTCATACTTATTTTACCACCTTTAGTAAATATCAACAATTTTACAACACTTTTATGCATTTTACTCAACTCATTATCAGCAATTTCTAAACTTTCTTATCCATTATTTAACCTATCAAAACTATTTTTAAGCTCATTTCATACTTATTTTACTTGCTAACAAATTTCATCAATTTTAATACACTTGTATGCATTCAAAACATATCCTTATCAACTATTTTTGACCTTTCTTATCTATTTTGTGACCTATCAGACCATTTAGAACATTCTAGCTATCACGTCATTTCTATTTTTAGAATAATTCGCAAAAGTGTTTACTTGGTTCAATTCAAGGAAATTAGCATAAGTCATACTTTTTGTTTACATTTTGCCTTATCTTCGACATTTTTAACTTTACGGCGCCAGTTATTTACTGTTTTCGCTCAAATTACAAGATTTTACATTGTATCATTGCTAATTTTAATACATTTACTTCTTTGCCTTTACAATTCAACCTATCAGACACAATTTCGAATAGATAACACACATTTTTTTTACCCTTCAACCAATCAAATTTATACTCTTATTAGCAACTTTTACACAACAACCTATCAAATACATGCCTTTTCCAATAGACAACACCCATTTTCACAGCTCACCTATCCAAATACACAGATTCTTATCTAATTTTACACATTCAACCAACCAAATACAACCTTTCTTATCTAGTTACGCCTACTCTGATAAGACCACACCAATAAGCATCTAAACTAATGCAACTTCTCCTCAAATGAAAGTTTACAAAGTTTATAATGAAGTTAAGATACCCTGTTTCCACATCTACTGGACTTGTGACGTCATTGACGATCACTTCTTGCAGAATCTCATATTACACCTATTTTCAACAACTTATTTTGCCAAAAAGGCACTGTTCAACAGCCACTGGACAATTTACATCATTGATGACTACTTCTTGCACTTTCTTAACTAATAAGGTTACACATATTCACATCTAACATTAAAAGACCTCTTAGACAAAGTATTTTTACCAAAAAGGCACTGATTCAACATCCACTGGACAATTTACGTCATTGACGACTACTTCTTGCACATCTTTCAACATACCTTTTTTTATGGCATCCCAACAATTGCATTCTCTATTACGAATCCTATTTGGCTAAGTAGGTTAAGTCCCCAGTTTTGCAGTTCTACACACAACATATGCTGGTTCAAATCCTACTACAGACTTCACTTTTTTTAACTTATTTCATTTAATACACAACATTTAACACACATTTATTCTAAAGACCAAGTCCTCAAGGTCAAAAATGACAAAAAGGCACTGAGCAACATCCACTGGACAAATTACCTCATTGAACACTTCTTCAGATATTACAGGTAAATTACAGGTAAATTACAGGTAAATTACAGGTATACAGGTACAGGTATACAGGTAAACAGGTATACAGGTAAACAGGTAAACAGATTACACATTTTCACCTATTCTTCAAGAAAATATGACAAAAGGGCACTGTTCAACAACCACTGGACTGTGACGTCATTGAAGACTACTTCTTGCACAGCTTTCAGCACTTCTTCTAGATTTCAGGACATTTTCAGGACTTCTTGTAAAAGGTCAATTAAAGGTCGCGGACTGAGAGTCCGCAGCGACCAGATGCCATCAAAGTGGTCCAGAAGCGCGTTTGTTATACTACTCTCCTAGAATTCCGATTTAAATTCCCATCTTTATTTGTCGAGACTCCACTTCGGCCATTTGGATTATACTTTACTTGATGTATATTAGTTTCGCCCTTTGGTCTGCTCTTTTCCAACAAATAATCAGACTCTTCAAGTTTTCTACATAACCCGGCGAGTTCGGCTACCGAATTAATATCTAGTAGAGCTAACCAATTGACGAAGCTAGGCAGAATATTCCTACGTATAAATTTAACTTTGGTACTTTCCAGAGGCTTGGTGGATAACCTACCAAATAAAGATTCCATGTGGGCGATAAAAATCACAGTGGACTCATTCTTCTTTTGTCGCCTCCTCTTTATTTCCGACCACAATTCTTCATCTTCATCACAGTGCAAGAAGTCCTTCTTTAACCTTTCTACCAAGGAATGCCAGTCGTTGACACTTGATTTTATGCTTCTAAACCAAATGAAGGCATCGCCAGTGAAAAATTCAACAGCAGAGCTGAAAAGTTCATCTTCCGATACTTTCCTAGCTTGAGCTATTTCAGTCAGCCTCTCCAAAAAAGGATAGAGTCTCTTTGAGTCTCCATTAAATTTCAATTGCCATTCGCTGACAGGAATATTTCTGGCTGCGCAATTCACGATTGGAGCTGGTACATTTATGACTGGGGTTGTAATAGGCAACTGTGGTAACTCATGACCAGGAGCTATCTTTTCTGCAAGATAAACGTGACTTAACCCGGTGTACAAGTGAATCATTTGGATCGCCGTCATAACTATCGATTAAGTTTTGGATAGAATTTAAACTCTTTTCGATACCAGCCGATTCCTCTTTAATAGACAGAGTGTCATCCCCTATCTTTATCGTTTCTCCGGGCTCATTAATTTCTTTACTTAAGATCCTCGTTAGAATCTTTCTTTTATCTGCGACCGGACGTTCTGAGAAAGTACGACGGATTTTCAGTTCATAGTCTAATTCATATTCCAGTAGGTGATTGACTTTAAAATTGAAGGCTTCCATGATAAATGTATAAAATTTAAAAGAATTGTTTGAAAAGTCGTGAAAATATTTTTCCTGTGCTCCCAATAGTCAAAATAAAAAATATGTAAAGACAACTAAAATATGTAAACTTCTTTACCAAACATTTAGAAAATCTTCAACAATTTTCAAAAAAAAATTTCTAAGTATTGCCTCGTATTAAAATTCCTTTACTAAATATTTTAACAATTTTCAACAAAAAATCTCCAAATACCGTTTCGTATAAGCAAAGTATTTTTAACATTCATGCAAAACATAGGTGAGAAAAAACGTACAGTTTTTTCTTCAGTTAACCGCATTTTAAAGTAAATAAATCCAACAGTGCAAAATTAGAGTAGACCAGCACATCCGCCAATCTGAACTATAAAGGTAGCATTTAAGAAAAAAGTAGGAATTACTTAAATTAGAGTCAATTAACAAAATTCAAATATCTATACCACCATCAGATAAATTTAAATAAATATTCCTTCAAATTTCCTGCTTTTGTCTTATTGCTATAGTGTAGTTTCGTTTAATAAACCTTATGAAATAAAAAAATATCTGAAAAGTTAGAGCTTTTACTTTGTTCGAAAGCTAGTACACTGAACCCCTTAAAAAATAAAATTCCAAAAGCCCCGCGTTGACAGCGTCATTTTGTGACATGTTTACTTGCCCTCATTTTGAGGCGCACTTCTTGCAGCCCCTTTTTAATTTCTGAGAATGAATTGAGTGAATAATGATTTTAAAAGAACTAAAGAAATTAAACAAACACTAGCTCAGTTTTCCTTGGTAGAGTAATACGGGTAAGAGATAATTTTTGTACGTCTTTTTGGAATTAGTTTATATTGTTGTTAAAAAAGTTTGGTTGTACTAATTTTTTGGGCACCATTCATTTTAAAATAGAAAGGATCTACTTTCAGCTAAAAAAATGAAAAAATACTGAAGTGTTATACAGTTGTTAATAAAAAGAATCAGTCTGGTACAACCCTTCTATCCTGAAAAGAAAGATAGGTGTACAGTGAAACACTAGCTTTATTCAACAAAAAGAAAATTTATTAATGATTTAAATTAAAAGTTCTAACCCTTGCAGTACAAGAATTACAAAAATTTTAGCCTAAAAGGTAGTTATTACTAAATAGAGTTCTTAAATCAGACATTTTACTTCTAAAACTTTGCTACACCCGAAATCGAAGAGTCGTGATATTCACTTCACGATTTATCAGTTCAAATTGATGTTAAAACACTTATTTGCGGGAAATAGATCTACTGATGTATATTCTGGTGACTTACGGTTTTCCTACGGGCTTCTAGGCCTTAAATTGAACACAAAACCACTTTCACACATTCCATCACTAATTTATCAGTATGGATTCACGATGAGAAGAGCCTACTTCGACTACTCCATGTAGAAAAAAACACACAAAGCCCACTACGGCTTCACGTTAAAAAACTCGTGCTCGACTTGGCTCTCGGAAAAATTGTCAGAAGCCTCTACTGCAGCTTGATGGACCAAGCCTGGCTACGGCTTGATGGGACTAAGCCCTCTCTGCGGCTTGACGGGAAAAAAGCCTAGATCTGCGTTCTGCAGACTCTTAAATAAGCCATGAGAACTCTGTCTCTAAAATGGCTACGCCGGATACAAACATTTGACCAATCACGACGTACTACGAATTGAATAAATTCGGTCGGAAACCCGCACTGCACACTGTACCACGAGCGGCTAGAAATTTCTGCGAAATACACTGCTCGATACAAAAATGAAAAGAAGTACATTATAAAGCCGAAAATCAGTAACATTACATGCTCTTAAAATCTAGGAAAAAATGAATGTTACAATAAATATATATATATATATATATATATATATATATATATATATATATATATATACATATATATATATATATATATATATATATATATATATATATATATATATATATATATATATATATATATATATATATATATATATATATATATATATATATATATATGTATACATATATATATATATATATATATATATATATATATATATATATATATATATGTATATATATATATATATATATATATATATATATATATATATATATATATATATATATATATATATATATATATATGTATATATATATATATATATATATATATATATATATATATATATATATATATATATATATATATATATATATATATATATATATATATATATATATATATATATATATACATATATATATATATATATATATATATATACATGTATACACATATATATATATATATATATATATATATATATATATATATATATACATATATATATATATATATATATATATATATATATATATATGTATATACATATATATATATATATATATATATATATATATATATATATATATATATATATATGTATATATATGCGTTAAAAGTCCCTAAAATAATTGTTTAAATATTCAATTTTAATAAGTGTCAATAATATTACACAAGTAATTTATAAAATTTCAAACATCATCGCTCCTGAAGCTAATATGGTTAGCTAAAACGCGCGTCGAGTGCAGAATAAATTGTTTGGTATAGTGGTGGTATATACTGATATGACTATATCTATATATATATATATATATATATATATATATATATATATATATATATATATATATATATATATTTATATTTATATATGTATATATATATATATATATATATATATATATATATATATATATATTTATATATATATCTTCCTTCTTCTTCCTTCAGCCGCCCTCTACCCACTGTCGGGTATAGGCCTCTCTCAAATCTTTCCATTTGTTCCAGATGTTATCCATTTGGTGATATCAACTACCTTTTTCTGTTGTCTAATCCATTTATTAGTTTTCTTGTCCTTCAAATTAACACTCAACATCTTCCTTTCCATTGTTCGTTGGTAACCTTGTAGTTTTTGTATTGTTCTTTTAGTTAAAACCCATGTCTCGGCTCCATACGTTGTAGCTGGTAAGATACATTGGTTATAAATTTGGGTTTTTGATCTTTGAGGAATGTTAATATTCAGTACATATTTCAATTTTCCATATGCTGCCCATCTCATACGTATCCTTCTTTCTATTTCAAGCTGCTGGTTTTCCTTTCCCATCGTTATTATTTGGCCCAGATAGATGTACGTGTTTACTTTTTCTATTGTTGAATGTTCAATCACTATATTTCATCATCATTGGTCTTCTCGTTACTCATGTACTTTGTCTTGGAGTAATTTATGTCAAGTCCCACTTTTCTTGCTTGGTGGTGGAGATCTGTGATCATCTGGATCATTTCATTCTTATTGTTTGCTATAATTCCAGTGTCATCTGCGAATGTCAGGTTGTTTAGCCAATCGCCAGCTATCACATCACATTTTGTGTGAAAATTCGTGAATGTTCTAAAAAATACCAGCCATGCCTCGTTAATGACATGAACGAGAGACAGATTTGAGAAATGAAATCGACGTAATTTATAAACTTTTATGACTTGTTTGTGATTTTTTCCTGCATAGACAGCTTCCCATAAAGTGAATGTCAAAGTCTTCAGGAACGTATTGCAACGTCATTCCTTACATAAATGACCAACTAAGCGGATTTAGTACACCATGTTAGTAGTTAATACCTATTTAATTTTAGCCCAGCTGAATATCTAAACTAGGGAGATTATCAAATACATTACCACAGATATATACTAAAACCTCTGGACGATGCAATAAACCTAAATTTCAGTAAAATAATTGGAAGATTAACCTTTGTATCATTACGAAATTATAAATTTTGTGTTTAAAGCCTAAGCAATTTTCACGATTTAGCGAAAACACCAGCTTGGCTACTTTTTACTTAAAGCTTTTCTTGTTCGTTATCAAAGGAAAGAGGGAGAAGTGAAACATAATGTCAGGGAACTACAGATAACGTAATTTTTCAACGGTATATTTAACTTTTTCTAATCATTTATCTTTTTTTTTTGGCACGTTATTGCATTATCAGGTGTCAACGGTAAGTAAAAAAGTGACAGAAAAGCTACTAAAAGCCGAAAATAAGGAAAAACAAATTGATCCATGAGACCGTGTTACCTGGAATAAAGAACAAACGGATATAATTAAGTATCGTGATGATAATAAAAGACGGGGACATTTTTTATAGGTGATGGTTAGGGGATAAGTGATTTTAAAATATATGAAATAATTATCAAATTTTGTTAAAAAAAGATTACCTTAATTATAATCCTTTATTATTTAAATCATATTAATGTTTATAAATGTTAACACCTTTTAAGTTAAACAGAAGGTGTAAACAAAATATTTTAATATTCTTGAATTTGAATAAAAAATATTTTTATAAAATAACCAGATGTCATTAAAAGGCTCTTTTAATATAAAATAATCATAGCTCACCTTTTATTTAACAATAATATATTTCTATTGCAACCAATAATTTATATGAGATGCTTAATATGACAGGCACCTAATATTTGTTAAGTTCAAATAATACTGCAACAGAAGTCTAGACATTGCTTACCTTCTAGTATTTATAGTTCCCTAAATTCGGAATGTAGCCCAAAACTGATTTCATTCCCCTCGCATACACTTCTTATATTAGATATATCTAAACTTCACCAACACCTTAATCGTGATAATGATCTTTACCTTTCACTAATCTGGGAAGAGATCCTTCATGAAGTCTTGTGCTCCCACCATCCCGATCTATGTGCTGACGGTATGATATCAGTTTGGGGCTAGATTCCAAAAAAGTCACATCTAGGAATAAGCTCTGAAAAAGCCGGCAGGATAATCGGCGAGACATCAGCCTCACTTATTCAATCAACACAGAAGAAATCTAGAAGAATTATACCTAATAATTTTGTAATTCTTAATTCGTGTGGAATAACCATGTTTCTTTGTTCTCTCCATAATAAGAAATCTTTAATCTTAGTTTTAACAGTTAACTATGAAAAATATATCTTGAATCACTTTACGCTGTGTCTTTTTCTGTTATTAGTTTAAATAATACTTTTAGCGCAGTAAATATAGATGTTAGCAAAATGACAGTTTTACAAAGGAAATTGTGAGTTCTTATTAACTAATTTCCTTTAAGACAACTGAATTTAAATACAATTTGATTCTGCAGCGTCAAGCATTTTTTAGACCGAAAACTATAAAATTCTCTTAAATAGTTATACTTCAATGTAACTAAATTTTAATTTGACGCATGACAACATTGCGTTTGCCCAAGCTTGACTCTCATATTTCTATGAGTCTATTTTCTGCAACAATTGAAGTACATGCATAAATCTTTAGGAACAATTTTCTTATTAGTTACGTAGTGCGATATTTATCGTTATTTATTTTTTTTGTCAAAGGATTTATAAAAATAAATGTAGAAAATCTCAAGGATTATAGCTAATGTAACAATGGATAGACTATTATTAAAATTATATAACAACGAAAAGCAAACAAAAATATTTTGCATTTTAAAATATTCCTTAAATTTGTGAAAACTTTCTTAAGCAATAGGTTTTTATTCCTTATTGTCGGCTTTAAAATCAAAAGGATACTCATTCACAAACACTATTGCTTGGAATAATAATATACTAGACATAGTTACGATTATTGTTGATATAAAAAGTGGCAAACAAGGCTTCCAATACGGTACTGAGAAGATTTTGCGAATTACCTATATTTATATATGGCAAATAATCGCGTTGTCTCTGTCCAGTACACCACCATAAAATACACCAAAGCATTGTAATCACTCAGAGGGTATTATATGGAGATCAAGTTTTTTGGGTCAAGGATCACAGAAGTACTGTATCATGTATTGAGATTTAGATACTTTAATAACTTATTTGTATCACCTGTGAAATGACAACTGAAATAGATGCAATGCTTCATTATATAAAACAATTTTAAAAGTAGTATTCGAAGTCAGGTTGTGATCGTTCATTCGTAAAAATTCTAAATAATCAAGAACAAAGGGCACCTTCCTGAGGGACACTAAAATAAAGTGTATATTTCCTAAAGACAGCTTGTCCAACTTGAAATATCATTTAAAAAGAATTTCAAACAGTTTCCTATACTTTGTATATATTATATGGAGAATATCATCCCTTTGGAATAATTTGCCCAGGGCTGTGTTTCCCACCGAGTACAATTTTCAGCGATTCAAGAATAACGCGAATCGCTTTTTCCGTACACATGCCGCTCCTGGAGCGCTTTAGGGACTTCCCTGTACCACGTATGCTATACCAATAAAAAAAAAATATCAAGTTTCTTCATCTTCTATATTAGAAATTAGAGCATTAATATTTGGGTTGTCCGAAGCAAGTCAAAATAATGAAATAATTGTGCAACGGCCATGATGAATGAATCAATAAACCATTGCGGAAACCATGCTGATTTTTTGAAATAAGCCAATTGTAAGTAAACCAATAACTATTCCGTAATTGCAAATCATTTTATTATTTTCTTTTTTATATAATGTGGTTATATATTCCCATTTTAATTCAGACAATTTATTGACAAGACAGTTTAAAATCGGGAGGAGGAGTTATTTTGTATGGTCCAATGAATACGCTAATCTAAAAACTGCAATAATCTTTGTCATTTGTAAGATTGTTTAATGCCTTTGATAGTTCTTAAAATCATATTGGCTTCACAATATGTTTTCTGTTCCTTAGATAAATACACTTCCAGTATTAGATGTCATTCTCATCGAGACTTTCGTATAGTAAATATTTGCTACCGTAGGCTTTTTAGTGATAACCTGATTGGTGTACAAAATTCTCGTAGTTTCTGGATTATTCTTGTACATATTCTACGCAGTTTCAGGGATGGATGTACAAGATTAAATATACTAAATGCCTTTAGTAACACCCTGTATAAACAGAATAGATTTACAAAACTGAATTATGCAAAAAGAAGATCTGAAATTATTATTACTTCTGAATTGTATTGGTACAAATCGCATAAATATTATCTTATTGGGCAGAAAAAATATTACTTTAAAGTTGTTGAGCTACTGTGATATATATAGTTATATATAGTTTGGCACATACTTCTTGAAAAATGAAATGTCTTCTTCTTTTCGGAAAACATTGGGGTCTAATTTCTAAGGTGAAATGAATTTTCAAGATTGTACAATTTTACTTTTTACCCTATAACTACCAGGTTCCATAAACTAGTCCATACCAAATATTGTTACTTGTATGGACTAGTTTATGAAGGCTTCCGCTCTCTTCTGTCATCGACATCCGACGTTTTAAAAAGAAAAAATAGGTTTCTTGGAAGATAGCTACTAAAATGGGTAAAACTAAGTTTCAACGAGATAGCAGCTCTCATATATACCGGAGTCAGCATGAACTTAATGAATTATTTTCATTTTTGTCACCGTGGGCATTTATTTACTTAGCCGGCCCCCTTGAGCCGATACTGGTATATATATATATATATATATATATATATATATATATATATATATATATATATATATATATATATATATATATATATATTAAAATCTTCTGTGAAGCTAAAAGTAAAATATTATCCATAGTAATCAAAATGGACTTATTTTTTTTTTAGAAATCCTTTTACGTTTATTAGTTAAGGGAAAGTCGAAAGTCCTAGTATTAATAGTTCCCATTATGTAATGCCGAAGTTTTAGTCACTGTCTTCTATTATATTCTCCATCACATCCAAATAAAGTGAGGCAATTAAGTAAACGGAACAAGTCTACTAACATTTGTGAAAAACATCCATATGTTAAGAATGTCAAAACCTTTTTTGTGGATACAAAAACTCGTACAGTCTGTCAAGTAAGAACATGACCTCTAGTATTCTTGAAAAAAATGTGTTTCGAGAACATTATTTGCAATCAACCTATTCTTTGGTGTATTAACACCATTAGTGTATTAGTAATTTATCCAATTGCCTCCTGCATCAATAATCGCTTGGCATCCTCGAGGCATGTTGTCGACGAGATTTTCTGCATATTCTACAAATTTTTCGGATCACGCGAGACAAGTGAGTCAAAGTCCTCAGAGTCTTTCGTCTGAGCTTTCTCTTTACAAGAGATAAAACGTTTTCAATAGGGCTGGCACCCGGCAGTTGTGAGGGCTACTCTAGCATCTTATCGTAGGCCCAAGCGAGCGGTTTCACGACGTGATTTTCGCCCAGCAAAAGTTTCTTCAACGTATTTGGGAATTTGATATCATGAGCACGAAGATGTCGAATGGTCTCATGGAACACATTCAAACTCGATTTTTTTAATTTTGCTGCTCCTTGACGCAGCGTCAATTTCGGGTCCCGCGAAAACAAAGATATGATTCGTTTTTCGACTTTCAGAGTGATTTTGCCTACCGAGCCACGTTTTTGTAAGTCGTCGTCGATATTTTTCGTCACAATAAAATAATTTATTCACTTTTTCACAAACGACACATTTTAATATATTTAGCGGCCGCGAAATGTGTCTTTTTAAGCCCTTGTGGTTTGATCTTTGGATGGTAACAAGACTTCCTCGAACCGACTCATTTTGGATTTTACGTGATTTTGACGAAAGTTCCGAATCTACTGATAATTTTACTAAAATGCGTCGTAGACAAAAGTGCCCTTCTACCTATTTTTTGTTGAATGACTAGAATCGTATCTACCAAAAATGAATTATCACGGACACGTTTTTAGTTGATAGACTGTATAGCAGTGATTTTTGATACGATTTTACAGAGCTACGTTATTCACATGTGCTTCAAGAAAATCCCCAAAGTGCTACAGGTTGCGACGCGTGTGTGGAAAAAGCAATTTACGTTGGTCTTGAATCTCTGCAAATTGTGCTTGGTGGGAAACTCAATCCTAGGCAATTCATTCCTAAGGGATTTCCACATAATATGATTCTTCAAAAGGGTGGTACGAGCAGTGAAAAGCTGAACCTCCTACGAATGAGACGTGTTAGGGAGACGTGTATTTCTGGCATACACTACTTCGGAAGAGATTAAGCGAATTACATCCATCGACACTTCCCATACTTCTAGATTCAGCTCAAGTCGCCAACCGTTCTTGGTTATTCTAAGGAGACAAGGTTGCTGATAAGTCTCCAATCAGGCAAGTAGTTCTTTTCTGAATAGAAACCCATAAATGC
>CM032456.1:137929288-137966788 GCA_019049505.1 Pachyrhynchus sulphureomaculatus
TACTTCGTGTCTTGCGGTATTTATTGCTTGTTGAATTTTGGAAATGTTGCCATCCCAAGTGTCGTGTGAATCAACGTAACTTCTTAAAGCGGTCCCGACTGTTCGGTTATTACGTTCAACAAATTACATTGTGGAGAGTACACGGGATTAAAACGGATGTTAAAACCATAAGTTTCACTTAAACTCTTAAAACTCTTAGAGGTAAACTGAGTACCGTTATCGCATATTAAGAGCGATGGAACACCGTGGATTAGAAAGACATTATTTTCCAAAATTCTCTCTATATGTTCAGCTTTAGAGCTTTTCAAAGGAAAATAGCATGGTATACTTTGTAAACCAGCAAGAAACCACGAGAAGCCATTTATTTCCCTTTTTGAACGTGGGAATGGGCCTACTAGATCAGCTGCTATGACTTGAAAAGGGTAATTAACCGTTTTCTCTTTTCCCATCAGTCCCATAGGTAGTGTATTTGGAGATTTCTGCGCTCCACATACTTCACAAGTCCTCACAAACTTTAAAATATCAAAACACATTTTTGGCCAATAATACTGTTCCTGAACCCTGTGAAGAGTTTTATAAAAACCAAAATGACCAGAAGTAGGAGGTGTGACACAAGTCTATAATTTCCCCTCTCTGCGGTTTAGGAACTAGTATTTTCCACTCGGGTACATTAACTTTTAAAGGCAACTGGTTTGGGATAAACTTGTACACGAAATCATTTTCCACCTTCCACTGCGGAAAATTTTGAGGGAAACTCTTTAATTTGCTGCCGTAAATTATCGTACCATGGATCAATGCGATCTATATCAACTGTATCTATTCTTACGTCAATTTGTGCCTTAAGACTGTTTTCGTCCACTGTATGGTCTGGGATTCTTGACAAAGCGTCAGGAATAACATTGTGGACTCCTTTTCTATGAATTAAATTAAACGTATGTTGTCTCAACCTAATCGCCCAACGCGCTAGTTTGCCACTAGGGTTTTTAATAGAATTAAGCCACAATAGACTATAATGATCTGTTATGACCGTGAAAGGAACACCTTCTATGTAAGGTCGAAACTTTTCGATGTTAAAGAGTACTGCTAAACATTCTTTTTCAACAACCGAATAGTTACGTTCAGCCCTTGATAAAGTTCTACTGGCATACGCTATCACTCTTTCCTCACCATTGATTTTCTGTGTTAGGACGCCCCCTAAACCGGTATTAGAAGCATCACTAGAAATATAAAACTGTTGGGGAAAAATCTGGTTGGGATAAAATGGGAGCTGAAAACCAATAGCTCTTTAATCTTTATAAAAGATTCTTCGGCTGCTTTTGTCCAATCTATCGATTGTCCTTTTTTTCGTCCTTTCAAAAGATCATTAATAGGCGACAACAGGGTAGAAAAATTCTCAATAAAACGTCTATACCATGAACACATTCCTACGAAGCGCTTAACTTCCGTAGTATTAGTAGGTCTCGCATAATTAACCATGCTTGCTACTTTATCCGGATCGGTACGCAAGGAATTTGAGCCTACAATATAGCCTAAAAAACTTTAGAGAAGTTTTGAAAAAAATCACATTTGCTCAAATTTATCGTCAGTCCAGCCTCTTTCAATTTATTTTTTACTTCTTTAAGTAAGCGTATATGCGATTCGAAGTCTTCCGATGTTACTAAAATATCATCGAGATAGGTAAAAATATGTGGCTCATATTTCGGACCAAATATAGCGTCCACTAAACGTTGCTGAGTTTGAGCAGCGTTCTTTAGACCAAAACGGCATAGTGACGAACTGAAATAGACCTCGGCCTACTACTGCAAAAGCGGTCTCTTCCTTAGAGGATTTGTCCAAAGGAATTTGCCAGAATGCCTTTCTAAGATCTATCGAGGATACATACTTAGCATTCCTGAGTGATGTCAAAATTCTATCGATGTTCGGTAATGGATAGTTATCAAATTTGCTGACCTCGTTGAGCTTTCTTCCGTCAAAGCATAGACGATACTGTCCATCGGCCTTTTTCACCAATAAGATTGGAGAACACCAAGGACTGTTTGATTCTTCAATCACTCCGAGTTTCAACATTTCGTCTAACTCTTTATTTAATACTTTTGACATATACGGAGACATAGCGAAGGGCCTTGTCTTTACAGGACTGGCATCAGCCGTATCTATAGACATGGTGATCTTATTCGTTCGGCCTAACCTATCTTTACCACTTATTTCTTTGAAAGAGCTTATTACGTTTTCTGCGTTTAAGCGTTCCGTCCGCGAGAGATCATCTAGGGTACATAGACGCGAGAAAAGGTTTTCTATAGAACTTTCTGAATAACAATCTTTAAAACTTGTATGAGAATTGACTTCTAGGGACTGTGGATACCACGAATTATCTTTAAAATTTACAAAAATTCCGAATTTTTGTGCAAAATCACATCCTAAAAACCAAAGTATGTGATAGAGAAGGTACTACTAGAGCAGAGATTACTAAACAATGACCATTGCAGACTAGCGGCAACTCAACCGTACCTAAAACTTTTAGACGGCTGCCATCTGCAGTGGTAACACTTCTATTTTTGACATGGCATATTTTTATACTTAAAACGACTTAAAATTTTAATACCATTCTGACCTACAACGGAGGCATTTGCACCAGAGTCAAAATAAAAGCCGAGAAATGGACACCTAATAGATTTATCTTGATATGCGGTCTGTTATCTAAATATTTATGCACGAATAAAGGAGACATGTGACCATTTGGAGAAGCAGGAGTTTTATCTTGAGAAGGAGAATTTTTATTCGACTTAAAAAAATCAGAAACTTTTTGTAACCATTCAGTCCAATCTGATCTATTGGAGTATTTTTGTTCGTCCGTGTTTCTAGAACGTTTTGGATTAGGGGCTTTACTGCGAACATGAGCTTGTGACTTAGCCGAATGATTAGAGGCTTTTTTTTGTTGGACCTAGTATATCCGCCTCGGTAATATACCGTCCTTACTCGTTTTTTGTACATTTGGGGCATGATGCTAGTCTCACACCAGTTGTTCCACATTTGAAACAAAATACCCTCTTTGGTGCTGTACAACTTTGGTAAGGGTGATTCGGACCTTTGCAATTCCAACACGTGAAAATTGCCTTAGGTGAAACCGACTTGTCATCCACTTTAGCTGCAGTGTCGCTAATTTTAGAATCACTATCTTTTCTTTTACCCGTTTTCTGGTTACTCCTAGAGTTCCGATTTAAATTCCCATCTTTATTTGTCGAGACTCCACTTCGGCCATTTGGATTATACTTTACTTGATGTATATTAGTTTCGCCCTTTGGTCTGCTCTTCTCCAACAAATAATCGGACTCTTCAAGTTTTCTACATAACCCGGCGAGTTCGGCTACCAAATTAATATCTAGTAGAGCTAACCGATTGACGAAGCTAGGCAGAACATTCCTACGTATAAATTTAACTTTGGTACTTTCCAGAGGCTTGGTGGATAACCTGCCAAATAAAGATTCCATGTGGGCAATAAAAATCACAGTGGACTCATTCTTCTTTTGTAGCCTCCTCTTTATTTCCGACCACAATTCTTCATCCTCATCACAGTGCAAGAAGTCCTTCTTTAGCCTGTCTACCAAGGAATGCCAGTCGTTGACACTTGATTTTATGCTTCTGAACCAAATGAAGGCATCGCCAGTGAAGAATTCAACAGCGGAGCTGAAAAGTTCATCTTCCGATACTTTCCTAGCTTGAGCTATTTCAGTCAGCCTCTCCAAAAAAGGATAGAGTCTCTTTGAGTCTCCATTAAATTTCAATTGCCATTCGCTGACAGGAATATTTCTGGCTGCGCAATTCACGATTGGAGCTGGTACATTTATGACTGGGGTTGTAATAGGCAACTGTGGTAACTCATGACCAGGAGCTATCTTTTCTGCAAGATTTGCTTCCATGAGCACACACGTAGCTATTGTTTCCTGAACATATCTGGAAAACTTCGACGCTTCCTCTTCGTCATCCGGCATGGGAATTCTTTGTACGCGACCCGCTACATGCGATAAACGTGACTTAACCCCGGTGTACAAGTGAATCATTTGGATCGCCGTCATAACTATCGATTAAGTTTTGGATAGAATTTAAACCCTTTTCGATACTAGCCGTTTCTTCTTTAATAGACAGAGTGTCATCCCCTATTTTTATCGTTTTTCCGGGCTCATTAATTTCTTTACTTAAGATCCTCGTTAGAATCTTTCTTTTATCCGCGACCGGACGTTCTGAGAAAGTACGACGGATTTTCAGTTCATAGTCTAATTCATATTCCAGTAGGTGATTGACTTTAAAATTGAAGGCTTCCATGATAAATGAATACAATTTAAAAGAATTTTTTAAAAAGTCGTGAAAATATTTCTCCTGTGCTCCCAATAGTCAAAATAAAAAATATGTAAAGGCAACTAAAATATGTAAACTTCTTTACTAAACATTAAAAAAATCTTCAACAATTTCAAAAAAATTTCTAAGTATCGCCTTGTATTAAAAATTCTTTTACCAATTATGTTAAGAATTTCCAACAAAAAAACTCCCAATACCGTTTCGTATCAGCAAAGTATTTTTAATATTCATGCAAAACAGCGATGAGAAAAAAATACAGTTTTTTCTTCGGTTCCGCAAAATAAATCTAACACTGCAAAAATTAAAGTAAACCAGCACATCTGCTGATCTGAACTATAAAAGTAGCTTTTAAGAAAAAAGTAGGAATCTCTTATCTTAGAGTCGATTAACAAAATTCAAATATCTATACTACCATCAGATAAATTGAAATAAATAATTCTACAAATTTCCTGCTTTTGTCTTATTGCTATAGTGTAGTTTTTCCGTTTAATAAATGTTATGAAATAAAAATATCTGAAAAGTTAGAGCTTTTACTTTGTTCGATAGCTAGTACACTGAACCCTTTAAAAAATAAAATTCCAAAAGCCCCGCGTTGACAGCGTCATTTTGTAAGGTGCTAAACTTGCCCGCACTTTTGTACCCTGTGAAAAGTTGTTTTTCCCACGCTTGGGCGCAATTTTCTTGCAACCTCTTTTTAATTTTCTGATAATGAATTGAGTGGATCCTTATTTTAAAAGAACTAAAGAAATTAAACACAACACTAGCTCAGTTTTTCCTTGGTAGAGAGATATGGGTAAGAGATAATTTTTGTACGTCTTTTTGGAATTATTTTTTCTTATTTTTAAAAAACCTCAGCTGTACGACTTTTGGGCACCATTCATTTTAAAATAGAAAGGATCTAACTTCAGCTAAAAAAATGAAAAAATGCTGAAAGGGTGTACAGTTGTTAAATAAAAAACAGTTTGGTACAGCCATTATCCTGAAAAGTAAGATAGGTATTCAGTAAGACACTAGCTTTAATCAATAAAAAGAAAATTTATTTCATGATGTTAAAATAAAAGTTCTAACCTCTGCTGTTTTAAGGATTACAAAAAATTCTAGCCTAACAGGTAGTTATTATTAGAGTCCCTAAATCAGACATTTAAATTCTAAAACCTGACTACCCCCGAAAGCGAAGAATCGTGATTTTCACTTCACCTTTTGTCAGTTCAAATTGCTATTAAGACACTTACTTCGGGAATAGGTCTATTGATGAATGTTCTGGTAACTTACGGTTTTTATTTGGGCTTCTAGGCCTTCGATGGAACACAAAACCGATTTTACACTTTGTAGGAAACACTTAGAGCCCACTACGGCTTTACGTTAGAAAAAAAACTCGTGCTTTACTTGGCTCTCATAATTGTTGCTATGAGCCTCTACTGCGGCTCGGTCGAAGTAAGCCTGGCTGCGGCTCGATGGAAATTTGCCTACTTGGCGGCTCGGTCGAAATAACCTGCTTGGCGGCTCGGTGGAAATAAGCCTCTCTTCCTGTCCACCGGACTCTTAAATAAACCGTGGGCACTCTCTCGGTAATATGGCCACGCCGGAACCAAAACTCCGGATACAAATCTTTGACCAATCCCGGCGTATCGAGAGATTCGGTCACAAACCCGCACAGCACACTAATATACCGAGGCTAGCAATTTCTGATTAATATACTGCTCGATACAAAAATGAAAAGAAGTACAATTTAAAGTGAAAAATCAGTAACATTACATGGTCTTAAAATCTAAGAAAAAATGAATGTTACAATATATATATATATATATATATATATATATATATATATATATATATATATATAGGTATAAATATATATTATATATATATATATATATATATATATATATATATATATATATATATATATATATATATATATATATATACTTAGTGACTGTAGTTTTAGTCTAATATCGAGCTTTTCGTCGCCAACTCGTACATCATCTTCAGGAACTAGAAGATACAGAAAAGAACTCTCATAAGTCAGAGCGCCCTCTGAAAAACTATACAGTAATTTCAAAAAGAGAGATAGTAGAAAACGCTACCATAATTTTTATTCTAACCTGAGTTGTTAGCTTTAAAAATACTTACTGAATATTTGCAGGTAGTTCTCTGTTGAATGAGAATCCAATCTATATCAATTGCAGGAAACACAGTGTTAACACATGAATTTAAACAATTACTGATGCAGAACCTATATTTATACATATAAATTCACACTCTACCTAACAACTTTATTTCTTTAATTTTTAGAACATAAGATAATCATAATTAGCAATTATTAAAACCTTAAAATTATTAAAATTAAAATTAGCGAACAACACGTGTTTCTGACATTTCTAAGTCTAACAAAAATGGTTATTTTTTTTTTAATTTTAGTAATATTTGATGTTAAAATATTGAATTATAAAATAGATAAATATGATTAAACGAATAAATATAAAGCAACGCACGAAATGTGAGTTAATTCTCGTAATTAAAACTCAGCATCCCAACTTATCTGCACAAACGAGTAAAGAGCCTCGGTGTATATGTACTGACATGAATTCCAAATGAATGAAAAAAAAAAAAACAGAAAAAGAAAAAGACTTTATTTACTTATTTTATACCAAGATGTGGCACATTTTAATTATTAATGCTAGAATGGTAAATGATTAATGAGTATTGATTATGTTGCAGTAGATATTACTAAGTTGATTAATGTCTGATTTATAGTTGATTGTATTAGGGTCCCTGTTCATGTGGTACATTTCCATAAAAGTCTTTCTTTATAGTTGCTGTCGTGAACAATTTTAATGCTGTTATAGTCAAAATTATGACCTGTTTTCAAGTTTTCAAATGACATTGGAGTACGACACCTGAATTCTTTCCCACTCGACAGTCACTTCTCTGCTATGTGAGCCTCTGTTTTAACCACTGCAATGTCTGCCTAATGTAACAAGCCTAATATGCCAAAGAAGACAATCTATACAGTATGCTGCTATTGTACAAAATAGGCGTTATATACTTTATTTTTTAAAACAGTTCAGAACCTTGTATGTTGTAATTTATCGCAATTTTTATATTTGCAGAGTCTTTAAATAAGACCACAATTGCTCAGTTGCAACAAAGGCTCCATAAATTGTCGCTTCCTGTATTTCCTATGCTGCTCATGCTCATGTGAAAACAGCTCCGAGCTCAAAATTTCTAAGTTAAAGAAATTCCGGCTGTCTGAAGAGATTTGCGTCCGGGTGGCTGACGTTCGAGCATTCAAGGTAAATGAAGAACAAGTGCACTGTCATTGGTAAAGATGTAGGTGAAATCCTGGTCCTTTCCAGCAGATCATTAATGTAAAAGAGAAAGAGAGTAGAAGACAGTATGAACCTCTGGTGTTCATCATCTTTGATAGTGAAAATATTAGAAAGAAACCCGTCAACTACCTTTTGTAAATAACCCTCTCTGAGGAAACTAACAGTTCAGCTAACAAGTCATCTCTTTTAAAAGGTGATTTAGTCGATTTACTGAAGTTGTGACTAACGGCTTTGGCAAACGACCGAAGAGACCTGGAAGTGTTGAGACAAGCAAGAACCTCTTTTTTTTAAATTCTTCACCTCCAGGGTTTCGTCGATACGAACAAAAATGTTACGTGTTATGACATCAGGGTTTTCAATCCATCGTCGGTAGGTAAGATTTTTAAAAGCAATAACAGCTTCTTTGCATATTTGATCGAAGCAAAGTTTGCCGTCGGAAATGCATTTCCTCGTAAAATGGGAGTAAGCTTCCATCCGCTTTAAACTTTTAATTACATTTTAGAAAATAAAGGGGTCAAATTTCAGAAAAAAATATTGGGTGACTTTCCTTAACCCTAGGAGTCCTTCATCTTAATATATTAAACTACGAGTATTTCCATAACACCCTATATTAAATATGTATATATGTATATATATATATATATATATATATATATATATATATATATATATATATATATATATATATACATACATACATACATATATATATATATATATATATATATATATATATATATATATATATATATATATATACAGTAGAATTTCGATTATCCGAAATAATATGGACTAAAGTGATTTTAGATAATCGAAATTTCGGTAAATCCGAATTTTTTTATAAAATAGAAGTTTAGAATGAATACAACATTGCAGATTGACTTAAAAAACATTTATACGATATGCTATTACGTACATAGGTATTTATTAAAACAAAGAATAGAACAATTAGTTTACTTATTTTATGTATATGTACGGAAAATCGAAAATAAAACAGTTTCATTCTTAACTTTAATGTCTTGAAAATGAGGCAATTTTTAACTGCAGTCCTTTTGCGTTAGTTCTGTTTTTAGCTGAAATGCCTCTCCAACATTTGATAAGCAAAACGTCAGCGGCGGTTGCATTTTCTTGTTGCTCTACATAAGTTAACTCTTTTTTTAGGGCCTCTAGTCTTTCTGAATGTGACATTTTTGCTGGAATATTGTCAGTGGCTTCTACCTCGTTATCATCATCGCCATCACTGTCTATTTTATTAGCATTTTTGCATACACTTTTAATTAATTCTTGGTCATTTCATCTTCCACACTACCACTGTTTAACCATTCACAAACATCAGTTTCCGTAACACTTTCACATCCTCATATTTTTGTAATAATTTGATGTAAACTTTCATTATCTTCTGTTTCTGCCTCTGAGTAATGTCTCTCCTTTTGTGGAATCAATTTTGACCAAGATTTTTTCCAGAGTACTACTCTTTACTTGATTCCAGGCTGAAGCTATCCAATATATAACATTTTTCAAATTTATCTTTTTTAGACAATCAGTAAGATTGCCACCTTCTTCTACTTCTCCTACAATATGCTCCAATAACAAACGCCTGTAACTGCATTTTAAATTTTCCAGTACACCTGATCCATAGGTTGAATGAGAGAAGTTACAGCAGGAGGCAAACACAGGGCTTTTATTTCCCCACTTTCAAGTTGCTCCGCACTTGGGTGAGTGGGGACTAGTAACAGAATACATTTTCTAGGATATCCATGTTCTTTTAAAAAAAATTCCACGTTGGGAACAAAATCTCCAAAAAACCAGTCTTTAAATAGAGTCGCGTTTATCCAGGCATTGTTTTGATTTTTATACAAAACAGGAAAAGCATTGCGACGAATATTGTTAAAGGTTCGTGGATTTGCTGACTTGCCAATACATAATAATGAGAGCTTGTGTCTTCCAGAAGCATTACTGCATGCAAGAACAGTAATACGTTCTTTGCTACGTTTGTAACCAGGTGCTCCAGCTTCCGTATTTGAAGCTAAGGTATTTGACGGCAACATTTTGTAGTTCAAGCCTGTTTTATCACAATTATAGATTTAGTCTGGTTGTAAACCATGTTCTTTCATAAAACTGCTCAAAATTCTCTGCAAATTTTCTTGCAGCAGATATATTAGCCAACAATCTTCCTCCACAAACTTTCAGTTGACGTAAACCATGTCTTTTTTTCCACCTGTCGAGCCATCCATCACTTGCAGAAAAATATACAGGCGCTTCAATAACCGGCAACTCTTCGCTTAAACTCACTGCCTGATGTTATAAGATTGTTTCTGAAATTGGTATTTCACGTCCTCGATTCTGTGTAAACCATAAAAATATTGGTATTCACCGCTTTTCATAATTTTTCGTGCCTGTGTGGGCGATGACAAAACACTACACCATTTTTAAAGTTTTTTTCTCCACTCTGAAACAGTACTCACGGCTACACCTAAATCCTTCGCTAATTTTTTAGAAGTTCACCATTATCTAAACGTTGAATTGGTTGAAAGGTAATAACAACACGTGTACGCTTACTATTATGAAGCTCCATTTTGTAAAATATCTGTTAAAACGAAATTATTACCTCTGCGATAATAATAGACGTAATGAGTAACTTATAACACTCGTCGACTAACCAAAACATAGACAGCAGTGAAATTCTAGACGTCGGGAAGTCCCCGACGCGCTAAGGAAACCACTCATCGTCTGTTTCGAATAATGGGGATTTCTTTGTTTAATGGGAATACAATTTGCTTTTTAACAGTTTGTTTCGGATAAGCCGGATTTCAGATAATCGCGATTCGGATAATCGGGATTGTACTGTATGTATATATATATATATATATATATATATATATATATATATATATATATATATATATATGTATATATATATATATATATGTATATATATATATATATATATATATATATATATATATATATATATATATATATATATATATATATATATATATATATATATATATATATATATATATATACATATATATATATATATATATATATATATATATATATATATATATATATATATATATATATATATATATATATATATATATATATATATATATATATACATATATATATATATATATATATATATATATATATATATATATATATATATATATAAATATATATATACATATATATATATATATATATATATATATATATATATATATATATATATATATATATACATACATATATATATATATATATATATATATATATATATATATATATATATATATATATATATATATATATATATATATATATATATATATATATATATATATATATATATATATATATATATATATATATATATATATATATATATATATATATATATATATAATAAATACCTGTGCTGTGTTTATATATCTTCTTTCATCTTCTTCTTCATCCTTTTGTCGTCTACTGCTGGACATAGGCCGCTCTTAAGTTCCTATCAGCCACACTGTTTTGTACAATTTGATACCATCTGTTTCTGGAAAAGCCTTTATGTCATCGGCCCATCTTTTCTGTGGTCTTCCCACACTTCTTTTGTATGCCCTAGGTTTCCATTACATTATTCGATTTGACCATTGTTCAGAGGTTTTTCTTGCCATGCCCTATCCAGCTCCATTTTTGTGTTGCGACTCGTTGCATAATGTCAGTTATCTTGGTTTCCTTTCTAATTTCCATACTACTGATTTCATCTCTACGACTTATGCCAAGCATAGCTCTTCCATGGCACGTTGTGCTATTCTTAATCTCTCTTCACACTTTTTTGTTAGTATCATGGTCTCTAATCCATCTAATCCAACCAAATATTTTTTTCTTCATACAGTTTGGCACTTCTTTGTTTCTTAGGATGTCTTTGACTTTGGAAAATGACATCCAACTCATCCTGATTGTTCTGTTTACGTCCGTGGTCTGGTTCTGTTTTCCTAAATTTATTAGATATCCGAGGTATACATACTCTTCAACCGACTCTATATGTTCTGTTTCTATTGTGCTGTTCGACATTACCTTTGTCTTATTTAGGCTCATCTCTAGACCAACGGTTTTTGCTGCCTCATTCACTTGTTTCATCATATCTTCAAGTTCATCAGGATCATTGCTAATGAGAACTATATAATCAGCAAAACGCAGATGAGTAAGATGTTTTCCTTCTATATTTGTACCATGATTGTTCCAACTCAATTTTTTAAAAACATTCTCCAGCGCCGCTGTAAATTGTTTTGGGGACATTGGATCTCCCTGTCTCACGCCTCTGTTGATAGGAATTTTTGGGGCGTACATATCTTCGTTTATTTTTATCATAGATGAGGAGTTTTCGTAGATATTTCTAATTAGTGTTGTATACCGTGAATCTACTCTTGTTCTGTTTAGGGCTTGAACACTTGTCTATTAATGTTCTCACTGCCTGTAAGTGGTCTGTGGTAGAGCAGCCCGTCCTAAATCCCGCCTGTTCCACTGGCCGATAGAAGTCGAGTTTGTTTATTACACGGAATGTTATGATTCTAGTGAACAATTTATATAATTGTGAAAAGGGGCTAAGCGGTCGGTAATTCTCTATGCTAGCCGTGTCTCCTTTTTTGTATATCAAAACTACTTCTGCATTTCTCCAATTTGCTGGAATTTTCCATTCTGATAAACGTAGGCTTAAAAGTTGTTTGATTGCTTTGAATAATGCTTCACCTTCGAATTTTAACATCTCGGTCGTTATTCGATCTTCGCCAGACGGCCATTTTTCATTGTTTCGAGTGCTTCTTTAATTTCAAAAGCTGTTATTTCTGGAATTTCTCCGGAGTTCAAGCTTGTAATTTTTGATTTGTGTTTAGATCACTGGGAGATTTTTTTATATATATAAGTCGATGAAAAAGTTAGCTATTACTATTTTAACCTTGTCGGTGATTATTGTTCCATTTTCATCTTTTATTTTGCTGAAACGCCGTTTGCCAGATGTCAGTTGTGACTTTAGGATTTTCATATTCTTGTTATTCTCTATAGTATCCGTAATTATTTTCATATTTTTATATATATATATATATATATATATATATATATATATATATATATATATATATATATATATATATATATATATATATGTAAAATACCTGTACTGTCCCAGCATGTATGTCGTTTGACGGTAGGGTAGTGGATACTCCTTTGGGTATTGTTTTATTTTTTGGGACACGTTTGACTGGCGTTTATGATCCTGTTTTATCCGGTACTGAGCATTTGAATATAAATATTGTTAATATTAATCTAATCAACTTATCGGGATATAATCGGAGTTCTAGCCAAACTAATAATGTTTAACTTACCTTAAGTGAGGGACTTATTCTTCGAAGATCAGTAAAATATGCCCAGTATTTTAAAAGGGTATAAGTGCGACATATGTAATTACAGACCAGTATCATTATTTTATCTTTGTGTTTTAATTTTTAGATGTTCGTATATGACTACTTAATAAGGAAAATTGATCCGTTTTTTACTCAACACGACTTTTTGTTTTGTTATTATGTAATATTGAGAATATGGGCCAAGTGGATGTATTTTTTACCGACTTCTCTAGAGCTTTTTACAATATAAAATACAAGATCATTCTGACGGAGCTCAAAGTCTTCGGTTTATCTGACAGATTTGTGCGCTTTTGCCAGTCATATCTGATACAGCTGTCTCAATATGTTCAATACAGTGGATTTAAGTCCCCTTCATTTGGAGCTTCACCTAGAGTAACTCAGAGATATAACCTGGGGGCCTTACATTTTGATTATTTATAAAGATATTTCTAAAGTTATAGATGTCAGATTATCAAATAACTGTAACTTTGCTGACTTAAATCTGTATTTATGGGTGGAGAGACTTGGGGATTGCAAGAAACTACAAAATGCTGTTAACAAAGTTTTTAATTAGTGTGAGGTTATTAAACTGATACTAGTAAGAGCTCAGCGCTTTAGTTTAATAAAAAAATTATGCTGTATGATTATTATGCGGATGGATCAATGCTGGTAACAGTAGAAAATGTACGTGATTTGGGGAATATGTTTGCCTCTAAACTAAGTTTTAGTGCTCAGGTAGGGAAAAGAACAGCGAAAGCAACACAAATGTTGGGATTTATCTTGAGATATTGTAAGACCTTGATGAACAACTGTACTTAAAACTTTGTTTAGGTCTTTGATGGGAAGCAAACTGGAATATAGTTCTATGTGTATATGATGCAATAAGATTTATAAAATCGTCTGCATCGTATCTTAAATTACTTGTTATAGATAATTTTGTTCACTAGAAATGATTTTCATAATAAATGTTAATTAAGTGGGAATTTGGCAACTGTTGTATTAGTTGTTCGAATGTTTCATAGAAGAATCATTTTAAGTTGAGTACAAACAAATAATGGAAACAAAACTCTCTGTTAATCTAATCTGTGTAGACGACCATTTTATCTATCATTTTAAATATCGAGCATAAGGTATTCAGATATTAACGCAGTTAGTTGCCCGAGTTTATTCGTATCTAGTAACGTATTATTTTTGGATTAATTTGCAAGTACGTACTATTAATATATGTAATTTCTTTACCTATATGTACCTATAGGAATCTAAAAGACATTTGTTGATGAGATAAAAGTGTACATAGGTATTTTACTGCTTCTTTCATTTTTGTTGGTCTGAAGGGGTTAAAAAAATATATCACTAATTTGCTGTAGTCAATTGCGTCTAATTGCAATAATATCTAAGACCTTTTGAATAAATTATTCTTTAATATAAATATTTAAAATTTAGTAATTTTATAACCTATATTTGTAGCTAAAGTACTAAACAAATCACATTTTCCTAATTTTCAGCATAATATCGTTTTTCGTTATCCAAACAAAGTTTATAATTTTTGAAAGTTAAAGATAAGGAGAGAGAAAATCTAACCACATGGTTGTTGGCAATAATAGTAAGAAGTACTGGTAATGACAATCGTAGACATTTTATCAACCTATGTGAACAACACGAATGCAAATTAATTAATGTATTTTTTCACACATAAGGAGATACATGGCGACAGGAATCAAGAAACGTAAAATCGATTATCGATTACTTTATTATAAAACAAAAGACACAAACACATGATGTGAGAGCTTACCGGGAACCTAAATATGGAAGCTACCATTACCTATTAAAAGCGAATATCATATTGCCTTATAGAAGTAACTTAAAAAATACAAATGTTAACAAAAATAATACGGTTAAGATTGAAAACAAAAAATATAGAGTGGAAAATTTTACAGTCAATACATGAAGCTTTAGCCGAGACTCTCTGAGAGGAGGTAACAAACAGAAGAAGTGAGAATTTCTGGTAGAAGATCCAAAACAGCAAAAACAATATCTAAACCATAAGTGGCTACAAACGAAGAACGAAAATGAGCACATAGGATACAAACGAGCAAGAGCATAATTTAAAAAATATGTATGACTAGGAAAAAATGGTGTCTGGAATTTAAAAATTACATAGGGAAAAGGAGAACTTTTGAGTCCTGGAAATTTATAAATTCAATTAAAAAACAAAAAACATCAAATTAAAATTAGAAGTAACAGAGAAAGGCGATTACAGAAGGTATTTTGCAGAAATGGTAAATGAACAGAGGAACGAACATAAATAACAAAATAAGGAAACACAATACTACGTAGAAGGAGATAGGGTAGAAATAAACATTAACATGTTAATCACAAAAATAAAAACAACTTAAAAATAGTAAAGCTGCTAGACCAGCAGGAATTCCTAACGAACTTATTAAATATGGAAATTACAAACTATATAGAATTTTACAAAAATGAATGCGGAATGTATCAATGAGGAAAATATCCCAACTGAATGGAATGAAGGGTAGATAACACCAATCTCCAAAAAGGCTCCTACAAACTTTGCGAAAATTATCGTGGCCTTACTATAAACTAGTCCGTCTGTAGACTTTACGGGAAGATTTTAACATTATTCAACGACCATATGTATCAAATTGAAAAACATGCAGGTTTCAGAGCTGGACGTTCAACTACTGATAATATTTTCTGCATAACATAGATAATAGAAAAGTTGATAGTAACAGGAAGAGAAATGCACATGATACTTGTAGACCTAAGGAAAGCTGATGATTCTGTCCTAATTCTTAAACTCTTTGAAGTGCTTGATGTGTCCCCCATAAATATCAACCTAGTTAAAGCAGATAAACAGCTTTATGAGAAAGCCTATGCAAGAGTTAAAATTGGGAACAAATGAACAAGTTATATTAAGGATATAGCCTATCACCAATTCTCTTCAATATCTACCTTGATGCAGCATTAGATCAGTGAAGACGGAAATGTAGTGGCATGGAAATACCATTAGATGATATGTCACTGTACAGCCTACATTATGCAGATCAAGTCATAATGACAAACGATTCTGAAGATATTAAGTACATGTTTAGAAAACTAAAAGAGAATTACTGCAAATATGGTCTCATCATAAATTTAAACAAAACGGAATACCTATATATTGAGGGTGTAGGAGAAGATATACAACTTGAAGACGGAAATATCGTGAAAACTTGTAGTGAGTTTGTATACTTAGTTACCAAAACAGACAACACGGACAGATGTGATGGGATGATTAACAGTAGCATTTACAACACAGGAAAAATTACCACTTAATTCCATACTGTGGCAAAAGAATATAACAACAAAAACGAAATTACGAATTTATGATACAATTGTTAAAAGTACACTAACATACGGTTCCGACGTTTGGCGAATTAGTAAGGCAATGGACGGAAAATTCCTTGCCACAGAAAAAGACTTTTTGAGAAGATTGGTGAGAATATCAAAACTAGAAAAGATAAGAAACGAACAGATCAGAAAACTAACAAAAAAAGAAAGAAGTATTATAAAAGAAATCCACAGAAAACAATTAGTCTTGTACAGGCGTGTTAATCGAATGAATTGGAAAAGACTACCGAAAATGCTATTGCACTGGATACATTGGACACATGCAAACGCGGACGCTTACGAGAAACATGGACGAAGGGAGTAACAACAACATTAGAGAAATCTACAAGACGGAGCATGGAACAACAGGAAACAATGGCAGCAAGGAACTGAAATGAGAACACATTCGCTGTAAACCCGGTTATATATATATATATATATATATATATATATATATATATATATATATATATATATATATATATATATATATATATATATATATATATATATATATATATATATATATATATATATATATATATATATATATATATATATATATATAAATATATATATGTATATACATATACATATATATATATATATATATATATATATATATATATATATATATATATGTATATATATAAAATGCCTGTGCTGTGTTTATGTATCTTCTTTCTTCTTCTTCATCCTTGAGTCGTCCACTGCTGGACATAGGCCGCCCCTAAGTTCCCCCTAGCCACTCTTTTTTGTGCAATTTTATACCATCTGTACCATACATATATATATATATATATATATATATATATATATATATATATATATATATATATATATATATATATACGAGGCTAGTTTGAAAAGTCCGTGCAAAGTCCGAGAGATGGCACCACCGGCGCGTATCGAGGTCCTGTTTAGTTAGTAGCATCTCTTGAATGAACGCACACCAAGTTTCAGCCATATTGGTCTATTTCTTTGTGTTTGGCATTCGTGTGAATCAAGGAAGTCGAGTGATTTTCAAGAAATGGACGAAAAAGAATTTCGTGTGGTGATTAAACATTACTTTATGAAAAGCAAAACGCCTCAGGAGACTAAAGAGAAGCTTGATAAACATTATGGTGACTCTGCACCTTCGATTAGAACAGTTTATAAGTGGATTCAAAATTTTCGGACTGGCCATATGGGCACAAGTGAGGCTGAACGTTCTGGACGGCCTGTGGAGGTTACGACTCCAGAAATCATTGATCAAATACATGATATGGTGATGGATGACAGTAGAGGTGCGTGAGATTGCTAGTGCTGTGGGCATCTCGACTGAACGGGTACATAATATTTTGCATAAATATTTGGACATGAGAAAGCTATCCGCAAGATGGGTGCCACGATTGCTCACGCTTGCCCAAAAACGGAATCGTGTGAAGTGTTGCAAGGATGGTTTGCAGCTGTTCCAGAAGAATTCGGAGGAATTTAAGCGTCATTTCGTCACTGTGGATGAAACATGGATGCATTACTATACTCCTGAGACCAAACAACAATATAAACAATGGGTTACCAAGGGGGAATCTGCACCAAAAAAGGCGAAGACCGTTCCTTCGGCCGGAAAGGTTATGGCGACTGTCTTTTGGGATTCGCAAGGGATAATCCTCATCGACTATCTGGAAAAGGGTAAAACTATTACAGGTGAATATTATTCATTGTTATTGGACCGTTTGAAAACCGAGCTGCAAGAAAAACGCCCGCGATTGGCCCACAAGAAAGTCCTTTTCCATCACGACAACGCACCAGCACACACCTCAGCAGTTGTGGTCGCAAAATTAATGGAAATAGGATTCCAACTCGTTTCACATCCCCCCTATTCTCCAGACTTGGCTCCCTCGGACTACTATTTGTTCCCCAATTTGAAGAAATGGCTGGCGGGACAAAGATTTTATTCAAACGAGGAGGTGATTGCAGACACTAATGGATATTTTGCAGACTTGGACAAATCTTATTATTCGGAAGGGATCAACAAACTAGAACATCGTTGGACGAAGTGTATAAGCCTAAAAGGAGACTGTGTCGAAAAATAAAAAAGGTTTACCCCAAACACATAAGTAGTTTTTATTTTTGCACGGACTTTTCAAACCAGCCTCGTATATAATAATATATATATATATATATATATATATATATATATATATATATATATATATATATATATATACATATATATATATATGTATATGTATATGTATATGTATATATATATATATATATATATATATATATATATATATATATATATATATATATATATATATAAATGCTTTGTTAGCAATGTGGATAATATAAATTACTCAAACTTAATATTCCATATCATGGTGGATTGTAAACAAGGTAAATAATACTTTCTGCAAAAATAAAGATTTATTTCGCAACATAATAGCCACAACACAGGCATTGAGCATAAATGGATTCAAACTTTATATAATACAGGTTTACAGATATTACAGATAATCTCTTCATTTGAGGAAAGTTTCTTTTACTTTTGCCATCGCAATAGTCGATGAGTAAGCAGGCTCACTCTCCTGGTGAAGGATAACTTTTTTACGAGCTAATCTTGGTCGTTTCCGCTTCACCTCATTATGTCGAGAGTCCAATGACGTTGTGTAATAAGGGCCAGTCACTGTTTTGCACTTTTCCAAATAGTCAATCATGATGATACTCAGTGACTCCCACAAAACAGTTGCAATCACTTTTCTCCCCGGTCAAACTATTTTCGCGTTTTTTGGTACACTTTCACCACAGCCAACCCACTGTTTTGACTTCCGCTTTGTCTTAGGGGTGTAATGGTAAACTCATATTTTGTCTACAGTCACAAAACAATTCCAGAAGTTCTTCAGATTCCGCTGCAACTTTTCCCAACATAAGTTCGAAAAGTCCTTTCTCGTGCATTTGCCGCCCGTTCATATAAAATGTTTACCATCTTAGCAGTTTCATGAAGCGTAATGCAAGGATCTTCCAACACGATACCATGAATTTTATGGCCTATTTCTTCAGATCAACACATCAATCGGATGTCGTGAGGGTGCAGCAACTTCAATGCTCGTATAGCTGCATTTAAATTCATTTATTCAGTAATAATTTGTCTTGAGTGCTGATGTCAGGAACCTCGCGAACTTTGTTAAGTTCAGTATTTATCTGGGCATAAAAATGTTCATCACTGTACAATACTCGACTTAATTCACGTCTACGAAACGCGTGACACTGATCACTTACGACAGTTACCAACAAACAGCTACGCTTTGTATCTGTTTGAAATTTTGACACAACCTTTACAAGAATTACGCTTACAAACAGCCATGCCGCTTTACAAATTTCGCCATTTCGTAGAGATTTACCAGATTTATTCACTCTCGTATGCTTATCTGTTACATAATTTTCTTATTTTATGTTACATATATTATATTATTTTTTTTTTTATTAGTTAGAAAGAAAAAAAGATTTATGTCAAAATGAATCACATCTTGTTTGATTTATTTTACCTTGACTACATTTGTTTTGATACAATGGGAGAAAAACTGGAAGGACAAATATTCAGACTAAATTCAATTACGTATTACGTATACATATTATATTTTATTAGATAAGATGTTTTTTGTTGTGTGCTCCGATATTTTAGGTCTTTACTGAAGTTACGACTTCACAATAGACTTTAGTAAATTCTGAAGTTTTATATTTTAGGAATTCTGATAAAGCTAATGAAGAAATTAATTATTTAGAATAATTTTTTTAAAAATAATACAAATATTAATGTTCTGCAAATTGAACTAGATTATCTTTTAATAAGGAAAAAAAAACGGTCAAGTGCAAGTTAGACTTGTGCAAGTTAGACTTGTGCAATTAGTGTTTCATACCTTTTTACCAATTTTTGTTACGGAAATATAAAATGATCTGCGACTTCACAAAACATACTCTAAATGAGTTTCCAATAAAAGAATTAAGTGCACCTGAAATTTTCAAAAATTCGTTTTTTTTTTACTGATTTTTGTTTTATATACTTCTAAGAATTATTTTTAAAAAATTAAGAAAACTCCATTCCATTACAAACTTATAGCATTAAATGTAACATGGCGTCGAATTGGGACCGCTACCTGTCTCAGACACTGTCTGCAATATTACTCAGTCAATTATTAATATTGTTTAAGTTTTTTCTTAAAATCTAATAATTAATTTTTCTACAAAAGGTTCAGAGGTTTTTTAAATTTTTCTAAAAGTAAATTTTTATAAATAATTAAACATAAATTTTTTGGCCGAAAATTGCATACTAAAGTTTAAAACACCGTAAATTTTTTATCTCATATTATATCAAGACTAATTTTTATTTTGGCAGATTGGATTATTTTTTGTGAAGTTATCCTGCAGACAAGACGGCGCTATAATTTTCATTACTTATCTATTTAACCTGATAAAAAATAATGTTAATATTAAAAAAATATATATTTTGTAACTTGTACAGTACAATAAAAATATATAATAGCCATTCTTTTGTTTTATTATCTTTATAAAGTTTATAACATATTTTTTTAAAACACACATACTTTTGCATCGCCTAGGTGGACTTAATCTTCTAAAAGCCCAGATAGATACTGACTCAGCAAGCTAATCAGAACAACCAGAATAAGACAAAAAGTTCCATGTGACTTGTATAAATCTTAAGATCCAATATGTATTTTTTACGTTTTTTTTAGTCACTAATGTATACTAGTTTTAGCATCTTAGCTACCTAATAGCCAATAAATTAATATAGTTCAATTTAGAAATAAGTAATAAAAGTGTAAAACAAGTATTTACTACCTAAATATATGTTTAATTAAAAACAAATAAAATAAAATTATTTTGTATCGGTACCTAATGCTTAATGTAGTAGCTACCAGCTGCAGTTCAATTCAGAACTTTCCACGAAATAAACCTTCACTATTTTGGCAATCAAATAGTTTTTTTTATACCAAATAAATTATCAATACACTCATAACCTAAACTTTATGGAGACTATTCCTGAATTCTTTCAAAATTTTTTGATTAGTACTTTTAGGGATAGAGTGAGTGGACAGGGGTTTTATTAAATAATACAAAGAAAAGTGTGCGCAAATATCACATCTCATAAAACTTTTAACTCGTGTTTTCACAAGCTATCATTTAACACCCCACTCGATGACATGAGAAAAAAACAAATTTTCACTTCCGATTAACCTCCTCAAACCCCGTAAGTCAAAGAAAATTGGCTGTGACAGACCGGCAGACGGACACACGGGCACCGAAGTAATCCCATAAATGTCTAGTACGGAGCACTAAAAACAGTAAATTAGACTTACGTTTCTACCTTTGGCTTGTAACTACCTAAACTTAGAGATACGCCCTATAAAACACTGGTTACGTTATTTTACCAGTAATTTCTTTATAATTATAACATGTAAAATAAATTTAAATTTAGCTTTTTTACACTCAATAATACGTAATCCAAGCGATACTATTGGATATTTTAAAGAATTAAGATAATGAACAATGAGCATAATAACCGGTCATGTGCAAGTTGAACTTGCACAATTAGTGTTCCGTACGTTGATTACTTTTAAAATAAAAAATGTTATTACGGTGGTATAAAATGATCAGTGACTTAACAAAACACACCCCAAATGAGTTTTCGACAAAGTTTGTTTCCAGTCTTTACTGAAAACTGATGACAAATGTTTGTTTTTTTTATATACCAGATAAATTATTAAAGGTAATTCACTCGTTCAATCTGCACCCCGTGGAGAATATTTCAGAATGTTTTCAAAATTTTTTTATAAGTACTTATCGAGATAAGGTGGGAAAACAGCGATTTTTCGCGATTTTTTAAAAATAATACAAAGAAAAATGTGCGCAAATATTACATTATATATCTATTTTTTACTCGTGTTTTCACAAGCTTTCATTTGATATCACACTCGATGACCTAGTAAAAAAAAATTTTTTTTCACTTCCGATTTCACCCCCAAAACTAACCCCTTAAATCAAAATTTAACTTTCAAAATTACATGGTTCTGATGAGGCCATCAATTCGTATATTAGTACCAAATTTTAACTTTCTATGTCAAATAATTTCGGAGAAAATCGGGTGTGACAGACAGACGGACATACAGACATCGAAGTGATCTTATATGTATGTGTTCCGTACGGAACACTAAAAATGGCTTTCAAAATATGAAGATTAAAAACTGGCCTTTTTCTCTTTTAGAAGATGTAGTTTTTTTTTGTTTAGCAGTGATTAATTAATTAATTAATTAATGATTAATTCTTTTGATTAAATTTAAAACAACATTTTTTGAAAAGAATGTTATAAATCACTAAAAAACGATCGTATATATAATATTATAATTTATAATATTTTTCTTCGTGAAATATCAAAAGAAGTTTTTTACGTCCATTTTTAGAGCACGTAAAAGTATTATTGATAATTTCAAATTAAAATCTACGCTTGTGACAGCCTTATTATATCAACAACTTTTAACCCGTAGGCTGAAAAGTTTTTGGTCTAGCTACTTAAAACGCATTTTCTTTGAAAAATGTCACTTTAGTCATCAATATACTCTCCTTCAAGAGCGATACAATCAGTCCAACGCTTTTCTAACACTTCTATATCTTTCTTGTAGAAGGATTTGTCTTTGCCTTCAAAATAAGACTCAGTTTCGGCGGTAACTTCTTCACTGAAGCCAAATCTCTTTCCCGCTAGAATTTTTTTGAGGTCTGCGAATAGTCGCTGGGGGCCAAATCTGGAGAATACACTGCAAGAAAAAGTAATTCGAACTTTAATTCATGCAATTTTGCAGTCGTAACCATTGACTTGTGACACGGTGCATTGTCTTGATGAAAGAGGACTTTTTTCTTGTTCATTTGGGGACGTTTCTTTGCGATTTCTGCCTTCAAAGGCACCAATAACTTTATATAATATTCGCTGTTTATGGATTTTCCCTTCTCAGCGTAGTCGATGGAAATCATACCACGCGCACCCCAAAATATCGACGCCAAAACCTTCCCAGCCGCGACTGTTGTGTCTTTGGTCGCTTTGGGCGGCTTTCACCGGATGCTGTCCACTCAGCTGACTACTAATTTTATTATTATTGGTGGATCCATGTTTCATCCATTGTCACATATTGCATGAAGAAATCCTTTTTATCATCATCAACACGTTGTTGTTTTTGGTACAGTGTGAGCAAGCGCGGTACCCATATCGAGCAGAGTTTTCTCATGCCCAAATGTTCATACAAAATATGACCAAGTTCTTTTTATATATTTAGGGTGTCAGCTATCTCATGCAATTTCACTTTACGGCCATCCAAAACTATTTTGTGGATTTTTTTATGTTTTCCGGTGTAATCACCTCATTTGGGCGTCCAGAGCGTTCAACCTCATTTGTATCTGTTTAAATTCAGCATACCAGTAAATGATGAGTGACTTTTCAGTAGCAGAGTCCCCGTAACACATGTCAAGCCATTGCTTTGCTTGAACGGTATTTGTTCCCATCACAAAAACAGTGTTTAATTAACACACGAAAATCGATTTTTTCCATTGTTTTAGAAATATCAAAAGTAACGTTTAAAAGTTGGTACTTCCTAAAAATCATATGGATTTTTTTGAAAAGAGCAACATTTATGTGTCAGACCAAAAACTTTTCAGCTTACGTGTTAAACTCGAAGAATTTTTTTTGAGTCTATCAATAATATTTATTAAAAAAAAAATGTTGATCTGTACTGTATGATCAGTGAGCTTCGCTAATATTTCTGTAAGTCCTTAAAATTGTTAATTAAATTTTTTTGTGATTAATAACTGACAATTAATTCACATTAGTTGAGAATAGTAAAACTTACACACGTAAAATTCATTTAAAAATTCGTATTTCTCTATGGGAGCGAAAAAGTTTTTTTGGGTGAGTCTTCTAATCAAATTTCAGCACATTTTACTGACTGAGTTTAGATGGGAAATATATAATATATATTTAATTACCATTAGTGAAATTTTGCGTGGCTTTCTACTAGAAAGTAGTAAAATAATGCCATTAAACGTAATGTTGAGATTATAATTTTAATCACACCTTGTAAATAATTAACCACCTATGGCCTTTTATATTCCAAGCTATCATTTTAACAAATCCCCCTATCACCTGTTAATTTCTTATATAAATGGCTATTAATAATTTTGCCAAAAATGTTTACATTATCTCAACAAAAAGAAATAAAAAATTCATATATACTATAGGAATTATGCACAATTTATCGATCAACTTTTACTCTTTTCTCCTAAAGCGACATTGCTTAATAACATTGCATTCATTATTCACTTAAGGTACTAATGTGTTCCAAATTTGAAAACAATGTCTCATTTCGTTGGCGAATTATTAAGTTAATATGTTGGGAATGTGGAATCTTTGGTACAATGACACTACTGAGTATATATCACCACTGAACTAAAGACTTTATTTTTGCACTCGACGCGCGTTTCACTAACCATGTTAGCTTCATCAGAAGCGATGACTAAAGCTAAACTACAAATCTACCCTATGAGCTAATGGCATAGGCGGGCCATAATTTCTGGTCCAGTAACTAGTAGAGAGGACTATAAGGAATATGCCCTCTGTCTTTATTTAAACTATTTTTACATTTTATAATTTCCATACTTTCGTACGCGTTCACCAATCTCTTATCAGATACATTTTTAATTAATCTTAGATTATCTGCTACAGTATGATCAGCTTCAAGGGCATGTTTCGCAATGCTAGATTTCTCTATTCTACTATATTTTAAATGTGCTAAATTTTCTTTAAATCGTGTTTCAATTGACCTTTTAGTTTGTCGCAGCCATTACAACTAATTTCATAAATTCCACTTTTCTCACAATTAGGAATTTTATCTTTGGGAATTCCTAAGATATTCCTCATTGTCTGTTGTCTTAATAAAGTGACTTATTAAATACCTTATTGAGGCCACTGCTATATTTCGAATTATATGGTATGGAAACATACTTGGTCTTATTTTCTTCGCGTATAAAAAAGGTGGAATTCTGAATATTTAACTTGAACTTATGTCTATTTGTTAACTTGTTTACTAAGTCATCGTCATAACCATTAACTCTAGTTATATTTCTAATACGAGTTTTTTCATTATTGAAGTTTACTCTATTCGGAAGAAAAGTGACTAAATGATGAACTAAAAAATATAGATAGATATATTCATAATGATTCGTTTCAACACAAATTAGCCGTATTACATTTTTAAGTTCGTCGTTTAGTCACTTTTCCTCTGAGTAGAGTAAACTTCAATAATGAAAGAAATCGTATTAGAAATATTGTTAATGTGTTAGAGGTAATGGTTATGACGATGACTTAGTATACAAGTTAATAAACAGACATAAATTCAAGTTAAATATTCAGAAATCCACCTTTTTTACACGCGAAGAAAATAAGACCAGTTATGTCTCCATACCATATAATCCGAAATATAGCAAGGGACTCAATAAGGTATTTAATGAGGTAGGCCTCAACTTAGTTTATAAGTCATCAGACAATCTGCCGGCTAAGTATAAATAGGTAGATTTGTAGTTTTACCTTAGTCAGTCATCGCTCCTGATAAAGCTAACATGGTTAGCGAAACGCTCGTCGAGTGCAAAAATAAAGTACTTGGTGTAGTGGTGATATATACTGAGTATAGTTATTAAGTTAACAAACTGATTGACTATTTTTTGTAATAATTATTGCGACACTTAGTATTGTTTTATAGTTGGGTTTGTTCGACTATTCACACAGAAATTTTTGTTTAGACTATTTTACAAAACAAAATATGCTACAACTGCAGTATAACACACATATTTTGTATTTTTAGAATTTAATTGGGTATTTGCGATATGTTTAATGCCTTTTTAATTTATAATTTTTCCAGATAATTAAAAACTTTCCTTTTTCTGCAGTTATGAAGTAGTTTTGTGTCTAGGAGTTAAATTTAAACAATGTCCGGAAAAATTTATATTGGTTTAATCTTTCGCTTAATTATCTACTAATTTGTGCCATATATATTGCCTAACAACTATAACATTTAAATACTTTATTGAGGCGTTCATTACTTGTTAATTGAACATTTTCATTATAAATGGAAAACGCATTTACTGTACTGTACAATCACTCTATACAGTGACCTGTTTAATACAATAAATACGTTTTTTTCTTTCTTTGCTGAAGAAAAGTGCGGTATTCGTAGAAAAGTCACATTCCGATATTTTTATTTTTCTTCGCATTTTAGGGTTCCTAGATCACGAAAAACATAGTCCTTATTTCTCTCTGTCTGTGGATCTATCGATCTGCCCATCTGTTTTCACTATAACTTTCGAACCAAATGAGATATCAATTTCAAACTTGTTATATAATATACCTCATGAGAAGATGAAGCCTATAGTCTTTTAGTTATATGGCTTGAAGCGAAAGGTGGACGATAAATTTTGTATGGTATTAACAGTAGTATGGTAACAGATTTGTGCATATTTTATTTTAATTTTATTGGTGAGATTTGTTTCCGGTCAAAAAAAATTGAAAATGAAAATGAAATTTTGAAAAATCATAAATAACACAGCTGGTTTTGAACTATCAAATCAAAAAAAACTTCTAGACATGACTTGTAAAAGTATATCTGAGTTTCGCTCTCTTACCCGTGGAATCTCAATGGCAAAAATATATCTTCCATTTTTAGCTGTAAGTGTATACACTTTTATTTCATGAGATATATAAGTTATACCAGAGGATATAAATATATTATAAGAAAAAATAGCAACGATGTGAAATGTAAATAAAAATAATTCCATCAATTAAGGGTTTAGCGCTTTTGTATATATATATATATATATATATATATATATATATATATATATATATATATATATATATATGCAATGCATTTTGTGTTATCTGTTTTGGAACTACTGATAAATGACGTCACTAGAATCATTATTATTCATGACTGAGTGGAATATTTGTGCCAAATAAATTCTATAACGAAAATAATTTATTGCATTAATATGACAATAGTATACAGGCGCCAACTGCCGTATACTTCTTTTTTTAGCACCCTATTCTTTCAGATGAACAACATTGGTACCCATAATTTTGTTTTAGAGTTTGTTAAAATCGTGGATTGAATATAATTATTTAGAGCAATATATATATATATATATATATATATATATATATATATATATATATATATATATATATATATATAAAAAATATAAAGAAAGAAAGCAAAAGTTGCCGTATCTAACAAAATTCTTAAATATAAAATTAGTTGGGGAACTCGGCAAAGGGCGTGATAAATGTTCATACAATGTTCATTTAGCCAATATTTCGGTCCTTGGTTAGGACCTTCTTCAGGGCACAAACTGAAAAGGAGAATGAGTTTACTAACTGAGAGAACTTGGGCAAAAAATTAAATTATTCATATTATTATTAATAAACTGGTGTAGAAAACATAATAAAATATAATAAAAGATATAATAAAAGACAAAAACACTCACATGAGGAGTGCGATATTTAGTTAACATGAATGGCCATAATTAGCTTATAACATAAAAGCGACTAACAATCAATTAAAATAAACCCTATAAACTAATACATCAAATTGAAAAGATTGCTTTTATAACACCCTGGATGCTGAAAACATTTTTAATTAATTCACCCCAAACAACCATCTGTGGCCGGCACTATGCACGACATGATTGACTTATAGCTGACCGAAGACAGCTACCTGACAGAGTTAAGCGACTTTTTTGAAAAACTTAAACCGAATGTTATAAACAATCGGAAGGAGAACCGGCCCACTGAAGAATGTAAGAAAGTACTTTATTTCTCAAAAAATCTTTTCAAAAGAGAATTCCTCGAAATGTGTTACATCAATGAAAATCCCCACAATAACAATAAAAGAACCGATCTAGATGGTTTGAGTAATATCTATAGTTTCCTCCTCTCTTGTGATTTGTCACTCCCACGTGATACTTCCCTGTTGTCACTTGACTCATGATATCTCATCTCCAAAAATGGGTCCTGTAATTTTAATTGGATTTTTATTTCTAACATTCTATCTCTCTCTCTCTCTCTCTCTCTCTCTCTCCTGTTTTTATAGGTCTTTTGGTCCCGGTTACTCAGTCATTGTTCCCCTTTTTTGGCTCAATGGATCACCCAAGGATTCATATATTATTTACTCACTGTCCATGTTTCGCTTTTGGCTCCTTTCGTTGGTTGTTAATGTGTCATTGCCACTGTTTTGCATGGTACCCTGTAACTTATGAAAAAATGTTGCCCCAAGCTTGGGCGTAATTTTGTTGCAGCCCCGCTTTAATTTCTGACACTGAATTGAGTGAACCCTGATTTTAAAAGAACTAAAGAAATTAAACATACACTAGCTCAGTTTTCCTTGGTAGAGAGATATGGGTAAGAGATAATTTTCTTACGTCTTTTTGGAATTTTTTTTCTATTTTTTAAAAGGCTTTAGCTGTACGAAATTTTGGGCACCATCCATTTTAAAATAGAAAGGATCTAACTTCAGCTAAAAAAATGGAAAAATGCTGAAGGGTTTTATGGGTATTACTAAAAAGAATTAGTCTAGTACAACTTATCCTGAAAAGAAAAATAAATATTCAGTGAGACACTAGCTTTAATCAAAAAAGAAAATTTATTCATGTTTTTAAAATGAAAAGTTCTAACCTTTGCAGTTTTATAAAAAAGTTCTAGCCTAACTAGTAGTTATTATTTTTAAATTTTTTAAACTATTATAACCCCCGAAGACGAAAAGTCGTGCTTTACACTTCACTTTTTAGTCTGTATTACATTGCCGTTAAGGCGCTACTCTCGAATAAGTCTATTGAAGGGAGTTTTGTTTGACTTACTGTTTTTTTATTCCTGCTGTGATCGACTACGCCCGATTTCACACTTTTTCTTAACAAACACTTAGAAAGCCCACTACGGCTTTTATTTAAGACACTGGTGCTTTTACTTAGCGGCTCTGATGAAAATTAGCCTACTTCGGCTAGATGGAAAATAGCCTCTCGGCTAGACGGTACTGCCTGGCTGCGGCTAGATGGAAAACAGCCCAGCTTCAAACTCTGCGGAGCCTTAAATAATCGTGCGACTTTTGCCGGTAATATCACGACGCTCCAATCAAAACTGCGGATCAAACATTTCACCAATCGCGGCCTGGCGGTAGGTTCGGTCCGGAACCCGCACAACACCGTATATACCGAACGTCTTGAAATTTCTGTTTAATATACCGTTCGATACAAAAATAAAAATAAGTACAATTTGAAATGGAAAAATCAGTAACATTACATGGTCTTAAAATCTAGGAAAAAATGAATGTTACATTTACCCCCTTCCAAAAAGAAATAGACTACACTAGTCTATTAAACTTAGGCTACTTATGAAAAGGTACAAAGGGGTACACTATCACTTAATACTAAGGTCAGAACTTAAAACAAAAGTACAAACTTCGGACCTTACTACTAGACTTAACTTAATTAAGCACTAATATTAAGTACAATGGAAACCAAATGAAAATCTTTGCAAGTACACAAGAATCTTATAACTAGACTTAACTTAATTAAGCACTAAGGTTAAGTACATCAAAAAGTAAATAAAAATCCTTGCATGAACATAGGAAATACCTTTCCAAAATAACAATCGCGGTCTTCTTATATAAAAGAATCAGCTCTGTTATTGTTACCAAAACAAAAAAAATATAACTTTGTCTAGACTCTTGTCTAAATCAAAAAAAGTGAACTGAAATAAAATATGAACACCTCCCTTAAAATATTTTAAGGATTGTCTGAAAATTTTCTATATCAGCAAAAGAAATTTAGAAAAATTCTTAAATAAAGAAAAATAAAAAAATGATTCTAGTGCAAACACTTACACTAAAAAGAAAAAAAGTCTTGTCAGACCATTTAGCACAAGGCCAAAAAAAAAATATCTGGATAAATATCCAGACAAACGCTCGGGAAAAATCGCCATCCATGCTCTAGCTCATCACTAAGAGAACATTCTAAATCTAGTATCACTACTAGTCGCACTCAGAGAATAATCGCACTCTATAACGCAATGTCGACGTCCTAAGACATCTAGACATGCTAAAATCGCCAGGGAAAACGCTCTGGTTGATCGCCAGAAAAACACGTCAGCTCATCGCCAACAAAACACTCTGGTATATCGCCAGAAAAAACTCGGCTCCTCGCCAAGAAAACACTCTGGTATATCGCCAGAAAAAACCTCGGCTCCTCGCCAAGAAAACACTCTGGTATTTCGCCAGAAAAAACCTCGGCTCCTCGCCAAGAAAACACTCTGTAAATAGTCCTCGACTACACAAAGTCTGCGTTCTAAAAGAACAATCTCGCCATTAACATAGAGAGCAGCTATAAAAGCTAACAATATCACTTTAAGCACAGTGATTAGCTACAAAAGCTAAAATTCACCCTAAACACAGTGAATAGCTATAAGAGCTAAAATTCACTAAACTGAATGATCCTGCTTCAAAAAGCAATGTTCACTAAGAACAGAATGATTAGTCCGCGCGCAACTAACATTCAAGGAAACATTCCCAGCACAACTATGTGAGACAGCAAGTCTCGAAATAGGACCTCCCTAAAGTCATAATCCTATATATGGGAGTCCATAAACAAAACGACTCAAAATCTCGCATTTTGAGCACATGCCCTCAGGCAACCAACATACACTGAAATATATACAGAAATATATACAGAAATATATACAGACATATATACAGGAGTTCAAATCCCAAACTCTTGGTTATGATAACTCCATACTGAGCTTGGTGAAAGCTCTTAGCAAAAGCTAATCAAATCTTCGGCACATCGCACCAAAGTGACAAATCTGACTAGAAACATGAGCCAGAAAAAACGCCCTCCGTCATTCTTCAGGGTGGCTACACAGAGATATAAAACTTAACCAGCATTGCGCTTCTCCAAGTTGCATGAAGAACCCTCGTGTACTGGTCTCGCCCTAGAACAACAACGAAAAACATTCAATCCATCCCACATAACAGGAGACAAACACCTCACCACGATATACTGAAAGGTGGAGACAATAAAATACGGAAATGGTGACCCTGGTGTCCACCAACAAAAGGGAGTAGATTATAGCATCCACTAAACTGAAACGGTGTCTACCACACCACCATAAGTCAAAAAAAATTAATCAATAGGGTGTTCCGAAACACACTACTGCCAACAGCCTGTCACCACTAATAGGCTAATTGGAGCTGAGGTCGACTACAGTAGCTAGGCTCTCCTTTGGTTCGAAATAGAAACAACCATTGGGTAACAAAACCCCTTAAGATCCCAAAGGTCAAACGTTCACCCCCCCCATAGGCTACCCTTCCAATCAGTCTGTTCCTCAGGAAGACTAACTTCCTGCCAAACGTCGTAACGGCATCTGTTAGCACCCGGTGCATCACAGCCTGTAAAAACAGATAACTCATGGGATACAACCTAAAAGGTCTACAAGTTTGACTTAACCAAGCCTCTAACGAAATTTTAAAAAAACGAAAATGAGCTTAAAAAGCTACTTGAAGTAAAAATTTCTCCATTTTTCGGTGGCAACGCAACAAAACTTTTGAAGACGACAAGAGCTTTTCCAGCTTAATCAGAAACAAGAAGAAAACATCGTTGACAGCTAAAATATTCGATCATGGTGTTAATCGTCTCCCTAGACAATAGCCTCTAGAAGAAACTGCTACAGGTATCAGGCATAACCGTTTTCTGTCAGCCCAAACTTCTAGATTACCTCTTGGAAATCTAAAAATTCGGTTAGGAATCTTCCTTCACTGCGCTTAGCCTCTCTTGACAAGGTTCTCATCTTGGTATCAGATTTTGATCATTTCTTTGTGAAACGACTGTCTTACTCTGCTCTCATCTCCTGTAAATGATCAGCCTTTAGTTCTCCTGCAGAACTTCAATTCTCTATCAATCTGATAGTAAACCGAAAAAACTCAACATACGCCTATGAGTCTATGCAAAAAAATGTTTAAAAAAATTAGTGACTCAAAGGTAACGTTTAAACGGCTCTGAAAAAAAAATCGAAAATACTCTCAGTTTGTCAATTCAGAAGAAGATCTAAATCAAAATAATCCAAGTCTTAGACTTACTGGATAACCAAAATCAATTTACTCTTAATTGCACCCAACATACACCATTAAGGTAATAAAATTACACCCACTCGGGTAACAAACTTTGAAATTGTTCAAAAAAAAAATCTTTTGACTCCACATCATACTACACGAGCTACATCTTGCGCTTGTCCTAACTCAAGATCACCTTGGATTGCCTCTAATCAAAATTTCGCTTCCAAGTGTCAAGAACTGGATATTATTTGGGGTCATAAGCAAATCAAATCCCGCGACCACCGACATACCAGTCTTATGATAAATCCTGAGTGAGACTCCTTCGCAAGCTCGCAACAGCTGAGTCGATGCTAAACATCAACCACTGTCAACCTAAGTTTGGATATGATCAGTACCCAAAACCTTAGCAAAAATAATAAAAGTAAGCTATACTCTGCTCAACTTTTATAACAGTCAAAAAAAACGAGGTCGTCACCTCTACAGAGCAACATCAAAAAAAATAAAGTAAAGCAATTAAGATAATGTAAATATAAATTATTCTTCTTCTGACAAACTTTCATTAGGGTTAGGTTCCTTGAATGGTTTTAAGTCTTTAATATGCCATCGTCCTATTTTAGTCCCATCTAAATTAACTAAACCATAAACTAAGTCTGAAATCTTTTCTCTTATCACGCAATGCACATACTTAGGTACCAACTTAGATGTGAATTTATCTGCTGCACCGGAAAGAATTTTATTTTTTCGCCAAACGTGATCACCTATATTAAAGGCAAAATCCCTTTTCCTAAGGTTGTAAGACTTACTGTTCCGTTCATAAGCCTTATGTATCCTACTACGCACGTCGGTGAAAATATCTTTTAAACCCTTTAAATTTTCGGCGTACGCACCCCTGTTACCCGGAATTATTTCGCTGTCAACATTGACATCCAAATCTAAGTTTTTATAATATGATCTAGATAGAGGTATATGTCTGCCGTAAACTAAGAAAGACGGTGTAAACCCGGTTACTTCGTGTTTGAATCTTTGAAATTCCTTTATCCCGAATTATCACGTGAATCAACGAATATTATTTTGAACGAAATTATATTGTAGAGGGCACACGGGATTGAAACGTATGTTAAAACTATATGTCTCACTTAAGCTCTTAAGACACTCAGAAGTAAACTGAGTACCGTTATCGCATATCGAAAGCGATGAAACTCCGTGGATTAGAAAAATATCGTTTTCTAAAATTTTCAAAAAGCATTCGGCTTTAGAGCTTTTCAAAGGAAATAACACGGTATACTTTGTTAACCAGCAAGAAATTACGAAAAGTCATTTATTTCCCTTTTTTGAACGTGGAAATGGGCCTACTAGATCAGCTGCTATGACTTGGAAAGGGTAATTAACCGTTTTCTCTTTTCCCATCAGTCCCATAGGTAGTGCATTTGGAGATTTCTGCGCTCCACATACTTCACAAATCCTCACAAACTTTAAGATATCAAAACGCATTTTTGCCACTATATCAACTGTATCAATTCTTACGCCAATCTGTGCATTAAGACTGTTTTCGTCCACTGTATGATCTGGGATACTTGACAAAGCGTCAGGAATAACATTGTGGACTCCTTTTCTATGAATTAAATTAAATGTATGTTGTCTCAGCCTAATCGCCCAACGCGCTAGTTTGCCACTAGGGTTTTTAATAGAATTAAGCCACAATAAACTATAATGATCTGTTATGACCGTGAAAGGAACACCTTCTATGTAAGGTCGAAACTTTTCGATGTTAAAGAGTACTGCTAAACATTCTTTTTCAACAACCGAATAGTTACGTTCAGCCTTTGATAAAGTTCTACTGGCATACGCTATCACTCTTTCCTCACCATTGATTTTCTGTGTTAGGACGCCCCCTAAACCGGTATTAGAAGCATCACTAGAAATATAAAACTGTTGGAAAAAGTCTGGTTGGGATAAAATGGGAGCTGAAACCAATAGCTCTTTAATCTTTATAAAAGATTCTTCGGCTGCCTTTGTCCAATCTATCGATTGTCCTTTTTTTGTCCTTTCAAAAGATCATTAATAGGCGACAACAAGGTAGAAAAATTCTCGATAAAACGTCTGTACCATGAACACATTCCTACGAAGCGCTTAACTTCCGTAGTATTAGTAGGCCTCGCATAATTAACCATGCTTGCTACTTTATCCGGATCGGTACGCAAGGAATTTGAGCCTACAATATAGCCTAAAAACTTTAGAGAAGTTTTGAAAAAATCACATTTGCTCAAATTTATCGTCAGTCCGGCCTCTTTCAATTTATCTTTTACTTCTTTAAGTAAGCGAATATGCGATTCGAAGTTTTCCGATGTTACTAAAATATCATCGAGATAGGTAAAAATATGTGGCTCATATTTCGGACCAAATATAGCGTCCACTAAACGTTGCTGAGTTTGAGCAGCGTTCTTTAGACCAAACGGCATAGTGACGAACTGAAATAGACCTCGGCCTACTACTGCAAAAGCGGTCTTTTCCTTAGAGGATTTGTCCAAAGGAATTTGCCAGAAAGCCTTTCTAAGGTCTATCGAAGATACATACTGAGCATTCCTGAGTGATGTCAAAATTCTGTCGATGTTCTGTAAGGGATAGTTATCAAATTTGCTGACCTCGTTGAGCTTTCTACCGTCAAAGCATAGACGATATCACTCCGAGTTTCAACATTTCGTCTAACTCCTTATTTTTGACACGTACGGAGACATGGCGATGGGCCTTGTCTTTACAGGACTGGCATCAGCCGTATCTATAGACATGGTGATTTTATTCGTTCGGCCTAACCTATCTTTACTACTTATTTCATTGAAAGAGCTTATTACTTTTTCTGCCTTCAAGCGTTCCGTCCGCGAGAGATCTTCTAGGGTACATAGACGCGAGAAAAGGTTTTCTAAAGAGCTTTCTGAATAACAATCTTTAAAACTTGTGTGAGAATTGACTTCTAGGGACTGTGGATACCACGAATTATTTTTAAAATTTACTAGAATTCTGAATTTTTGTGCAAAATCACATCCTAAAACCAAAGTATGTGATAGAGAAGGTACTACTAGAGCAGAGATTACTGAACAATGACCATTGCAGACTAGCGGCAACTCAACCGTACCTAAAACTTTTAGACGGCTGCCATCTGCAGTGGTAACACTTCTATTTTTGACATGGCATATTTTTATACTTAAACGACTTAAAATTTTTATACCATTCTGACCTATAACGGAGGCATTTGCACCAGAGTCAAGTAAAGCCGAGAAATGGGCACCTAATAGATCTATCTTTATATGCGGTCCATTATCTAAATATTTATGCACTAATAAAGGAGACATGTGACCATTTGGAGAAGCAGGAGTTTTAATTTGAGAAGGAGAATTTTTATTAGGCTTTTAAAAAAAATCAGAAACTTTTTGTAACTATTTAGTCCAATCTGATTTATTGGAGTATTTCTTTACTTAAGATCCTCGTTAGAATCTTTCTTTTATCCGCGACCGGACGTTCTGAGAAAGTACGACGGATTTTCAGTTCATAGTCGAATTCATTTTCCAGTAAGTGATTGACTTTAAAATTTAAAGCTTCCATGATAAATGAATAAAATTTAAAAGAATTGTTTAAAAGGTCGTGAAAATATTTCTCCTGTGCTCCCAATAGTCAAAATAAAAAATATGTAAAGGCACTTAAAATATGTAAACTTCTTTACCAAACCTTAAAAAAGATCTTCGACAATTTCAAAAAAAATTTCTAAGTATCGCCTTGTATTAAAATTCTTTTACCAATTTATCTTAAGAATTTCCTATAAAAAAATCTCTAAATACCGTTTCGTATATCAGCAAAGTATTTTTAATATTCATGCAAAACATCGGTGAGAAAAAAACAGTTTTTTGTTCGGTTGACCGCAAAATAAACAGTGCAAAATTAAAGTCGACCAACACATCTGCTAATCTGAACTATAAAGCTAGCTTTTAAGAAAAAAACAGGGATCTCTTATCTTAGAGTCAACGACAAAATTCAAATATCACCATCAGATAAATTGAAATAAATAATTCTACAAATTTCCTGCTTTTGTCTTACTGCTATAGTGTAGTTTCTTTTAATAAATATTATGAAATAAAAATATCTGCAAAGTTAGAGCTTTTATTTTGTTCGAAAGCTAGTACACTGAACCCTTTTTTAAAAAATAAAATTCCAAAAGCCCCGCGTTGACAGCGCTATTTTGTAACTTATGAAAAAATGTTGCCCCAAGCTTGGGCGTAATTTTGTTGCAGCCCCGCTTTAATTTCTGATACTGAATTGAGTGAACCCTGATTTTAAAAGAACTAAAGTAATTAAACACACACTAGCTCAGTTTTCCTTGGTAGAGAGATATGGGTAAGAGATAATTTTCTTACGTCTTTTTTTGGAATTTTTTTTTCTATTTTTTAAAAGGCTTTAGCTGTACGAAATTTTGGGCACCATCCATTTTAAAATAGAAAGGATCTAACTTCAGCTAAAAAAATGGAAAAATGCTGAAGGGTTTTATGGGTATTACTAAAAAGAATTAGTCTAGTACAACTTATCCTGAAAAGAAAAATAAATATTCAGTGGGACACTAGCTTTAATCAAAAAAGAAAATTTATTCATGTTTTTAAAATGAAAAGTTCTAACCTTTGCAGTTTTATAAAAAAGTTCTAGCCTAACTAGTAGTTATTATTTTTAAATTTTAAACTATTATAACCCCCGAAGACGAAAAGTCGTGCTTTACACTTCACTTTTTAGTCTGTATTACATTGCCGTTAAGGCGCTACTCTCGAATAAGTCTATTGAAGGGAGTTTTGTTGACTT